>OZ024908.1:92431587-92600526 GCA_964017125.1 Flabesymbios commensalis
TTCAAGGGTTCTTTTTAGTGCACAGTAACATAGACAACACTCCACACTTTGAACATTTTGGATGTGAACCCAGCACCTTCGGTTTTCGAGACACAATCGGACCTAATGAACCATCGGGTCCGGCATAAGCTAGCCCAACATCAATACAACATTGCATGAAGATCTCGTGTTTATTGGTGATAATTTATCTTGACGTGATGATTTATCTCTCTGCTGAAGTTCACATACAGAGAATACCCCATCTATAATCAGAGACGTCTGGCACAGCTTACAACAACTCAATGCTGTGTTAGTGTTGGCCCAGCGTCGCAGACGTTGGGCCAACACTAACACAGCATTGCGCCAACGCCTTGATGTTACTGGGGGGGGGGGGAGTCGCAGACAATCTGTATCCCTGTCAGACATTGTCCACATTGTCCACTGAACAAAGAGTGCTTGGTCGGGATCCTGAATCTGAATTCCACCTGGAATGATCGTTAGAGACCCCAGAACAGCTGGTCCAGCCGCGTCATAATCACGTCTTAACCAGAATAATCTGATATTGTTTGGCTGAGAACCAAGGAGGTTATACAAGCTCCTTGCTGAGGACCAATTCATAAACACAAACTTTATGGAAGTAATGGGAAGTTGAAATGAGATCAGTTTTATTATTGGTCTCAATGTTGTGTGAATGTTGGCCTAGCGTCCGACAGTAACACAACATTGAGACCAACGCCTTAAATCTAACTGTGGGTTAACAGACAATCTATGCCTGGCTATCCATGTAGACTTGATCATTTGAATTCCACCTGTACAGCTGATTCAGCCTCGTCACGTATTAACCCTTAAAAAGATGAAAAATTATCGTATAATCCATGGGGAATAAAGGGTTTTCTCAATATGAAATCATCATAAAGGTCTTAGTTAGCTCTTTCTGCTTTATTTGAATACCCATGTCATGGGTCTACCGCCATTATAAAAACTTTGATTCTTTCAGTGAGGGGATCGACTTTACAGACGTCAGATTCTGACATATAAAGACGAGACATCAGATTCTGATGTATAAGGATTGTCCCCACGCTGAAACAGTTGACCATAATAATCACATTTTTTTCATTCCACAAGCACAAACTTTCTCCCATTCTTATTACAGAAAGATCAGAAGATTAATATGAATTTTCAATGGAAATAGTCGATCCCTGCATTGACAAGAATTAAACAATTTATAATAGCCGTAGACCCATAACATATAGGTATTCAAATGAAGCGGAAAGAGCTAACTAAGACTTGTATCATTATTTCAGTTTAAAAAACCCTTCGGTCTTTTTATTTAAATAAAAATCTTTCGGCGCTTTAAAGGTTAAAAAGTGTGTATCATTCACATATGTGCAATTTAAATCATATGTGAAGCATATACCGATATATGAAACAAACTAGCAAAAATATGCCTATCTAGAAACTATAACGTTCGTTTGAAATTTCTTGTTTGAAACACAAATAAAAAGCTGTCAGTGGCGTTAAGTGCTGCGTGGATGACACGATTTTTATCAGCACTGAATGGCCCGTATTCTCGTACAAGTTACGATAAATCGTAGGCTTCTGATTGGTCGAGATAGCCATCTCGACCAATCAGAAGCCTACGATATATCGTAACTTGTACGAAAATACGGGCCCTGTGTTCCTACAATACTAACATTCCATCGATGATATTTATATTGAAATCAGATCCGGTTCCAGAAGGTGTGAACTTGACGGATATAATGGTTTAGACCTGGGATAGGTACATATTGGAAAAACTACAGGTGAACAGTATAATAGTCAGGATCACTTACAATATCACGTGACAAACCTCAATAGATACCTCACATAGTTATCCCTTAACCCTTTAACCACTAAAGCGCTGAATTATTTGTGTAAAAACCATGGAGACCAAAGGCTTTTTTCCAATTTGAAATCATCATAAATGTATTATTTAGCTCTTTCCGCTTCATTTGAATACATTATTATAGTCACATGTTTACATACTATTTTGACAACATTTTCAATAAACAATAGAGAAAAAAACACCCGGCCCTTTGGGTCTATAGGCCTAAGTGATCTTTATATATATATATATTTTTTTAATTATTGTTTTGTGAGGGAAGCTGAAGGTGAAGGGATTTCCCGGTGATATTATATACATCTATATAGATGTGTAGATGGTCATATAATATATGAGATAACTAAAGACATAATGTTATGGGTCTACGGCTTTTCTAAATTTGTAATTCTTTCAGTGCGGGCTCGACTTTAGTCGTCAGAATCTGACGTCTACAGACGTTAGATTTTGACGACTAAAGTCTACCGCCGCACTGTAAGGGTTGAGCCCTCACGATGCATCAAAGCCTCATTTTGCATCTCTGAAGAATGAATGCATTTTCTAAAATCCAGGCGTTTTAAAACGAAAATTTACGTGGAACTGTTTGATAATAACAATATTTTTTCAATTTGCCACCCACTTTAAATCATCTTCATCCACTACAAGGCGAGAATTGTGACAGCAATTCGCGGCTTGTAGTGGATGAAGATGACAACTGTAATTTCAGGCTTCAAAGGGTTAATCCTTATAGACCTAGCGCTGAAATGTGTCTATATAGACCAAATAAACAAAAGGTTTTTTTTCAATTCGAAATCACCATAAATGGGTTAGTTAGCTTTTTCTGCTTCATTTAAATACCTATGTTATGGGTCTACGGCCACTATGCATTTCTAATTCGTTCAGTGCGGGGATCAACTTTAGACGTCAGAATCTGACCTCTATGATCCCCACGTTGAAAGGGTTAACCCTTTAAGCGCGGGGACGGACTTTTGATGTCAGAATCTGATGATTTTAACTGTGCCAGCGACCTCAATTTTCGTCTTAGTAATGTATCCAGACAACGAATTGTTTATTCCCATATGTACCCAGCAGACACAAGACGTTGAATCAATGTTGGTCCATGTCTACGATGCGGGACCAACGTTAAACCAGCATTGATTCAACGTGTTATGTCTGCTGGATATTTACATTTTGTTTTCAGTATTCCAAATAAATGACTTTCCATTCATTTCAGTTCAGATGAAAACAATTGGTCTATAAATTGTAGATTTTATCTGAAAAATATGTGGAAAGATAGATTCAAATGGGTTCGCAATGATCGATGGTGTCCCTCGTTCATAGAAAGTGATGCAGTGATTGAACTATCTCATTTTGTTTTCTTTATATTTTCCTAAACATCGATCTCGAGAAACATTAAACAGGATAAGAGCTTTGTCTCGCCACCGGCAACGAATATAACGGCGTCTATGCCTAAAGCGCTGAAATATTGTCATAGAAAACAAGAGAATAGGGTATGTTTTTCAATTAGAAATACTGATAGCTGTCTTAGGTAGCTCTTTCCTTTTCTAATGTTATGGGTCTACGGCCATTATAAATATTTTTCTCTTTCAGAACGGGCATAGGCTTTCCAAAGACGACAGTATTTGATGTCTACTGACGTCAGATTCTGACGTCTAAAATCGATCCCTTCACTGAAAGGGTCAAAAATAGAGGCCAGTATTAAAGGGATCACTGGTGATCAACCCCTAATGTACAAAATCGGATTTCAAACGTTCAGCCTTAATTGACAGATTATGAGATTAACACTTAATCCAGTCAAATCCCGGCAAACAAGACACCCTTAGCTAATGCTGGGTTATTGTTGGGCCAACGTCTACGACGCTGGCCCAACAGTAAACCAACATTGGGTCAACGTCTGCTTCCTAATGGGGTGGTCCGTACTAATAATACATGGTCGTAAATACTCTGCATGTTGTATTCAATGTAACTGAGGTATTGCATATCTTGTATAATTATTTCAAAACTGAAATTAAAAGACATTGTAGACATTATGTCTGAAATAACAAAACATTGTAAAACTATTACTGAAACCATAAGACATAGTGAAGATATGTCTCAAACCACAAGGCATTGCAACAAATATATGTCCGAAGTCACAAGACAAAAAATGAAATGAATCGGGCTTTAGGCCACCTTTGTGCACATATAGGCTAAACTGGGCCAGGAGAACCTCCTGAGGATGGTGAGATGATTGAGATGACACTGTCCTCCAGACACAGGATTCGAAATTCGAGCCCTGGCGGTCTGAGGCCGAGCACGCTACCTCTCGGTCACGGAGGCTCCCCACAATACTAACTTTCACACGTGGATGGGGAAGAAACAATTTTTGTTTCTTTCAAACCGCCGAGACCGGGAACCGAACCCCGGACTCTGGCGTGAAAGGCAGCGGTGCTAACCACTACCCTAGGGCCCCCGCCCCCAAAGTCACAAGACAATGTATTAAACAAAAGTCTGAAAATTACAAGACATTGTGAAAATATATCTAAAATAAAAAAAAACTATTGAAACTATATGTCTAAAATGACAAGACATTATATAGGTGTATATCTCAAATCACAAGAAAATGTACACAATTGTAAACATATGTCCGAGATAAAAAGACAATGTGAACATGACAATAGACACTGTGCAATAATATAATATTAGAAATTGAAAGTTTAAATGTTAATATAATATTAAAACAGACATCGTGCATCACACGACATTGTGCGCTTGCACTTGACATTTCACGTTTCACTGGCCACTGTGTATTGCTCTGAAAATACAAAGGCGGTGACTGCTCACTGGAAATGTAGGGAGTTACTGCCTTTTGGCTTTGTGGAGAATTGGAGGTGTTTATGTGCTTATGTACACTGACTGCCGTGACCACAACAAACAAGACCTTGACTCAATGATGGCTTAATGTTGGCCCAGTGTCCGCGATATTGGGCCAATTATAACCCTTTCAGTGCGGGGACCGACTTTAGACGTCAGAATCTGACGTCTAAAGTCGACCACCGGACTGAAATAATTATGATATTTCTAATGGCCATAGACCCATAACATAGGTATTCAAATGAAGCGGAAAGAGCTAACTAAGACATTAATGATGATTTCAAAATGAAAAACCCTTTGGATATTTCAGGGTTGTAAGGGTTAAAGCATCATTGAGTTATTGGCCTTCACAGTGATTCATCAGACGCACGGTATGCGGCGCAATGTCAACACAAACCACACTACAATCAAACCCAGTAAACATAAAACATCTGTATAACATTTGTACAATGCTGGCCCAGCGTCGAAGACGTTGGTCCAACATAGTTTAAGTTTTATACAAATGTTTGTGTTTACTGGGAACAGTCCGATATATCTGCACCAGCCAGGCCTGTATACACTGTACCAGGCCAGTACCAGGCCAATACCAAGCCTGTATACACAACTCAACAAGTCAGCAAAGAATAGTGTGTGCGGAAAAATCTACTCAAGTGCTCGAGGTCATTATGTGGTTATTATATCAGGGAGGGTGAAAGTTGAAACCACGTATTGTACAATGCAATATCAAATAGCAGTAACTGCTTGCTGGGAAATTGTGCAGTTATGACGGTTGTCATTTTAAATGCAGCATTATAACAGTAACCCAGTAAACACAAAACATTTGTATAACATTTGTACAATGTTGGACCAGCGTCAAAGATGTTAAGCCGACGTTGTACAAATGTTGTACAAATATTTTGTGTTTGCTGGGAATGCAGTTGTATCACACACAAAATAATTCATGCATCGAAAAAAAACGCATAGAAAATAATCATGTGTAGTAATATATCTTGACCCTTGAAGCGTCAAGTTAAAAAAAAATTTTTTTTACCCACTTGAAGTACGACCCACAGCGTCAAGTGCGTGAAGATTATTTACATTTGTACAATTTGAATCAAACACTTGCCAATCTCACCCATTTAACCCTTATAACGCTGAATTAATTTTGTATAAGTCATGGAGATTAAAGGGTTTTAATCAATTTGAAATCATCAGAAATGTCTTAGTTGGCTCTTTCCGATTCATTTGAATACCTATGTTATGGGTCTACGGCCATAGGGCGGGGGCCCTAGGGTAGTGGTTAGCACCGCTGCCTTTCACGCCAGAGTTCGGGGTTCGGTTCCCGGTCTCGGCGGTTTGAAAGAAACAAAAATGTTTCTTCCCCATCCACGTGTGAAAGTTAGTATTGTGGGGAGCCTCCGTGACCGAGAGGTAGCGTGCTCGGCCTCAGACCGCCAGGACTCGAATTTCGAATCCTGTGTCTGGAGGAAAGTGTCATCTCAATCATCTCACCATCCTCAGGAGGTTCTCCTGGCCCAGTTTAGCCTATATGTGCACAAAGGTGGCCTAAAGCCCGATTCATTTCATTTTTATTTCTACGGCCATTAGAACTGTTTTTACTCTTACAGTGCGCGGAAAATTTTCAAATCTAAGGCTTCAATTGCTGCATTTTAGGACAATTTCTGCCGAAAATATTTGACTTTTTTGGCTTCTTTTGGACACTGCAGGGCCGGTCTTTTTAATCCCCCACTGGGGGGAGGGGGGGTTTAAACCCCCAAGCCCCCCTCTAGATCCGCGCCTGACATGCCTAACAGTTGTGCACAGTTCATGCAGTGTGGGGATATGAGGATACCTAACACTAATCTATCTGACACATACTGAGTGGTTTCTCTGCAGAGCCAGAAAAAAGGTTAAATTGATAGTAAACGATCAGATATAAACGTCAGAATAGTGGTGCAATGATGAGTCACCCTGTAACAGGGATTATCTGAGTGAATGCACATGGCAACAAGCTCCACAGATAAAAAACGCAATTTCTTTTATATATTTGTGGCGCCAGGATAGCTCATTGTTAGCGTGGTTGACTCAGATCCGGGGGTACCGGGTTCGAGTCCCGCTGCGGCCGATATATTTCCTTAGTGCACACATATGCAGTGACCCAAACTGTTCACATTCATGGGATATTGACAATGAAAACGTACAGCTGATTCGCGCCGCATCCAAAAAAACATATAATAAATAAATAAATAATAATGAACAATTTGTCAAAGTAGACATCTAAACGGTCAATAAAAACTGTCAACGCTGAAATATTTTTTTTAGCAAAGTTGTTTTTAATTTGAAATCATTATAAGTGTATTATTTAGCTCGTTCTGCTTCATTTGAATATCTATATGTTATTGATCTACAGCCATTAAAAATTATTAATTCTTTAAGTGCGGGGATCGACGTTACACGTCAGAATCTGACGTTTATAATAGATGTCAGATTTTGACGTCTATAGACAATATACAGGTAAAAAAAAATCTTATCTAAGAAAAAATCAAACATTCTGAAAAAAAGTTGAATTCATCACATAGTTCTGAACATAGTCATAAGAGTGGCACTCATGAAAGGCAACATGGCGCTGCGCCATGCTAGAAATTGCTACATGAAATACTGCATTTCTATTTATATATTATAGTCAGGCAGCCATCAAGCTATACCCTGCACCGGCTGTTAAAGTTTTTTTCGATGGATTCCACACCCTCATAGGATCTATATTGCATATCTGCCGGATATCAAGACATCCTTGAGCGATATATCATTTTTGACAGAATAGATACAGAACAGTAATTATGGTGTTCATCATGATGTTTTATGGTATTCCCGGCGTAATGGTGTGGTCAGGAAGTACGCTAATCATTGAATTGTGGGTTAAACAGCCAATATGGCCAGTGGCGTATCCAGAAATAAATTAAGGAGGGTGCTCAGATTTCCAAGAAACCATTCAACAGCAGGGACCTATAGAGGGCATGCCTCCGCAAAATTTAAAAAAATTAAACATCAAATAGTGCGATTTCGTGGTATCTTTGCTGTAAAACGAAGATATGAAATACTGGCTGAAATGTCAGTTTTAACGTAATGACAGATTAACCTAGCCTACACTAGTCCAACTATTTAAGCTAACACAACCACACAATGGGAAAAAAACCATAAACATACCTTAAAACCCTATTGTAGACAATGTTTCTTTTCTTTTAAACAGAATGTGTGACCTTGGCCATCTTGGAAATTGGAAAATTGGCGGATTTTTGGCTCTTTAGAAATAGATATGAATTGTCTCTTTGGATAAAACTTTTCTAATGGTTCTTTGGAACATCTATGCCAAGTGTCATGCTTGCCCTAACAGTGAGGATTTGCCCATTTTTGGGCTCTTATCATGTCTACTGTAGTCAAAATTACATTAAAAAATGGTTCTTACTTGTATTTATTAGAATCACATTTTAGCTCATTTGACCTTGAAATTGACGTTTTGACCTTGAAGATGATATGGAATCATGGAAATAATACCAGAAATGGATTTTCTGGCCAAAAGTACACGGAAAAAGAGGTATTACACTTGTTCCTAGGTAAATTAGTTAGAAATATCATATTTGACCTTGAAAATCATATTTTCGCTTATTTGACCTCAATATTTACGTTTTTACCTTGAGGATGACCCTTAATTATCAAAATAGTACCACAACTTAATTCTTCAGTCAAAAACACATCAAAAAGAGGTATTACACTTGCTGTTATTTCCATTTGTCGATAATACTATTTCACAGTTTTGACCTTAGAATTGACATTTTCACCTTGAAGATGACCTTGAATCAGCAAAACAGCATTAGAAATAAATTATGTAGTTAAAATACCACCAAAAAGAGTTATTATATAATTGTTCCCAATTATGTTTGTTAAAAATGACATTTTCAACAATTTGACCTTGAAATTGACCTTTTGACCTTGAAGATGAACTTGAATCATCAAAATAATATCAAAAATGATTTTTTCAGTCAAAATTAGATGAAATAGAGGTATTGCACTTGTTTGTAGCTCTATTTAAAAAAAATATATATATTTGACCTTGAAATTTGAACTTTGACCTTGTATTTTGTAATTTTTCTCAAAACGCTCAAGGATATTCTTTTGATATCCAGCGGATATGCTTCATAGAACACCTGATGAGTTATAATCCATCAAAAAAAAAACTTTAACAGCCGATGCAGGGTTAGGCCAAAAAAACAGCTTTGGCTGCCTGACTATTACAATTATTCTCTAATTTTTAAATATTTTATAATTATTTTACACATTGACCATTGCCTTAATACTAATCAAACACAGGCTCAAAACAGAATCCACCGCCCTCTCCGATATGAAAGGATGCTTCTGCCACTTGGAACGAAACTTCTACAGATCAAACAACCTTTCTTTCCTGAATTAAATCACGGTAAATCACATTTATTTCTCAACTTGCGATCACATGTTTCAATTGCTGTCAAACTGAACGCAATTAAGTCTGATTAATTTCGACACCCCGGTTTTTGTCTGTCAACCATTCACTCACCAAGGTATCTGATTTAATTAGCCCTTACAGCGCAGGGAGAGACTTTTCCCAGACGTCAAATTCTTACTACTAAAGTCGCTCCCCGCGCTGTAAGAGTAAAATAATGGTCGTAGACCCATACCATAGGTATTCAAATAAATCAGAAAGAGCTAGCGAAGATATTTATGATGATTTCAAAATAAAAAACTCTTTTATTTCTCCATGGATTTTACAAAAATAATTCAGCGCTTTAAGGGTAGATTTTTCAAGCTCGCACTTGATTTAAATTGCTTTTCCCTACCGCGTCCCACAACTTAAAGTGGGTGAAAATTACACACATTTGTTTAATTTGAGATCAGAATCTCGTAAGCCACGCTCTACAATTGTTATATAACCTGTTGTTCACATATTTCAAAATGATAAGTATATTAACATGGTATCTTCACGCACCAAAAAAATTGTTGTATACTCGCTCCAAATGGTCATTAGTAACGTTATTTGCATATCATGAAATCAAGAAAATGGACACAATTATCTTTAAATTTAAAATACCAATTCCAATATAACGCCTCACCGGATACCCATAATGTAAAACAACGTATTGCCCTAAACCTCAAAAAATATTTTGTTGCTGCGACGTTGATTTGATATTAAATCAAGTCCCCGTACAGCGCGGGGATTGACCCTATCTGTAGACGTCAGATTCTGACGTCTGAAGACGTCAGAATCTGACGTCTGTAGAAGTCAGATTCTGACGTCTAAAGTCGATTCCCGCACTGCAACAGTAAAGATATTTTAAATGACCATAAAATAGGTATTCAAATGAATCAAAAAGACCTAATTAAGACGTTTATGATGATTTAAAATTGAAAAATACCCTTTGGTCTCCATGATTTATACAAACAATTTCGGCGTTGTAAGGGTAAGGTCAGTTTATAGAGCTTGCTGATTTTGTCTGTCATTTATTCCACGTGATCTGTAGACACTGTCTGTCTTTCTCTGTGGCTTGGTTTAGTAATTTTTTTAATTTAGAAAGTACTAAGGGACGCACCATTTGATATCTGGGGGGGGGGGGGGGGTTCTAGAAAAAAATTGAAAAAAATAGTTTGTCGCCACAAAAGTCAGAAAACAAAGTTTGTTGAAAATGTGGGCAGAAAAAAAGTTTGTTGTCGAAATTGATGAAAAACATGTTGACCAGAAAAATCACCAAATGGTAACCTACATAATATGGAAAGCATACGACAAAAACTCTAGCCCCCCCCCCCCATATATGTAATGGTGCGTCCCTTAGTATGGGTAATGTAAGTGATACAACGCATATTTCTGACATTCCTCTTATTACGCCTATTTTCAAATCAATCATTCAGTCAAGTTTAGAATTTCATTAAATTAATCAGTCAACAAAATAAACTTATCATTGGCAAGAGATCAATACCATCAAGCAAACGGTTGAACCTCCTCAACGCTGGAATAGTTGTGATTAAACCATTGAGACCAAAAAATTTTCAGTTTGAAATCATAATAAATGTCTTATTTAGCTCTTTCGCTTCATTTCAATACCTATGTTATGGGTCTACGGCCACTATAAACTGTTTAACTGTTTAACTCTTTCAGTGTGAGGATCGAGTTTAGACGTCAGAATGTGACGTCTAAAGCTGTCAAAGCTGTCAGGTTCTGACGTCTAAGGACGGTTCCCGCACTGAAAGGGTTACAGCAGAATTATATTCATATCAATTAAAACATCAAATTTATCAACCCATAAAGGTACAATATCAGTGACAAATAAAAAAAAATCCACAGCAAAATATCCCCTTGAATCATTAGTTTAAACCAGGTGAAATGTATATTTCTGCCTGCAGCTAAACACCACGCAGCCTATTCTGACGTTAGAGGAAATCAGGCATATAATTGTACCTATCACCTGGAAAGCTCTGCTCTGGTATTATTTGTGATGTTCACCCAACAAAAACAAGACGTTGACTAAACATTGACTCGGCGTTTGTCGACCGTCTACGACGCTAGCCCAGTAGAAATCAACAATGGGACGCGTTGCCTCGTGCGAAGACAAACAGCAGTAACTGCTTACTTGAAAAGTAAGCAGTTACTGCTGTTTTTCTTTGTATTTGAAGTCAAAGACAAACAGCTGTAACAGCATTTTAGAAAGTAAGCCGTTATTGCAGTTTGCTTTGCAATGGAGGTTAAAGACAAACAGCAGTAACCGCTTACTTGCCAGGTAGACAGTTACCTGTGTTCGCCCGCGCCCAGCAGGCCTGTTGTGCTTGTTGTGGGGTGCTTGGTTTATGTAGATAATCTGTATTCTGGGTGGCATTGCTTACACCTAGGTTTCACCACCACCGAGCAACGATCAAAAGCAATCGCGGTGTTTACCAAATATTATAATGAAAACACCAAAGCGACGTGGACTGCCTTCTACTGGGCGAACTCTAAAACCCTTTAGGCCCTACAGTGACGTGGTTTGCCTCTTACTGGCAGAACTCTGAAACCCTTTAGGCTCTACAGTGACGTGGACAGCCTTTTACTGGGCAAACTCTAAACCCTTTAGGCTCTACGTGGTTTGATGACGTTCACTGGTAACAGTCTAACGCGCTAACCCTTAAAGCGCTGAAATATTTTTGTATAAACCATGGAGACGAAAGTTTTTTTCAATTTGAAATCATCATAAATGCAGCTCTTCTCGCTTCATTTGAATACCTATGTTATGGGTGCACGACCGTTATAATTATTTTACTCTTTCAGTGGCGTCTAAAGATGGGTTGAGCTCTGTGGCAACGTGGTTTGATTACGCTTGGTGGGAGAAACATTTTGAGCTCCAAAGTGACGTGATCTGATATTTTGTTTTAAAACGCCTGCATAAAAAAGGGTCAAAATATATATGCGGATAAATTCGATCTGGAGAACGCTATGCTAATTTCACACAATTGGAAAACAGTTCAATTGCACGATAGAATGTAAATTATCTCTACTCTACGTTACAATAAGATGTCATTACTTTACCATCAGATGGCATTACTGTCACCATTAGATGTTATTTTAAAATATATTTTCGTACAAACCCCTATAGCTCGCTATCCGAAAACCAACTTGAATACTTTAGGTGCTGAATTATTGTCTACGTTTCCTAGAATAGAAGGAACTGGTCACGCAATTTTCAGCTTCATTTGAATAAAACAATCATCTGACAAAATGCAGGGGTGGAAAGTGATTAATTTTCTTGATGTATGTAAAAATATGTTTTGTGTTTTCTGGGCTAGATTCTGTAGATGAAGACATAATGTTTGTGAAGTGACATCAATGATTGTTGGGTCATGCTTGGCCAACATCGCAGACGGTGAACCATCATTGAACCAACATTGGGTTGATGTCTGTATTGTTGTACATTTTGCAATAAACTCGTTATTTAAAACCCACTTTTTTCAAGATAAGACTATATCACACCATTGATTGTCATGCTTGATTAAGAATTTCCACATTTTAATCAATGAGCAAAGACGAGCGCGTCGTGAAATTGATAATTTGATAGTGTGAATAAATCAAATTATATTGCATTTTCAAATAATGTGGACACAATAATATCAAAAAGACACTTAATAAACAGATGGCGGTTGCGCGTCCACTATTTAGTTTAATCAATTGCACAACTTTACTCACTTATATTTCGTCTCCAATTTGCCTTTATCTCATTAAATTTACGTATTTTCAGTATCGTGCCAATGTCGCTTAACTTGATTTGAAGTTATCTTGCATAGCGTCTTTTAGGAATTTGAAACTAACACTTCTAGAATATACATGTACATATATGTATCTTTATTTATGAGAAATAGGACAAAATAAATTTTTAGTGTCGTGAATTAAATATTTTCCTGTCTTACTTAATGTCATAGCAACGGGGTGTAGATTACATTTTAACAGTTTAATTGTATGTTATATGCATACCAAGTACATTGCTTTATATTATGTTGTAGCCATACGCGTACATAACATTGTAATGCTAGATTATATGGATAAAGGTCCCGAGAGAGTGCGTGTGTGGAGATTATGGCACTGGTTCAGTTCACCAGGCCGAGTCCGCAGGACGAGGCCTGGTGGACTGAACCAGTGCCATAATCTCCACACTAGCACGATACGAGTGACCTTTATGCATTTTCTCGCACGATAAATACAAAAAAATGAATTATATAGACCTAAAACTATTTAAAAATATCAGAATTTATTTGGAAATTGAATGTTCCACCGCCGCCGCATCATGTTGACAATAATCAGCTGACATATTCCTACGCTGAGACACAGGTGCTGCGACGTTTAAATAAACAGTGCATTTTGCAACTCAACTAATTATCTTAATTACAATATTTATTCTACATCTTTCATTGGCAAATACAATTAAGCTTCTGAAAAAATCATCATAGTGGTAGTTACGAACTAATTTGTTTTGGATATATGTTACATAAATTAATAAAGATGTGATAGGACCAGAGCGTGGCATAGAGTGCGAGTGCGGGATTATCCGGACTTGTACACAAGTAGGCCAATCAATGCCAGAGGGCATGAAACATAATTATACCTTGTTTTCATTTATATTGCAGCCCTACGCCCACATATCATTGTTTTCGCCGTCGACAAGATATTAATAATCCATGAGATCGGCAGCTTGAGAATTCAATTTCACATCTTGCGTAAATTTTAAACGATCAGGAAAGAAAATGAAGACATCACATTAGTCGGCAAAATTGTCAGCTCATTTGCATAATCACCGTCTCTCTCGCTCAGATCTCGTGCGATATGCCTGCCAGGAAGCGGGTTTGTCTAACTCACGGGATAAAGCCGCGAAACCGGCAAACTGCAGCGAAAACAGCGAGCAAACCGACAAATTGCAGCGAGAAACGGCGCGCAAATCATCGGGCACGGAAACGTCCCAATAATTATTGGTAAAACTGATAGACATTATCAAATGTGGCATTCCCAGCACGTAGAAGTCCACGTGGCTGGAGTGGTACCTGGAACTGCAACCAACTGGGACCCCAAATGTAGATTTAATATTGGTCCAGCGTTAGCACCGCTGGCCCAACATTAAATCTACATTTGGAGAGCGTACTGTGTTTTCAGGGACTTTGCTCCATGCAGGCAAAAGGACTGACTCTGATGACGTCATTAGAGCCAGCCGATCGTAGCTGGGGTTTTACTTGAAATAAAACCCAGCAGACTTGGAATATTGAAACAATGTTGGCTCAATGGTGGGCGTCCCAGCATTGTTTCAAATTGCTGATGTGAGCAGATGTGCAGCATTGAATGAATGAATGAATGAATGAATGAATGAATGAATGAATGAATGAATGAATGAATGAATGAAAATGAAATGTAAATCTTGATGTATGAACAACACTTTTGGTTCCCAATAAATGCGACTTAATCGGTTAGTAAAACTTTGGACGTCAGATTCTGACGTCTAAAGACGTCAGAATATGACGTCTAAAGTCGATCTCTGCACTGAAAGAGTAAAATATTTATAATGGCCGTAGATCATAACAAGCGGAAAGAGCTAGACGTTTATGATTATTTCAAATTGAAAAAAACCCTTTGGTCTCCTCGATTAAAAAACAAATATTTAAGAGCTTTAAGGATTAATGATAGCGGAAGCGGAATCGGTCGTTTTTTCGGAAAAACTCCGCTTTCCAGATAGGCCTACGTAAATTTTATTTAAATAGATCAAATAATGGCTAGGATTTTTAATTCAATATAATATTATTATTAAATTCCAGATTAACACATGTTTTCTATTGTTAAAATAGATTATTCGGCAAAAGTATTTAATCAACAAAAGTACATTTCGGTGACTGTATATAGTTTACTGTAACTGTGCTAACCTTACGATGCATGTATAATCTGATATCCCACAAAACATTTTCAAAAAGTCACATGAAAATGTTTTACAATATAAAAATGTCGGATCAAACGAATATCAGAAAACTTCACATTAAAATTTTTGACAAATATTCATTGGAAAAACGTTTTTAAAAAGTTTTATAACATTTTTCAAAATGCATTTTTTTAACATAATACTATCACACGATTGTAGTATTCACCGTCATCTGCTGTGTCTAGATAACGTTTTATGTCTCTATTATATCCCGGTGAGGGCGCGAGTATTGTGAGGACTGCGATATGACTGCGATATAAAAGTGAATGCTTATGGCTCTGGGCCCGTATTCTCGTACAAGTTACGATATATCTTAAGCTTCTGATTGGTCGAGATGGCCATCTCGACCAATCAGAAGCTTACGATATATCGAACTTGTACGAGAATACGGGCCCTGTGGTGTTCTGGTCAGAGGACTATGTGAGGGCTGCGATATAATCCGCAATAACAGACTCTGCGGTGTGCGATACTGAGTCTGTAATCATTGCCATCCCTAAAGTTGTGCCACAAAAATCATTGTTAGATCAATTACTTCAATATCATTCTGTAATGGCAGATTTACATCTCATTAGAATAATGCTTTAACGCGGGGACTTAAACCACTGTCTTTATAGGTGTTTATCATCTAAATAGGGCTACCCTCACATTTTTCATGATTGTTTTGTCTCAGCGTACGCTGACCACCAGCATAGAAAAACACAGTTTTTGCTATTCTGTCCATCTCTGACGTTGGACCATCCAGTTCAGGTCAAGCTCGGACTACTGCGATATAGCTGCGATATGGCATCGAGCGTGGCGGGCGTTGTGAGGACTGCGATGTGCCTGCGATATGACACCGATATGGCATGTGAGGACTGTGACAGGACTGCGGGGCTGCGATATGGCAGTGAGCGTAGCGGGCATTGTGAGGACTGCGACAGGACTGCGATGTGCCTGCGATATGACAGCGTTATGACAGGGAGCGTTTATGCCTCTGTAATGTCCGGCGTCGGGAGCTAAACAGATTTATCGTGACGGGTTTATCGAGCACACCTCTGTGTGGACGGGGGGGGGGGGGAGGGGGTGGTGGTGAAGAACTGACAGACAAAAAACCAAGGTTGGTATAAGGTTGTAAACGTTGGCCCAACATTGTACCAACCTCTAGTGAATGTCTTGTGTATTTGACCAGCAAACTCGAGCCATTCAGCCATTTCTGAATCAAGTTGGCCCACCTTCTACACACGACACTGTCCCAACATTTTAACAGCATTGGTTGGCATCTCAGTCTGAAGTCGATCCCCGCGCTGTGAGAGTAAAAATATATATAATGGCCATAGACCCATAACAAAGATATTCAAATGAAGCGGAAAGAGCTGACAAAGACATTTATGATGATTTTAAATTGAAAAAACCCTTTGGTCTCCCATGGTTTATACAAACTATTTCAGCGCTGGAAGGGTTGATACATTATATTACTGGATGATCGGTCATCTCAAGTTGTGGATGAAGGTTGGCCCGCCATATCCTAATGCTGGCCACCTCAGACCCCGTTTTGTATATTCCGCCCATACAGCTACATGATGAGTATTTATATGTAGATAACCAGGTCATCATGCTTCCGCTTTATTCTGCTTTTCCATCTACCCCTGCCTCATAACGCATGCGCAGTGAACCCGGTACACCGGACGATAATAGAGGATATTATGGGTTGTTTAGGAGAGCACACTGGGAGTTTTAAGGGCCTCTTTCCAGTCGTGTGAGTAGCCATGTTAACATAATACATCAATCGCTATGCGGCACCTAACTGAGGGGGGCTTTTCCCACACGTGTGTGTAGGTCTGCCTTCTAAGACACACTTATCTGTAGCGCATGTTTTTCGTCGATTTCTCCGTCAATTCTGAACCAATTTCCTTGAAATTTTGCACATGCCATTTCCAAGTCATGTCCTAACATCGGTTTTATATTGAATATTTCAAAAACTGGACCATTTGACATGTAGTCGAATTCCAGAATTAATGTAATTGGTTTACAGAGGGACGTCATATTTTCAATTTATCATGGTCCCACTTTTAAAATACCGCACATCACTTTACGACATGACTTGGAAATGACCTGTACAATATTTCATGAAAATCAGTTGATAATTGAGGGGAGATAATTGTGTCCTAGACTATAAACATGGTAATATAATACATACATCGTTATGCGGCACCTAACTGACGTGACCATATGTGTAGGTCTGTCTCCAAAGTCACACTAAACATGGTAACATTGTACATTAATCGTTATGCGGCGACTAACTGAGGGGGGGGGGAGGGGGGGGGCGTGTGTGTAGGTCTCCAACGTCATACTAAGCATGGTAACATGATACATTAATCGCTATGCGGCGCCTAACTGCAATTCTGGTACTACGACGCACACCTAGTTGATTTGTTGTCGAACGAGATGTATCGTAGCTGATATTTGAGTGACATGTGAAAGGATCATGCATACTGTTCTTATTTTTTGTCCTGCTGAATTGTTTGTTCCTATTTATCGTCATTTGGAACTGAAATTGCTGACGCAATTTCCAGCTTCAAATGACGAAAAATATATCTTTATATGAAAAATAGACATATCCCAAATTAAATTATTAACAACCTATTTTACCCAGTTCAGTGGCATTTTATTTGGTTTGAAACTAGCTTCAACCCGTGTATGTAGGGTCACAACAGGGGAGGTGCTAAGCAATACGTATCCTAGTAGTGGTAGTACATCATTGCTTTACGTCACTTTTTGGCACAAATGGTATTTTAAGTGACATTGTAATACGATGAAAACGTTGTAGTCAATTGATGAGATTAATGATGTACAGATGATGGTGTGAGGGTGGGGGTGATAGGGCATGGTGGGTTATTGAGAAAGTTTTCCTTCGCTCGCCCGATAAGGGTTTCTTTCCATGTCTAGGGGATCTACCCCCAGACATGCCCAGACGGCTGGAGAATTGGGTTTCGCTGTGCAATTTACCGCTGAAACTCCGTGGCATTTCGCGCAGCTCCGCTTTCTTCGGGTCGGATAGTCCCCAGAGTAACAATAGCTGAAATGTACCTTGCCTTACGCAGTTGTATTTTGGAGGCAGACCTTTACAGTATTTACCTTTCAAGCGCTGAAATATTTTTGTTCAAACCATGAGAGCGAAGGGTTATATTAACCATAAATGTCTTAGTTAGGTCTTTCCGGTTTAATTGAATTCCTATGTTATGGATCTACGGCCATTATAAATATTTAAATTATTTCAGGGGATCAACTTCATACGTCAGAATCTGACGTCTACAGACGTCAGATTGTGACGTATAAAGACGCTCCCCGCGCTGTAAGGGTTGATTCACCACCAATGTGGTGTTGTACATGTTAGCAGTGCAGTTGGTGGTAGGTGCCATTCATCAGACTACATTTCATTCGGAACACGCCAGCAACCTGATTTCAAAATTGGTGATTTTAGCATGGCATACCGACTGACAGTCCTTTCACGGAGAACCACTATATATTACTAGAGGCAACCTCAACAACATCAGTCGTCCGAATAGCAGTCGTCCCAATAACCATTGTCCCGAGGCAACTACTTCACCAATGAATGAATGAATGAATGAATGAATGAATGAATGAATGAATGAATGAATGAATGAATGAATGAATGAATGAATGAATGAATGAATGAATGAATGAATGAATTAATGAATTAATGCATGAATGAATGAATGAATGAATGAAAATACTTCTAATGCACCTAAATCTAAAAAGCGTCCCGAGCTCAGAGGCGCTGCAAATCGGCGTCAGATATGGACTTCTATCTGACATGCTGACATGATAATCATGTCAGCATCACAGATACTTTTCTCTGCTAATGGTACTGGTATCGGCATCAGATATTTGACGACAAGGGGAGAGATATTGGAGTGACATATTGGCGTCAGATACCTGGTCAGATATTGTCGTCAGATATTGTCGTCATATATCGGCGTCAGATATTGACGTTAGATGTTGGCGTCAGATATTGGTGTCAGATATTGGCGTCAGATATTGGCGTCAGTTATTGGCGTCAGATATTAGCGTCAGATATGGCGTCAGATATTGGTTTAGTGGCGGATACCTGACGCCAATATTGGCGTCAGAGTCAGTTATGTGAGCGTCAGAGCCTCCTTTTCGGCGTCAGTGTCGGCGTCAGAGCCTCCTTCTCGGCGTCAGTGAGCGTCAGAGCCTTCTTCCCTGCTATGCTGACTGTCCTCAGAATACTAATTACATCTGGCCCAATACGTCTTGAAAAACGACACAGCTTCCCTGGTGTAGTGACAGGTTACGTCGTACCCGGCCCTAATCCCACTCCAGTCACGCACACACCGCACCCCTTCATTGCTGGGGCACAGGTTTCACGCACACACCGCACCCCTTCATGGCTGGGGCAGAGGTTTCACACACATAACGCACCCCTTCATGGCTGGGGCAGAGGTTTCACACACATAACGCACCCCTTCATGGCTGGGGCAGAGGTTTCACACACATAACGCACCCCTTCATGGCTGAGGCAGAGGTTTCACGCACACACCGCACCCCTTCATGGCTGGGGCAGAGGTTTCACACACACACACCGCACCCCTTCATGGCTGGGGCAGAGGTTTCACGCACACACCGCACCCCTTCATGGCTGGGGCAGAGGTTTCACGCACACACCGCACCCCTTCATGGCTGGGGCAGAGGTGTCACACACACACCGCACCCCTTCATGGCTGGGGCATACCCAGCAAACACGAGACATTAAACTAATGTCGCATCATTGTCGAAGCCAACGAACCAACATTGACCCAACATTAGATCAATGTTTCGTGCTTGGGTACAGAGGTTTCACACACATAACGCACCCCTTAATGGCTGGGGCAGAGGTTTCACGCACATAACGCACCCCTTCATGGCTGGGGCATACCCACCAAACACGAGACATTAAACTAATGTCGGATCAATGTCGAAGACGACGGACCAACATTGACCCAACATTAGTTCAATGTCTCGTGCTTGGGTACAGAGGTTTCACACACATAACGCATCCCTTCATGGCTAGGGCAGAGGTTTCACACACATAACGCACCCCTTCATGGCTGGGGCAGAGGTTTTAATTTCCGCAGTCTTTTATCACACTCTGCGCAGTGGTTTTCTATATGAGACGTATATGGCTGTCGCACTCTTGCTTTTGTGTGAACTACAATTTATGACGGTTATGTCATGTGTGACTTAATGGTGTGAAAAATACAAACGATGTGTTTTTTTGTGTTACAGCTCACATCTTATTTATTGGACGAGCGCCCTATTTTTCCATATCGCACTTAAATGAACAATGTTTGTATTTTCTCGCACGAACAAGTCACACATGACAAATAGACACACTCACGCTAATGGTATCAATTATATAGCTTTCACCTGGCCCGCTGCGATGCTGCCTCGAGACAAACAATATTAGGCCAATGTCTTTTAACTATATCGCAATAATTGCTCACACATAATAAGACGCACACAATATTGTTGCTGTCGACATAGGTGGGGAGGGGGGGGGGGGGGGGAGACCTGATTGTTTTTCAACAAATTAAACCTTCCAGCGCGGGGATCGACTTTAGACGTCAGAATCTGACGTCTGTAGACGTCAGATTCTGACGTATAAAGCCAATCCCCGCGCTGAAAGAGTAAAACAATTATAATGGCCCATGACATAGGTATTCAAATTAAGCAGAAAGAGCTAAATAAGACATTTATAATGATTTCAAATCGAAAAAACCTTTTGGTCTTCATGGTTTATACCAAATTATTTCAGCGTTGTGAAGGTTAAAAATAGCGCTCAGAATTTACCTGGGGCAATCTATAAATCTGTCAGTTCTTGCTGCCGGTTGGCCTTCCCCTAAATATTTTTCCAGATACGCGACATGGGACGCAACGTGTGAGGAAATTACCCGCGGAGGATCATCCTGTTACACGATGTATCACTACGCGCAGACAAGTAGTGCCGGCTGTTTTTGCATCACAGTGTGAAGAGTGGTGCCATAGGAGCCGGACACAAAAATGAAATGAATCGGGCTTTAGGCTAAATTGGGCCAGGAGAACCTCCTGGAGATGGTGAGATGAGTGAGATGACACTGCCCTCCAGACCCTGGATGTCTAAGGCCGAGCACGCTACCTCTGCCCCACAATACTGAGTTTTACGAGTGGATGGGGAAGAAACATTTGTGTTTCTTTCTAACCGCCGAGACCGGGAAATGAACCCCGAACTCCAGCGTGAAAGGCAGCGGTGCCAACCACCACCCTAGGACCCTCACCCTCGGGCAATCTACAAATCTGTCAGCTCTTGCTGCCGGTTGGCCTCACACCCTAAATATTTTTCTAGATACGCGACATGGGACGCAACATGTGAGGAAATTACCGCGGAGGATCATCCTGTTACATGATGTATCACTACGCGCAGACAAGTAGTACCGGCTGTTTTCCCATCACAGTGTGAAGAGTAGTGTAATAGGAGCTCACAAGGAGCATTGCCATAGGAGCCAGACACATTGGGCTGCTGATGGTTTAGCCCCTTTAACCCTTAAAGCGCTGGAATATTGTTGTAAAAATCATAGAAATTGAGGGTTTTATTAAATTCTTAATCATCATAAATGTCTTAGTTATCTCATTCTGATTCATTTGAATACCTATGGTATGGGTCTACGGCCATTATAAGTATTTTTACTCTTACAGCGCGGGGATTGACTTTAGTCGTCAGAATCTGACGTCTACAGACGTCAGATTCTGTCGACTAAAGTCAATCCCCGCGCTGTAAAGGTCAACCCTTTAAGCCCTCACAATGCACCACGGCATCATTATACAGCTCTGAAGAAAAACTTAATTTCCAATACCCAGGGGTCTTAGAACGAAAATTTTCATGGAGCTGTATAATAATAAACATTTAATAACAACATTTTCATTCTTTATTGACACACTTAAAGACATCTTCATCCACTACAAGTCGAGAATTGCGACAGCAATTCCCGGCTTTTAGTGGATGAAGATTACAATGGTGAGCTCGGGCGTGAAAGGGTTAAAGCGTTGGAATAAGATTATATAAACCGAGGAATCAGAGGTCTTATTTTTAATTTGAAATCATTACAAATGTCTTAGCTCTTTCTGCTTCATTTGAATACCTATTATGGGACTACTGCCAATATAAATATGTTTCTCTATCAGCGCCGGGGATCAAACTTAAACGTCAGATTCTGACGTCTGAAGTCGGTCCCGCGCCAAAAGAGGAATCCGTAGAGCACTGATTTTGACTAGTAGTATAAATTCCTGTATTTTTATTAACACTTGAGTCTAAAACTGAACAAAATCTGTGACATTAAGAAATTATGCAGCTTACCAATACGAGTAATTTTAATTCACTTGAAGTTGTGGATCGCGATGGCATAATGTTGGGTCGTCGTTAGTCAATCAATCAATCAACAGAAATTCTATTGCGCCCATATCCTCAACGGACCGAGCTCAAAGGCGCACAAATCCTTAACATGAACAGAGCGGGCTACCGAGGAGCTACGACGCTGGGCCAACATTAACCCCTAACAGCGCGGGAATCCACTTTAGTCGTCAGAATCTGACGTCTGTAGACGTCAGATTCTGACGACTAAAGTCGATCCCCGCACTGTAAGAGTAATCATATTTATAATGGTCGTAGACCCATAACATAAGTATACAAATAAATCAGAAAGACATATATGATGATTTCAAATTGAAACCCTTTTGTTGCGATCAGCATCGCGTCGACGTCTTCTGCTTGCTCATATTTGAGGCAAGTATTCAAATGAAAAAAACGGTTGTGAATGGAAGATATTCAAATTATTAGTGTTCATTGGAGTGCGATACGGGAAAATACGACACTCATCCAATGGTCCAATGAATGTATGCCGTATTTCCCATGTGCATTTAGTCGTATGGCAATCGATTAATTCAAATATGACATGACTGCCATACATTACAGTTCAAAATACAGCAAGAGTGCAATATTGGCTGATACCGATATACGACTGATAGTGAAAAACACTGCACATAGTGTGGTAAAGGCCGACATAAAAAAAAATAATCTACAACAAGCAGGAATAGCTACAATTATCTACATGCATCTCTCTAAAGTTTTTTTAAAAAAATATGATGAAAATTGTGTGCATTCAATGCTAAGAATAATTCAATTCCGGACACCATTACCATCCTCCTGACAATCCCTGAGCATCCACGCTGACAGACACCTACATTTATCAAAGCCAGCAATGGTAAGCAGATTAAAGACACGTTTTTCCTCTAGAGATATCTCATGCATATTTTAAGCCCTTATCTAGCTTGGCCCATGTATAGGCTATACATCAAGTCAAATACATGTAATTATTAAAATAGCGTACTCTTAAAAAAATCAATTTGGAAAATGTGTATTTCTCGTAGATAAAAATGCGTTTTAAAATTTGAAGCTGCAAATACTAATTTACAATTTTGTTGGATATGTATTGAGAATGGTATTTATAAAGTTTGATATGATGTATAGTTTCTGAGAGTGTGTAGATAAAGCTAAAAATGACGATCTAAACAGAATTGATTGATCGGCAAAAACTATGCGACTGTGTCCATTTACGTTTTCACGTACCAGCAGTTGCTGTGAATGTGTTTTATAAAAAACAATAGTTTACTTTCTTTTCAGCTGGGTAGAAATCAAACTAGGGGAATTTACCGTCTGGTGAACGTTAGATTTGAAAATGTAATAAAAACATGTAATATCATTTAAAATCAGCATGATCTGTTGCTGTGTTTTCCCCGTCACTAGCAGGTAAACCGTCAACCAATTAAGCCTTCACGATGCATTAAAGCATCATTTTACATCCCTGAAATCAGTCTTAATTTTCCTACAACTATGGATTTTGGAATCAAAATTTCCATGAAACTGGTTTAATATTACATGGCAATTTTTATTACATTTTCACCTACTTTAAGTCATCTTCATCCACTACAAGTCGAGAATTGCGGCAGCAATTCGCGGCTTGTAGTGGTAAAGCCAGGCTTAAAAGGGTTTTATAAGATGGCATTCATCAAATATTGGCAGCATCAGTTCCCCTGGCACTAATGAATCAAAAGAGATTAAGAAACGTTATGGTCAGAGTGATAGTTTTCATCTGTGAATTTAAGTACCCAGCTTTCCCAAATGCTAACAAAACCTTAATTCTATTCAGTTTCTTCAGTGTACAAATACAATGTTGATAAGAAATCTAGACAACATTTCAAATGACAAGATAAGATATGTAGCATGAGTAATCATATAAAGTGTCAACGTTTAACGTATGTGTGAGATGTGGGAATTTGTATCTCACAAATATCTCACAAATATCAAATTATTATTTTATTTTATTAACAATGATACGGAACGCTCTGCTAATTATCATCAAGGAGGCTTTCTATATTAAGAATAATGCCTAATTAATATTTAAACTACAAAAATATGTATTTTAAAAAGTGATTTTATTGCAAATAACAAATATCATAGTTCATTTAATTAACGATGAATTGGAACGCCCTGCTAATTATCACCGAGGATATTCTAATTAACTAATATAACTAATTAATTAAAAAAAATGGATACAAATTTTAAACAGTAATTAAAACACGTGATTCTCACCTTACTTGCTTAAAAATTTATGTGCCTAGTTGGGATCGGTTCTCCATATACGTAGTCGCTATTGACGTCTTATGCCTGTGAGTTATTAAACTGTGTCTGACGTCAAACATGATTTTTTAGGCATGTTGTTTATTACGCTGGCTGTTGACTTTGAAAGGTGGCCCGTTTACAGCATGATATGTGACTTAGGCTGATCTTTTACCAGGTTACCACACAAACACAACACACCTGGCCAACATATCCCCAATACCCGGCCAATGTCGACAGCGTTGAGCCGACATCGAGCCAGCACTGTCTAGAGGCGTCATGTTTTGGGGTTGTGGGGCAGGACACACCCGGTAAATGCAGTCGATGGGGTCACCACACAGCCGTCCACGGTCCGATCCCCCAAATCCCGGCTGGATATAATGCCATACAAAGACAAACAGCAGTATCTGCTTATTGGTGGTCTTTGCAAAGACAAAGACAAACAGGATTCTCTTCTGCCATCGAGTACTGGCATACTGAATGTCATACAAAGACAAACAGCGGTAACTGCTTACTTGAAAAGTAAGCAGTTACCGCAGTTTGTCTTTGAGCTGCAGGATTTTCTTCTGCCATCGAGTACTGGTATACTAACTGTCATGCAAAAACCACTAGCAGTAACTGCTGACTTGTAAAGTAAGCAGTTACTGCTGGTGGTCATTGCAGTGGAGATATACCTTTTAAAGGCAAACAGCGGTAAGTGCTTACCTTTCAATGAAGAGTTACCACTGTTTGACTCTGGAGAGGGGATTTACTATGGGGAAACAAAGAGCTGTAACTGCTGATGTGAACAGAAACCAGTTACTGCTGCTTGCTTCTGAATGACAGATGTGCGTCCTGTATTTTTTTGCACTTCGCTCCCCAGCGACCAAGAAGCATTGTTTGGAGCTGGGGCAACGCCGACCAACGTGTCCTGTACAGATCCAGAGCAGGACCAGCATCCTGCTGCAGGTAGCTACAGAGAGAAGCCGACAAGGCTGCTGTAATATCCCCAGCTGAATGAAGCAGTTGGCCCGCTAGTTGTCGGTTCTGGCCCGGAAACCTCGAGTGTTTTTACGGCTGTCCAAGCAAACAAGATACGTTGACTCAATGCTGGGCTAATGTTGGCCCCCGTCTACGACGCTGGGCCAACATTATCCCAGCATTGAGTTACAGAGTTTTTTTTACGGCTGTGGGACTCTGAGGTAATAAAAGTCCCCCTAGTCACGCGATGTGACTGTGAATGGTGCTATTAATTGCCAAATAGACAGGCGAAAGCCCCTAGTCGCCGGCAGTCCGCCCTGAGTGCTGGAGCAGGCAGGGCGTGCTGGCGGCGTCTTTAGGGAGGCTCGATGGCACTATGGCAGAAGAGGCCAGCCAGCAGGCCACACTCTTTATTAGTTCTTTTTCCTATGTTTGTTTATTATGTATGTTTTAAATCTGAAAAAGGCCAAAATTTAATGAGAGAAGGCGGATAAAGATACATAGTATATATTTCTGAAAAAAATAAAGAGAGCGCTGGGAAAAGCAACCAATAAAACACCGGATCGATTCACTTTGTCTCTTTCGAAAAATGTATCTTTTTAAAAAATTGGCAACCACCTAATGCGCGCGCTGGACAGAAAAAAGCACGTTTTTTTATAATGTGCGGGCTTGATCAATGTTCGTGCTGATGTAAAACTGAGAAAAAAACAGTGTGGCCTTAGACTTTGTGGCGGCGGCGGCCAGAGCAAGAAGGCGGCGGCGGCCGGAGCAATAAGGCAACGTGAAGGCAACGTGTCCAGATCACGGGCCGCCGTGACCCCAAAGGGATCCCGGGATCCCTCGGGGCATATTTCATTCTTTTCCTCTCTGAATCACCATCATCCCCTGATCTCTGTCAACAGCTGGAATACATGGAGACATCCAATGTTGCTTCAATGCTGGACCATCGTCTGCGAACCGGCTCAGCATCAAAGCAACATTGGGGCTATGTGCCAACAGCTGTAATACAGAGCTTTTTATATAGATTAATGTCACGTTATATACAATGTCTGCATCAAATACAATTATAAGTAGAGGGGAATTGTGAATTTTCAAGTAACAATAATGTTTGGTCTAAGTTTTGTGAGTTTTTTGTGCCCATTTTAAATTTTGTAGGGTTAAAAAACTCAATATGTTTGGGCAAAGCCCAAACATTATTAGTGGACTGATACCATTGTCATTGTACTCTGGGGACCGAACCTAGCTGGCCGGTCATCCCAGCAAACACGAGACGTTGAGCCAATGTTGGCTTACTGCTGGGCCAACGTCGAAGACGGCATTTCTGACAGGTTGTGACGTCATGTCTTACAGAATGTGACGTCGTGTCTGACATGTAGTGACGTCATGTCTGACAGGTTGTGACGTCATGTCTGACATGTAGTGACGTCATGTCTGACAGGTTGTGACGTCATGTCTGACAGGTTGTGACGTCATGTCTGACAGGTTGTGACGTCATGTCTGACAATTTGTGACCTCATTTCTGACAGGTTCATTTCTGACAGGTTGTGACGTCATTTCTAACAGGTGATGACGTTATTCCTGACAGGTGATGACGTCATTTCTGACATATGATGACGTCATTGACGTAGGGTGACGTGACAGGCGACACTCGGCACACGTATTATTGAGACCGTAACACTTGATCCACTAATCTGAGGCTGGTTTTTTATAACACCCAATAAGGGGTCCCGGCATTAACCCCCCTCCCGGGCATTACCTCCCCCCGGCATTACCAATGATTACTCAGCTCTCACCATGGTCACTCTAATACAATTCTGACGGACAAAGACAAACAGCAGTAGCTGTTGACTTGGAAAGTAAGTAAGTATTCTCTTCTGTCATCGAGTACTGGCATACTGACCCCCATGCAAAGTCAAACAACAGTTAATGTTACATCACAGTTTTCTTCCGTATATATTACCACCTGTGCAAAGCTGAAATATTTGTGTATAAGCGATGGAGACCAAAGGGTTATTTTCAATTGAAAATCACCATAAATATCTTAGTTAGCTTCATTTTAATTCGTATGAAGTCGGTCCCCGCTCTGAAAGGCTTAACACATTAATAATTTTCAAGTAAACCGTTGAATGAAAAGACAAGTCAACACTTTTTTAACAGTATATTTGGTGATATAATTGTCTCGCAAACGGTTATCATTGTGTAAATGATTGGAATGTTGACTTTTAAACTTTTTTCTCACAATTGCTTTGCCTACTGACTATACCTGAGGACTACGAGCAACAATAGCGAAATAAACTTAACAATGTCTAGTTTGCAATGAAAATGAACACGTTTAAAGAGTATAGCTTTCACAAAAAAAAAACATTCAACTAATGTCAGTTTAATGTTGGCTCATCGTCTGCCGTGCTGGCAAAACATTAAGCTGTACATTATTTCTTATATTGCAAAATCAAGACAATACTGTTTTTAATCTGTTTTATTTGTAGATCAAATCGCTGATGCTGGTAATGAAATTACGGTTTTAACATCAAGATTTGTAAATATTTGGTCTCAAATTAAACAAATATTGTTAATTTTCAACCACTTGAGGTTGTGGATCGCGGTAGCGAGACGCAACCTCAAGTGGTTTAAAACCTTAATAAATTAACTTAGCGGAATAGGGGTTAGTTCAACGCCTCGTGTTCTACATACGCCCACGATGTCACAATTCCTTGGCGTATACTTAGATGGGCTGGTCCTAAAAACCAGCAATCATCGGACCCTGGCCGTGTGTTGATTAAACGTTAGTCCAACGTCACAGACGTGGGCCAACGTTAAATCAACAATGGGTCAACGTCTTCACTTTTCTGAATGTGCGGTGCTGTGTGAGTAATTCGACAAGTGAAGTCCGATGTAGTAAAGAGTTTTACCTTCAGAGGAGAAGTTATATATGTGTGGAAGGGGACCACTTTCCAACACGGGGGCTAAATATAGGCATCTGGTATGTGTTCTCAGGCGAAAATGGCATGTGATCTCGGCTGAGATTAATTAAAAAAACAGCAATGACTACGATAGAAACATATAACGTGTTTGGAATGCTGCTTATTATTTTAAACAATAGGAAACATTATGATTTTACTAAGCTAGTTTACTTTTATTTGAAGCAGGATTAGTTCCAGCTTTAAATAGAAAATATTTGTAAAAAACGATTAAAAAAAAGCAAATTGAAGTCATTGAGCTGCGAGTGTACGTTATTGCATGTAGACATGATAAATAACGGGCCCAGTTTATCATATAATTAATTTTAGAAGTATATCTTTTAACAATGGGAATATTTTTCGTCTTTTGAAGCTGGAAATAGCGTGAGCAAATGCAGCTTCAAATGAATGAAAAATGCCAGTGAACAATTCAGCAGAATAAGGAATGGACCTAATAATGCGAGCCGTATTAAATAATTACGGGATTGACTGGGCATTTATCTATGGTTTACGGCGTCTCATGATCGGCTGCCTTGACGGCTAACATGGCTAACATGGCCGCCAGCATGACGGGGAGGGGATTGTCTCCGTCGGGACTATTATCTGATTTCCGCGGAGAAAGGAGAATGACTCATAACCCGATATTCAGTATGGAAGATAAACGGTATTATGAGCAGTACCTTCTTTGCCTCTTCCTTAGTGTGTTATTATACGCAGACTGAGTGCCCTTCCGTAGTGTTGTTATAAGTAGTGGCTCTTCTATAGTGGAAGAAACATGGTAGTGCCCTTTTCTGTATTGATAACGTTGGCTCCACGTCGAAGACCCTTAAAGCGCTGAATTATTTGTGTAGAAACCATGGATACCAAAGGGGTCTTTTCGATTTCAAATCATCGTAGATGTCTTAGCTAGCTTTTTCCGATTCATTTCATTACGTATGTTATGGGTCTACGCTCATTATACATATTTTGATCTTACAGTGCGGGGATCGACTTTTACATCTGTTCAAGTTTTCTCATCTAATAATCTGGGTTTGAGGCGCCTCAAACCCAGTTTATTAGATGAGAAAACTTGAACAGATCATTGTTTGACACATAAAACCACAAAAATCACATAGAGCCCGATACCACTTTTCGAATTTTAGAACCGCCCCTGGGACTGACATATATTCGTCCAAAAAGTAAAGATTTACGTTCAAGTCCGGCAATGGAGCTGACAGGTTGAGATGTATCAGCGGAAAACGTCAAAATAATTATGCTGGCGTCAAGTTTATAATTCGCGGGACATATTTTTGAAATGCAATGCACGCAGAAACAATCGTATTTATTTGTTTTGTCTGCAGAAAATAGCGATTCTCAGACTTAATAATGTTTAATACTTGTGTTTGAAATGATACACAGGAGAACGTCAGAATCACTTCCTCCACCAAATAATGAGAGATTTTGCGATGAAATGTACACATAGTTGTCATGATTTGTTTAGAAATCTATCAGCACAAAATGGCGGAATCCTATCGTATTAGCCACAGGCCACCTCCTGATGGACATGTCTGCAAAGTCAAAAGACAGTAACTGCTTACTTTAAAAGTCAGCAGTTACTTCCTTTTGGCATTTGCACACCTCTACAGAGACATTTCTAGAGCAAAGTTAAGAGGTAGTAACTGCTGACGTGGAATGTAAGCAGTTACTGCCTTTTGGCTTCACACCTCCTCGGGGACATTTCTGATGGATTGTTTCAGAGCCGGATCAGACGAGGAGTGATTACCCCCAGGTTTCGCCACAGATTGAACCCGTACAAAATCGTGGGCCATTTCTTTGGACGGTCATATCTAAGACTTCCCCTCGAATAATCAGGTCAAAATATATTTTTTTAAATCAGTAACATTTCAGTTCCATGCCCGCATGCTCAGCTCATAGGTCGCACAGTCGTTACAAAGTTATCGACATTTTTCGGGCCTTGGGGTCGAGATCGCTCTCAGTCACCGCCATGTACAATTTTCGGGTGAATCGAATACATCAGTTCACGGCCTCGGAGAGAACGACACGCCTAGGGAGTGATCTGTCATGGGCACCAAGCCTGCTGTCCACACTGGATCTGTCAGCTGGGAGCCAATCTAATGCTGGCTTTATTGTGGGCCAATGTTGCAAACGGTGGCGAACATGTAGCCAACATTGTGTCAATATATTATACGAGACATTCATTCAATGCTGATTTAATGTTTGGCCAAATCAGCATCGAATAAGTTTATCGTGTTTTTTGGGTAACTCGCCGAAAAGATCATTATAGTGATCTGATGTTGGTTTAATGTTGGGCCAACGTCGCAGACAGTGGCCCAACATTGAGCCTCAACATTGTCCGAATAAATTGAATAAATTGTCCGAATAAATCCCGCATGGATTTCTATGACCTTGATGTGTATCACTCACAGGCAACAGGTTAGCCCAACACTGGATCAACGCTGGGCCATAACCGCCATCACTCAAACAACAATACGCCAGCTTTAGATCGTCAGAGGTGGGTATTTGGAATATACCTAATACATTTATGCTCACTTTGCGTCATAAGGTTAGAAAACCGAAACTGCTGATTTAAAATATAAACAATTACTGCTGTTTGTCTTTGCATGTAATATCATGCCAAATAGCAGTATATGCGCTCTTGTCAAGTAGCAGTTACTGCTGTTTGCCTCTCCACTTTAACCCTTTCACCACTGAAGCCCGTTTTTAAGTGCTGAATGCCATGGCATTCAGCACTTAAAAACGGGCTTCAGTGGTGAAAGGGTTAAGAATGCAAACACTTTACATAAAAAGTTAGCAGTTCCTGAAATTTGCAGTGCCACATGGCTATTGCAAACAGTAATAATTATTGTTTTACTTGAAAAAAAATCAGTTGCTGTTTGATATTGTATGACCGAGGTTTTTTGAAACCAAGTAGTTCCTGTTGTTTTTCTTTTCATTTTGCAATAAATAGCTGCTTAAAAGTGAACAGTTGATACTAAACAATCCTATCTTTTCAAGTAAGTAGTTACTGCTGTTTGACTTTGCACTCTGTCGAGACAAACAGCAGTAACTGCTGTTTGCCTTCGCACTGCTCCACCTAGTGGCCAAGGAGATTATCAATATTGCGGAGGTTTCTTCTGAACTTGATCCGTGTCTTTCTCAGAAGTTGTATATGTGAAGACACTTGATATGTGCGTTTTGGTATAGTGTAACCATGTCAGCTGTGGGTGACATGGTTAATCCAAACAATTTGTATATCCACTAATAGTGCGTGTGTAAAATATTTGGCACGGGACAAAATATTGAGGGATTTACGGTTAATTATTTCGGTTTTTATTTTTTTCCATCTGATAAGTCGCAATGATATCAGTTTTGAAAATACAAAACAATAATTATTAACCTTTAAACGCTGGAATATTGTTGTATGAACTATAGAGACCAAAGGGTTTATTCAATTTGAAATCAACAGAAATATTTTGTTTAGCTCTCTCCGCTTCATTTGAATATACCTATGTCTACGGCGATTATATTTTTGCAATTCTTTCAATGCGGGGATGGACAGTAGACGTCCGAATTTGACGTAGACCTATATACAGACGACGTATAAAGACGGCCCTCACGCCGAAGAAGTTAAGTCAGACAACTACATAGGTTAATAAGATCTAGTTTATAAAATACATTTAATTTGACTTTATTAAATGCCTTGTGCATCAATTGTGCTTAGAGGGGTACTATGTAACTAAGAGAAAAACAACCAGGATCATGGATCAGCTCTGCTCATCAAAGACAAACAGCAGTAACTGTTTACTTGTAAAGTGAACAGTTACTGCTGTTTGCCTTTGCACGGTGGTCAGTATGACAGTACTCGATGGCAGCTCAAAGACAAACAGCAGTAACTGCTTACTTGCAAAGTAAGCAGTTACTGCTGTTTGCCTTTGCTCGGCGGTCAGTAGGTATGCCAGTACTCGATGGCAGAAGAGAATCCTACAGCTCAAAGACAAAAAGCAGTAACTGCTTACTATGCTTACTTGAAATGTAAGCAGTTACTGCTGTTTGTCTTTGCCCTGCATATCCAACGTGGTATTGCCATATAGAATTAACCATTACAGCGCGGGGACCGACCTTAGACGTCAGATTCTGACGTCTAAAGGCGATCCCCGCACTGAATATTTATAATGACCGTAGACCCATAACATAGGTATTCAAATGAAACGAAAAAGCTATCTAAGACATTTATGATGATTTACAATTGAATAATAACCCTTTCGTCTCCATGGTTTATACAATAATATTTCAGTGTTGTAAGGGTTACAATGCGCATGCTGTAGCCGGGGATGTTGACTTGATGCGGTTGAGGGGTCACTAATATAAAAACATTGATTCAGCAACAAATGATCAATGATCATGATCACAACAATGACTGCTGTGTTTAGCTACTATTGTCGCCCACAGAAGATGGTCCACCTCAGGGGGAGGGGGGGGGGGGTTACAATACACCCGTGTCCACATCAGGTGTCAGCTAGAATTGTTCACTCATTTCAAGCCGAAATTCCTGATGCAATTTCCAGTTGCTAATGACCAAAAAATATATTCCAATTTGTAAAAAATACATAAATTGAATTATTTGATTAACTGAGCATCTATGTCAAAATATCGTGTGACGTTTTATTGAATTTGTAACTTGTTGTAAAATAGTTCATGGCACAATTTTTAGCGACAAAAGACAAAATGAAAAATATATAAATTATGAAAAAATATACAAAATTGTAACAAATTGAATTATATCTAAAAAAAAGTCACAAACTCAATGTTTAATAACTGATAACTATCTAAATAATATTTTATAAAATTCAGTGACATTGATTTATTTTTTGTATCTCTGTTTAAGATAAGAAAAAATCAAAATCTAATGAGGGAGGGTGGAAAAACAAACATTTAAGAAAAAAAACATTTGACAATTTTCTGGAAAAATTAATGAGGGCAATCTATTTTTAAAAAAGGAAATAAGGGCGACGAAAAAACCAAAACATAGCTGGATAAATGATTTTTTAATCTCCCGAAATTAACTGTTTTTTCGGAAATGGGTAACAATCCAATGCGCTTGCTGGGCGTTTTGATAATGCCGGCCTTTATATAATGCGCGCGCTATCTAAAACAGAGAAAACAATTATAGCGGCCTTATTTGTTGAAAATTGTAACTTGTTGAAAATGTATATGTGTAATTTGTACATCGTCCCCTGAAACAAAAGTGTTCTCTAAGTGGCACTTAATAGAGGAATTGTCCCCGGTTGGTCCCCGGAGTGTGACTTTATATAGGACTGGTCCCTGGTGGAGATGCGGTATTCATTTCAGAGCTCGCAACATTGGCCTCAGTGAAAATGAGTCTATTAGAATCGTTCTGCTAAGTGAACTGGGATTGTGGAGGGCATTGTCTGGAAGCATGCAGGCGTTTAGAGGTAACCAAAGATGTATTAATGTTGGCCCAGCGTCTGTGACGCTGGGCCAACATTAAAACTGCATTGGCTGAACGTGTGCGCGTTTTCTACTGAGTGGACTGTCATTGTTTGTGAGCATGTAGTCGTCCGGAGTTAACAAATGCTTCAAGGTCGAGATCCGTTAGATGGGAAATGTTTTCAGGTCCTTGGTGTCCTGTACAATCAGTCATTGAGTGTGCTGGACAAAAGGTCCTAACAACCACTGACCAGATACAGTACTCTGCGATTACATAACCGACTATGGTGATCTTTACGAGGTTTTACTGGCACTTGGTGTCATGTACAATCAGTCATTGAGTGTGCTGGACAAAAGGTCCTAACAACCACTGACCAGATACAGTACTCTGCGATTACATAACCGATTATGATGGTCTTTACGAGGTTTTACTGGCACTTGGTGTCCTGTACAATCAGTCATTTAGTGTGCTGGACAAAAGATCATAACAAACACTCATCAGATACTGTGCCCCGCGATTATCAACAGATTATAGGACATGATTTTATATTAACAAGAATAGCGCTATAACTGGATGTTTTGTAGTAATTCCGTGGTATTCAACATCCTACTTTAAATAACAACTGAATGACGGCAGTGATAAGTCGATCTCATCATGTGACCAGACAGGCTGAACCGCTGGTAGATTGGTCGGGGATAGACTCCTAGTCTTGGTCCGGTTGGAAATAGAATACTTTTTAGGTGAACAGCTACTGGTTTTTCTTCTTTTGTGCGGCTGCAAAGGAAACAGCAGTGATGGTCCTTGTAACTTGTCGTGTGATTTTAGCAAATTACCTATCTTGTATATATACATATACATATATAAGGCTGTAATGACTTTTCTTCATGTCAATAAAATATCTTTCTGTCTGTGTGTATGCACGGGTAGCATTATGTTTTGATCACAGAGCTGTATTGACACAGTGCTGCTGGAATGTACACGGTTAGCATTGTGTTTTGATCACCGAGCCGTATCAAAGCAGTGCTGCTGGAATGTACATGGGTGACATTGTGTTTCAGTCATAGAGCCGTATCGAGGCAGTTAGAATTGTGTTTTAATCACAGAGCCGTATCGAGGCAGTGCTGTTGGATCTGCACCTCGCACACTGTGATGCACATTGTTATCGCCAGGAAATTTCTGGCGCCTCTGGAATCTACACCGCAGAGCAAAGACAAACAGAAGTAACTGATTACTTGGAAAGTAAGCAGTTACTGCTGTTTGTCTTTGCTCTACAGGAGTCTCTTCTGCCATCGAGTACTGGCGAAACTGGCCGCCGTACAAAGACAAACAGCAGTAACTGCTTACTTGGAGAATTAAGCAGTTACTGCTGTTTGCCTTTGCTCTGGTCTGGTCTGTCTGTGAGGGGGTGGAGGGGGGGGGGGGGGTCGGAGGGGGGGGGCTGAGTTCGTGTGATCTGGACTCAGATCCACTTTATATGTAGATAAATCCTGTTCTGTAGACGGGGCATCAGAGACGGAGGGATAGACAGACTGAGGGGCGGGTCCAGAAGGGGGGGGGCGGATCGGGGGAGGTCGCATAGGGGGTCAGATGAGTCTTGTAGCACCCACTAAAAATCTTAAATTTCAGATAATCCTAACTTTTTCAAATTTTCATCACAAAACTAGGACGTTCTTAACTTTTCTAATGGAAATTAGAAAAAAAGAGAAGAAGTATGATAACTTTACTTCGCAGATTTTTTGTGCGATGGGGTTCTGATCCCCTTTTTAAAATCTAATAGACAAAACATTTGATCAAAATTGCCAAGACATCGTCCGCTAACAATTTACTAAGGTAGTTTCCCGAGCCCACGTATGTTAGACAGATAGACATATATTTCATTGACATAGATACAAACCAATACAGATCTATCTGTCATTTAGATATATGTACATTTATATTCAAGATGATGAGTTCATGAGATGAGAAGATTAAGAAATAATCGACACTTCGTAATTTTTTGCGACAGGAAAACTGAATTTCTACTCCATCCTCCCTTTTCCAAAATCCTGGCTCCGCCCCTGAGTCTGAGGGATAAAGAAGAGTTTACTTCTCTGGCCTTGTATCAGATCCGCATTGCAAAGACAAACAGCACTAACTGCTTACTTGGACAGTAAGCAGCTACTGCTGTTTGCCTTTACTCTACAGGATTCTCTTCTGCCATCGAGTACTGGCGAAACTGACCACCGTGCAAAGACAAACAGCAGTAAGTGATTACTTGTAAAGTGATCAGTTACTGCTGTTTTCTCATGCACGGTGGATATCCCCTTTATGTGTGGACAGATCCAACACGCACGGTGGACAATCAACCACTCTTTATGATAAAGGAAACCATCTTATGGGTGGACCCCCCCCCCCCTTCCATCATCCACACGTCTGCACATTTAATCTATATTAATAGCTTTGATATCATTTTTCTTTTTCTAAAATAAATCATCAGACTGTCGGAACCACACGAGCATGGGTGTGATTTTGAGCGCCTCTGAGATCGCGCCTTAGAGGAATTGGATGCAGCTGATTGGTCCTCAGTCAATCAGCAGCACTGAGAGTGATTTGAGATTTATGTGCCATCTAGACATTCAAGTAAATATCAGTGCTGATTTTAATACTATGACGAACAACAAAAATCGTGGATGTTGAGCACCTCGTGGAGTATCACCTCCGCAAAGGAGGTAATATTTTAAGTCGTGTTGGTTTGTCTGTCTGTTGGTTTGCTGTCTTTCTGTCTCTCCTTAAGAAGGATTACTTGAAAATCAATAATAGTAATATTAATAATAATAATAATAATAATAATAATAATAATAATAATAATAGTAATAATAATAATAATAATAATAATAATAATAATAATAATAATAATAATAATAATAATAATAATAATAATAATAATAATAATAATAATAATAATAATAATAATAATAATAATAATAATAATAATAATAATAATAATAATAATAATAATAATAATAATAATAGCGTGAGTATTTATATGGTGCACATATCCAGCCTATTTACTAGGGTTGCTCGCGGCGCCTTACTTCACATTATCTCTTATCATTTCACCTGTTCGTTTATATACTATTTCAACTCCCCGGTAACATACAGCACTGCAGTCATGTGGTGCTAGTAACTTTTTGTAATAGATGGCGGATCTGCATGAAACTTCTACCACAGGTGTGTCTCGGCCAAAGACCAATCTATTGAGTTTTGGCGATGGTCCGGTTTCAGTACACTGTGACTGTGGCCGGCGAGCTTTGCGGTCTCTGACTCGTTTGAGTAATAGGTTCTTTCGCGTGCGAATGATCAATCAAGGAATTCGTTCCAATTTGATAATACTTTTTGCAGTAATTTTTTATTCATCTTGAGGTGGGAATTGTGGCAGCAACTCACAGCTCAAGGCGAATAAAAATTAAGACAAAATGGGGATTGGTGAATTAAAACACATAAAATATCTTGGGCATCAAAGGGTGAATCTGAAACACCCTTTTATATCCAATGGACGACACATTCTGCTTTTCAATGAATGTAATGCTAATACATAATGTCCTTCTCCAATAATTCAAAGTAAACATATCGTCTGAATGCTTTACCACATGACGCATCATATTACATAATACTTGACATTTGTCTCGCTACTGCAACCCAAAGGCAAAGTGGATAAACATTGACACGTACTCCAATTGGTGTTCTTACAATTAAAAAATGTAACGATCTTACACTTTTGAAATATAAATTACATTAAAAAAAAACTATTTTCTACAAAAAAATAGTCCACTACCTAGTTTTATTCATGGCTGTTAATAATTTAGACTTGGCTGGTGCATTAGCAGTTGGTGAATGTTACATTTCATTGTTTAGTCCAGCATAACTTATAGTGAAGCATTAGCTGGTGTTTGAGCGAGAGTTACCAGAGGTAGAATCCCGGATCTGGAAGAGAGCTACATTCACTTTACTTACAATTCTATGAGAAAAATAATTATACACGACTATAGACGTCAGACTCTGAAGTCTGAAGAACAATATGTTGTTCTTTTACCTCTGTGCTTGGCGCAGAAAACATATATTATGTATATTATTTTTTATAGTTTTTATGCTTATACTTTTTGTACATAGATGAATATAAATAGTTGCTGCCTAATTTGCAGAGGCTTCTATAAGCCTGTTCTAGCGCAGCACGAACGATGTTGTATATAATATTATAATGTGCATATTTTTGCATCTGTTTTTGAATATATGTATTGGTCAAAAGCTATATAAAATATAAAAAAGCTAAATAAATAAAATAAAATCGGTCCTCGTGCCGAAAGGGTTAATGTAAAAGGGTTGTGTCGACGGTGTTTGAATTGTGATTATCGCATTGAAAGGGTTGCTAACTCCGGCATGTAGAGGGCTGAGATAACAAGTATATGATCCATGAAGAGGGGAGACTCGCAGTCGATGATCGGTCACCAAAGCGACAAACGCAACGAAGGCGGGAAAATCAATTTGTACACATATATAGGCGTTGTCCTCCAGCTGAGAAAAACTCACTACAAAAACATGGCCAAACAGCGTTGGTGCAACGTCGCGCCAGCGTCGCAGACGCTGGTGCGACGTTGCGCCAATGCTGTGTGAGTGTCTAAGTTGTCGAGAGCTGTTTAGCGACATCGCAGCATCTAAAGTAGCTGTTTAACACCGACATTAGGCGAGAAAAAAAGAGCAGTTTCTCTGGCGTTAGGAAGACACCCTAGGGATCGAGAGGGGGAGTGGGCATTGTCATGTAGATAAACGTCATAATATACATTGTTATACGGCTTGCCATTATACCGCCCTGCAAAGGCAAACAGCAGTAACTGCTTACTTAAAAAGTAAACAGTTACTGCTGTTGACTTTGAGCTACAGGATTCTCTTCTGCCATCGAGTAATGGCATAATGACCGTCGAGCAAAGACAAACAACAGTAACTGCTTACTTTTCAAATAACCAGTTACTGGTGTTTGTCTTTGCGTGACAATGAGAAGTAACTGTTTATGTCTCAAGTAAGCAGTTACAATGTTTCGCCTTTGCAATGCGGTGTAACAACATTGTCACATAGACTATCATTATGAGCATTGTATGGTGTAATAATATGGTTGTTGTGGCTGGATTGTGTAGGACAGAGAACGTAAATTAACTTTTAACATATTGAATAAGTCCAAGCGTCAAGTGTATGCATGTATGTAGGCCCTCCGTGTGTGTTTATATATGCATATACAGACATATGTATGCATTTGACTCGATGACTATAGTATATTCTACTCATAATTTTTTTCATTATGTGAATAAATCAATTGTATTAGGTTACGTATTTATTTTTCATATAACATTCATTTGGTAAAATAATATATATCAGTGATTTCATCATATATACATTTGCTATAATATACCCCTATTTTTACTTTTATAAGAGGTCAAATAAACTGCTCTGAGTTCTGAGTTCTTGCGTTTGTATTTATAATTATGCTACAAGTGAAATTTCTACATATACATGTTCCTGGTAACATCTTATATCACGCTGAAATATTTCTGTAGAAACCATGGAGACCAGGTTTTTTTTCAATTTGATATATCATCAAAAATGTCTTAGTTAGCTCTTTCCGGTTCATTTGAATACCTATGTTATGGATATACGGCCATTAGAAATAGTGGATCGACTTTAGACGTCAGAATCTGACGTCTGTAGACGTCAGATTCTGACGTCTAAAGTCGTTCCCCGTGCTGTAAGGATTAATATGTTAAATGCGTCTAGCTAAATGCGTTTGTATCTATATGTTACACGTGATCTGTCTATATACATACACATTTTCCTTGTAACATTTCAGAATGGTTGTGTTTAACAAATTGCTGACATCTACTTATTTTCTCCTGACAATTTGTGAACGTTCAGACAATGTCATGTAGATAAACACATCCCCAGGGCCCTAGGCTTGTCCATATTATACGGAGGGATCAGTATTTAATAAAAACATTTAATGTTGTTAAATTTATTCGGTCGATTCTACGGATTAAAAAACAAATATTTTACATTTTCGCAAGCCGCCTATTTCCCATTCCTGACACCCAGATTTGTTGCTATTTTGCTTTTAAAAACTTCCTACTCCATAGGGCAACACCGCCTAGCCGCAAAAAATAAGGAATGTATTTTATTTCCTTTGCAATTTCAACTACCACGAATTATATTGAGCGCTTGATTTTCTAAAAAATCACGACACAAGTTACCATATTTAAAAAGAAAGATAAAATATTATTATTGAAATGATTGTCACATAAAATATATATTCATCGGATGAATTGGCCTTCATATCTATTGACTTATATATAATTTTTATAAATGTGCTTGTGGCTTTGTATTCATAAACAAATAATCTGAATCAGCCTGCCTGTATTGAGCCGTGGTTAGCGAGGTTGGCCAGAATGTACTCCATACCCTGCTCTCCAAAGCCAAAAGGCAGTATCTGCTTACTTGTAAAGTGAGTAGATACTGCCTTTTGTACAAGAGTACTGTATTGTTAATCTGCACAATTCACAACTGGTCGGCATGGCAATACACCGTCTACCAGACGTTGGATCGAAGTTGGCACTGCCTCACGATCTGTGACCAACAGTGTCGGTCCGACCGGATTGTATCAGTTCTGTAATGTAGGCCTACTGTCACAATGACCCAGTACATGTAAAGCGTACAATGTTGGGAAACATCCAAGACGTTGAGCCGGCGTTTTATAAATGTTATATGAATGTTTTATATCGATGGCAGCAACACGAGAACAATGCCTTAGCGGACCGAGCTCAGAGGTGAACAAACTTTTCTACAGTGACAATACCATATGCCGAGAAAGTAGGCCTATAATTTGAAGGGGTCAGAACAAAACCAAGGCTAAGTCAATTTTTTCGCTATTTGAGTTTGGGGTACCATAGGACAAAAAAAAACAGTGTGTCATGTGATATACTACAACATATCATGAAAATAACCAATTTTGATCAAATAAGCGGCCATTTTGTTCAGGACAAACTCAAGGCTAAGTCAATCACTTTTGTCCTATGGTACCCCAAACTCAAATAGCTGAAAAAAAATGACTTAGCCTTGGTTTTGTTCTGACCCCTTCATTTATGTTTTTCGTGCTTTTTTGTTTGTTTCTTTGTTTGTCTGTCTGTCCGTCCCTCGGTTTACTTAAAAAGTAGTGCCAGAGCGGATTCGCATTAAGTTTTCACCAGAGGTGTGTCTCTAATTATAGTCAAGGAACAAGCGGTTATAGGATTAACCCTTGCAGCGCTTAAATAGTGTGTATTAATCATGGAGATTAAAGGGTTATTTTCAATTTGAAATTATCACAAATGTCTTTGTTAGCTCTTTCTGATTCATTTGAATACCTATGTTATGGGTCTACGACCAATAGAAATATATTTACTCTTACAGTGCGGTGATCGACTTTAGTCGTCAGAATCTGACGTCTACAGACGTCAGATTCTGACGACCAAAGTCGATCCCCGCACTGTAAGGGATTAACATCTGGATTACTAACCGGATCCGATCTGACCCGGATCCGATCTGACCCGGATCCGATCCGACCCGAATCCGATCTGACCCGGATCCGATCAGACCCGGATCCGATCTGACCCAGATTCGATCCGGATCGCACAGATTTGCATGACAATTTTACCAGAAGTGTGTCAGGACTAAAGACCAATCCTCTACATTTTAGGGATGATCCGGACTATAATCCGGATTCAGGATCCGGAATACGATCATTAATATCTGTGGAGGTCAATTGCAGTTTCTGACTGACTGACTAGTTGTCTATGTTTCAAGTAGCGAGTTTCTATCTCTCTTTGTACGAAATTATACTGTTGTCCAGGGGCTGATCTAGCTTTTCACTGGCGGGGGGGGGGGGAGTAAAACTTGAATAAGAAATAATTCACTGCAGTGTGCGGTCCGAGAGGCCAGCCACTGGGAAATCTTTGCTTTTTTTCAAAGGCTTTTTTTGCTATGTGGGCATATTGGGCACTGTTTATCACTCAGTGTGTAACCAGTTTATAGGGAAGCCACTGAATAGGATCATATTTTTTTTTTTTTTAGGGGGGGGGGTTACCCCGAACTACCCCCTTTGATCTGTCCCTGTTGTCCCAAGTCAAAAGGTGGTATCTGCATACTTTTGAAGGGTAATATAGATTCAGACACTTTGTATCGCTACAGCATATATATAACGCTGTCTCTCCCTAACCAGCTCGGTATGTCTTATTTCTTTTTCACACAAATTCGGAGTAATTTATTCCGAGCATGGCCTCGCCTGTGAGCCATGCTATATACTATTCCGCGCACAGACTCTGTAGGGAGCGTGACACTTTACACGCCAAGGTATCTCATTTATATTTTCACCCACTTGAATTTGTGTCTCGCTACCGCGACCCACAACTTCAAGTGGGCAAAAATGATATTTGTTTAATTTGAGTTCGAACATTTGCAAATCTTTCTGTTTCAACACACATTTCATTCCCAATAACGGTGATTTGATCGACTGATGAAAAGGATTAAAAACGACTATAGCGCTCACTTAGAGCTTGAACAGTTCCCCAATATATGCCCACAGATGAGATAGAACTATAGTAAAAGTCACCTTAAATCTGTCACTTTCGCGTTGCATGTTCGCTCATTGCTCAAGCAATTTTAATCCGATTTTCATGAAATTTGACAAGCTTTAGTTTCTAGTCTTACGGCACCTGTCCTGAAAATTTTAGGAGAAAATATCATGTAGTTTAAAAGTTAGACCATTTGACATGTAGTTTTTGTGAATTATGACGCTCCTCTATAAACCCATTGAACGCTATCAGCTTCACTCACGAAATTCCACTACTTGTCAAATGGTCTAACTTTTGACATACTCATTTAAATTTCATGAAATTTTCAGGGTAGGCACCGGAATAGTTGAAAAGAGTGCTTGCAAAATTTCATGAAAATTGATTCCGAATTGACTGAGAAATCAGCGAAAAAACACCCAACGCTGGTGGAAGTTGACTGAAACTATACAGACGTTGCATGTTGAGACCAGTTTACGTTGACGTGTGAATCACAGAGTTGATAAAATTGTGAAAAAATGTGATATTTCTGCTTTCGTAAATTCCCTATATTTGGATGGTTCTTTAGTCAAGCAGGTCACGTGAAGTACCATTAGTACTGTGACTGGACTGTAATGTAATAAAGATGTTATTACAAAGTACTATGGATAGTTATTCTACTGCCACGTTACTACAAAACCAATTCATCAGAATGGATATTATATCTAAGTTCAGATTTACAACTCTGAATTGTTTGTGTATAGACCGTGAAAGCCAAAGGGGTTTAGTCAACTTAAAATCATCACAAATGTCTTAGTTTGCTCTTTCTGCTTCATTTCAATACCAATGTTATGGGTCTACGGCTATTATAAATATTTTAATTCTTTCAGTGCGGGGATCGTCTTTATATTTCAGAATCTGACGTCCATGGTCGTCAGATTCTGACGTATAAAGACAATCCCAGCGCTGTAATGGTAAACCTATCTTAGTCAATTCTCAACAGATTTTCATGCAATAGTGCAAAAACTATTATTCAACGCAATCCTAACATGTTTGATGACGCATACACCTGCGTAACCCTTCGTCAATAAATATATATCTATCTGTCTATATTATTGTTCATGCTGTAGCCTTATTACATTAGTCCAGCCATAAATTGCCTATGTACAACATGTTTGAACTGATAGCCAGCAGAATTCCGGCGGCTCTACCTATGACGCCGTCATGATTACATCGTCTCACCTACGCCCGTCCGTGGTACGATTAAATTAGTCTGCGATCTGATAGCAATGTGTCCTCCTGAGTTACGACTTATTTACGACAAAAAAAATTTATTTAACATTACTTGGAAATTGGATATTTCTTCATTTTATATTTGTTATTTTATCCTTTTCAGCGCAGGGACCGTCTATCGACGATTTGAGCTTATTTGAGCTCCGAGGCGTGACAAACATAATCATAATCTGACTCATATTTCCAAATCCGCTTGTGTTTGTCGTCTGGGCCAACAGGACCTAGGATTTAAGTTGGAAAAGCCTGGTGAAAAATAACATATATCGTTATCAACACTTATCACACTCTCGCTGTAGTTTGAACTGTATGGTGGACAAAATACAAACGTTATTCATGTTCCAAGCGATATTTTGAAAAAACAGCACTCGTTCATAGAATAAGGTGTTCGCTTGAAGGCTCTCACCTTATTTATTGGACGAGTGCTGTGTTCCATATCGCACCCATTTTATTGCACTTACAAATTAATATAATTTGCATATAGTTTGACTTGCACAATGTGGGCAATTACACAGAAATGAGTCATGATCAATTTTGCCCTTAATTTGTTTCGCATACGTTTTGTTGAAACTACCTTCGGCGGCGCTTTCTCAAAATGAAACTAAAAATGGGTCAATTTATCGTAGAACCGTTATGGGGGTCGTCACTATTCAAACCATAATACATAACATGATGGTGCATCATTTCTCGAAAACACAATGGTAATCAACGGCATTTTTCTACAAATGGTTCAGAAAATCCACCAATATTTAAGTAACCATAATAGTGTCGACGTCTTGCCACTAAACTCCATTATTTTTTTTAACATTCTGTGAGCCTTGACCTGCAATGTTTTCACCTGGAAATCTAATACAATGAAGTATGGGGAGGGAGACTTATATAACATTCTTATCACCTAGTAGCCATTCAAAAAAGTTTGCATTTCACAAATTGGTCTAAATCGTATTCTGAGGAAAAAGTACAACATTTAGATTTATCCGGTTGTATCACCCAGCAGAGTCAATGTTAGTTTAACGTCGGCCCGCCGTCTATGACGTTGCACCAATGTTGAATCAACATTGATTCAACGTCTTTTGTCTGCCGGGCTGGAATCTGAAGTTATATATCTATATAATATATATCTATATATTCTATCATTTTTATGACAAATGAGTCAGTAATGATTTTTCATTATGTCAATAAATATCTACATATATCTTCATTTCTGACGGTCTCTGGCGGTGTTTACAAATAAACTAATTATTCAAACACGTTGTTATTTGGTACAATGCCAGCAAACATGAGACATTGACCCGATGTTTGCTCAATGTTGGGCCATCGTCTGCGACTCTGGCCCAACATTGAACCAACATTGTGTACAATGCACCTACCTTGTCATGGATGTTTGGATCTAGCTCTTCCAGGGGTCTTCCTATGAGCTTCAGGTCTATATCGCCCAGGTTCTGTGGTAGGCCTAATCCTTCCACCAGCCCCGGGTCTCTTTCCTGGTCGTCTGGGTCGTCCTCATCATCAAATCTCAGCTCTCCATCCACCAGACGACCCTCCTGAGGACGGTTCTTACGTTCTTCTTGTCTCTTACGGTACGCGGCTTCTTTCTCTAGTAAATGCCGGTACGACTCCTGGTTAAAAATCCTAAAGGTTTGTACCTCTTCCTCCTCCTCGGTCTCATATTCGTCATCTGAGGACTCCTTACCGTGGGAGAGGCTGGGCTTACGTGATCCACCTCCTGGGGTGTAGGGAGGGAGGATGGAGGCGGTGCTGAGCCTCCTGGAGCCGGCATCACCTCCATCTGACTGTATGGTGAGCTCTGGAGGTCTCAGTGTCACCAGGCCTGGTACCACCTCTGGAGGGGGTACTACCTCAGGAGGCGTACGGCCGTTCTGCTTGCACTCTTCACTCATCTTCTGATGCTATTAAATCATCTAATCATAAGTCCTTCTCCATATCTACACGTCATCACTGTATCCGCGTGTGTTACAGCCATCACTCCATCAGCTACTGAACCTCAACTCAGGGCTATGTCGTCCAAATAACACCTTGTGAAGGTGGAGCTTGCCTTTCATGTGCCACCGACTTGACAAATTTAAAGAACTTATTTTTTCACTGTAAAAAACACCGACTTATGAATATGTGTCCTCCAATTCGAACACTCAAGTAATTTTATTCACTTTCAGTTTTAAGTGGGTGAAAATTATAACTGGCGATAAGTCTCAGATTCCTGTCTCCATTAGCCACTGGAGCTCAACTCCAGATTATATTGTCACCATCAATAACAACTTGTGAAGGTGGAACCTGCCTCTGATGTGCAATACCTAAAATATATGTCCATCGATTTGAGGGATTTAAACCATGTTTACTAACTTCATTTGTTGATCGCGTCAGCGAGACACAACTTTAAGTGTGTGAAAATTATGACTGGAAAACTGTGCGGTAACTCGTGCACCAGGCACTGTGGTAGATCAAACCAGATATTCCATAGAACTATGGAAGTATTCCATCAGATAAAACACTAAATCTCCAATCAATGACGGACTATAGAGGTAATGTCACCTTGCACCAGGCACCCGAGATTCCAGGTATTCCACAGGTATATATTTAATCAGATAAAATGTAACATGAAATCCGCGTAGACGCATTGGCTTTTATTCAACAAACCACCAATTTGCCTCCCTGACTGTGAATATACATCTGTTGTCATGTGTAAGTGTCATATTCCAAATTGATAACTCCGTTCCCAATAGTGGTGTGTGCTTTCATTACTCCTTTTAAAATGCTTGTTTCTGTGTTGACTGAGTGTTGCAGTGCAGTGAGATATACTATCACTTTGTCATAACGCCATATACAATTCCTTCTCAAGCAGTACTGAGAAAGTATATCTCTCTATTTGTGGTTGACACCAACCGCTGTCAACAGGGCTTGTATTAGTAAACTGGCTGACTACTGTAATCCGGGTGGGTAGGTAATCCGTACAGGGGCCTACAAGAACCGTAGACAAGAGATTATACAAATACTTCTCATTATAATATCACAACAGGGTGTGTAAATAGAAATGTACATAAATGCTTTGGCAATCTGTCAGGCAGCGGGGTAGGTACATGGCAGAGGTACATGGCAGAGCTGCTCATATGAGAGGTAAAAACTCCTGGAAATCACTGCCATATGTATGTTCCGTGAGCGGTGCTGGTCAGTCACAGTGGTCGTCTGCATGTAGTTTGGTGACAGATTGGCCGTGACCGTTAGTCACAATCGTCACGGCTCAATGCCTGTTGTATAACGCCACCGTGCCAGCGATTGATCTAGTGTTGTTTTAATGCCGGACCAGCACCGCAGACGCTGGGCTAGCATTAAAACAGCAGTCAGCGTGTTCACAGCGCGAGCAATTGGTGAGATTAACAGCTCCTTGTGTTATATATCACCTGGCGAGCTGGAAATCAGCCTAAATGATAGACAATGATCGATTAGCACCCGTGCTCAACAGCTACATCCAGCCACAGTGCACAGGTGACAACAAGTTGGATCAATCCATTGAAAAATATACACAGATTCATTAGAAAATACCCACAATTCATTAGAAAATACCCACGAATTCATTAGAAAATATCCATCAATACCCAATGCGTATATCCAAGTTAATTCGATCTCATTGTAGTCTTTATTTTTATTAAAAGTTGGCTCAAATCTTCATGTAAATATCCGTAAATTTCAAACACTTATTTTCAGACTGAGCTTGTTTAAATGTGCTCATTTTTTACTTTCTAATCGTTGTCATTTGTCTTGGTTTTGCTTATTGATTTTCATGTTACCTGCCTGAGGCAATGTTAAATGGCTCTTGTCCAGAACTGTTAAGGCGGTGCTTTGTACGAAGACGTCGCACGAAGACATACAGTAAGTGAACCGTGTCCCCCCTCCCGTGTCGCTACCCCCCCCCCCCCCTCGGGGGATACACGTATAGGATCATAGAATCCGGACTGATTTGTCAATAGGTGCCGCTCACAGGCAATAGGCGGTATCTGCTTTCTTCACAAGTGAGCAGATACCGCCTTTTGTCTTTGATTGGCCAATAGTTGCGCGTCATATGCACATCGACGCGGCGCTATGACAACGGGCTTTGTCTGCTTGTTTAGACACACCACCAGGCGTCAACAAAAACACACTGAGCCAACCATGATCCGGATTCAGGTGGGATCTGAACGAATTTACCCCCCCCCTCCTCCGCCCCCGAATACTGTAGATTTGGTAATATTCGCGAGGTTTTAATTTTCGCGAATTTCGCGAGGAGGACATATTTTCGAATTTAAGAATATCGCGAAAAGTTTTATAGTGGTGCTACCTATCATCGAAATCGATAATTCGCGAATATTAGACATCGCAAAGAGTCCGAAAATCACAAATTCGCGAAAATCTAAACACGCGAAAATTACCAGATCTACAGTATATGCAAAACCGAACAGAAGTGACGGCTTACTTAAAATGTAAGTTGTTAGTTCAAAAATAAACAATTACTTTTTTTGTCTTACCATATATAAACAGTATTTATTTCCTACTTGAAAACTAATCAGCTACTGCTATTTACCTCGCAGATACAACGTTATTAACTGCTTACATTTCAACTAAGCAGTTACTGCTGTTTGCAAACAGCAGTAACTGCTTAGTTAAAATGTGAACAGTTACTGTTGCCTTTTTAAATGTAAACATATCACCTTTTCTCTTGAAAAGTAAGCAGTTAGTGGTGTTTGCTCACGAAAGCAAACCACAGTAACTGCATTTTAGCTGAACCCCTGAAAATGCAAGCACTGGTAACTGGTAGCAGTTACAGCTGTTTGCAGTGCTCTGAAAGGGAAAACAACTGTAACTGCCCACTTCACTGTAGGTAGTTGCCGTGTTCTACTTTTCACGGCAGTAGCGTGGCCTGGTTGTTACCTTGTTTTGTCTTTTCATGGCAGCACCATGGCCTGGTTGTTACCTTGTTTTGTCTTTTCATAGCAGCACCATGGCCTGGTTGTTACCTTGTTTTGTCTTTTCATGGCAGCACCATGGCCTGGTTGTTACCTTGTTTTGTCTTTTCATAGCAGCACCATGGCCTGGTTGTTACCTTGTTTTGTCTTTTCACGGCAGTAGCGTGGCCTGGTTGTTACCTTGTTTTGTCTTTTCATAGCAGCGCCATGGCCTGGTTGTTACCTTGTTTTGTCTTTTCATGGCAGCACCATGGCCTGGTTGTTACCTTGTTTTGTCTTTTCATGGCAGCACCATGGCCTGGTTGTTACCAGACCCGCCCAATCAAGGCCAGGTGTAACGAGATCACAGACACTGACAAATCTGATAAAATACATAATGTGAAGTCAAGCTATTTCTTTACCCTGCAGGGCACAAAACGTCATCCCTGCTACTTTAACGAGTGATAGATGAGACCCTTTGATCTCTGCAATACGTTATCTTAACCCCTACACCACTGAGCACGATTATAGACGTTTTAAATCTGTTTTGTTAACTCAGCAAATCACTGTTATCGGGAATGAAATGTGTGTTTAAACATCAAGATTTGCTAATATTTGGTCTTAAATTAAACAAATATCACTATTTTTAAACCCACATGAAATTGTGTCCACACATTTTAATTACATATCATTGAGATTAACCCTTTCTGCGCGGGAACCGACATTATACGTCACGTATAAAGTCGATCCCCGCACTGAAAGAATTCAAATCTTTATAATGGTTATAGACCCATAATATAGGTATTCAAATGGCGCAAAAAGTGATAAATAAGACATTTATGATGATGTCAAATTGAAAAAACCTTTAGTCTTCATGCTTAACTCTTATGACGACTAAAGTCGACCCCGCCCCCTCCCCCCCCCCCCCCGCACTGTAAGAGTAAAAAATATTTTACACGGCCGCAGACCTATAAAATAGGTATTCAAATGAATCGGAAAGAGCTAACCAATACGATTATGACGATTTTAAAGTGAAAAAAACCCTTTGGTTTCCATGGTTTCTACACAAATATGTCAGCGCTTTAAGGGTTAAACAAAAATCGTTCAGCGTTGTAGGGATTAAGGGGTAAACTATTTAGCTCCGTGGGTGAGGGCCTTGGTGTAGTGGTTAGCACTACTGCCTGTCACACCGGAGATCAACGGTTGCTCTCGCCTCCTCAGGAGGCTCCCATGGCCCGGTTAAGCCTGTAGGCCCATGTTCACAAAAGTAGTCCTAATTTCTATTCATTAATTCTTTAGCTCCTTATAGAGATTTTGTGAATTTACTGCAATATAGGAGCACTACGTATGGTAATCCCATTATAAAGTATTCTTGTGTTCGCCGTAATCCGGTTAGCTGTACTATATCCGGTGTATTTATAGGTGTACTTTCTGACGAGGCTATGTCACGGGCATATGTGCTGGGAATCGAGTAGGCCTACTTGTGTAGCAGTGCTAAGACTGCCCAGCCCGGGGATCGAGCCACCGACCCTGACATCGTGATGCCAGAGCGCTACCAATTAAGCCAAAGAGTCAACTCGTTGGCCAGATGGGTAATAATTCCAGTCCGCCATACACACACCGGGCTACATACTACCCTCTCAAATATCTGCTCGTCCCCGAGCAGCATTCAACACACTCGTGGGTTGACTATCCTGCCTGCCTTTTTACCTAGTGTTCTATACTGAGGTCAGGCCGATTGGTACTGCATTACCGGTAAGGAGATACGATATTGGGCGCCATTGTAGCAGTGTTGAAACTGTCCAGCTCGGGGATCGTACCACCGATCCTGGCATCGTGATGCCTGATCGCTTCCAATAAAGCGACAACTCGTTGGCTAGAGTGGTAATCACTCCAGTCCGTCATACACACACCCGGCTATACTTCTCCTAGAGTTTTTTAGACAAGCGACGAAGTACAATATTGTACACTCAAAATACCTGTAACTCACAAGTTATCACATTATGGAAGTAAAGAGTCGTCCACGTTGTGTATATTGTACCAGCAGCGTGCTAAATCTGTACCCAGAAAACACTCACTTGAAGCTGTGTCTCGCTACCGCGATTTACAAATTCTTTAATTTCCAGTCACTTGAATTTGTGTCTCGCTACCGCGATCTTAATTTTCCAGTGACTTGAATTTGTCTCCCTCTACTGCGATATACAACTTCTTAAATTTCCAGTCACTTGAAGTTGTGTCTCGCTACCGCGATCCACAACTACAAGTGACTCGAAATTACCTGGATTTAAAATTAACCCTTGTCATGTTAGGCCCGTATATAGATGAATACAAACATCACTAAAATTAATAAAATAATTTTTGTAGATGCCAATAATTCAATAATGGAGATGTCTATTTCTCATGAATAAAAATATTTTTTATTCATTCAAAGCTGGAAATTACGTTAGCCCTAACCCCTTAACTGCCAATTTTTTTAATTTGAATTTTCACCCACTTGAAGCAACTTCAAGTGGGTGAAAATTATTCAGATTTGACAAAATGGAGGTCAACTATTTTCAAATCTTGCTAATTGGTGTTACGTTTAATTTTCAAAGGTTAAAAGTTGATAGGCAATTTACTAATAACAACTGTAAAAAACAGCATATAATCGGCACCGGCGGTTAAAGGGGTAATGTACAACAGGTATTCGTTTGAGACTTGTAAATGTCATAAAAATTATTATAATCAGTCGATATTTTCGTTGCGCTAAAGCGGTCTGAATAAATCATTGATGTCAACTATAATGCTAATTCTGTGGTTTTATTCCCACTCGTCTGACATTTGTCGCTCCCAGAGTGATGTATATTGATATGATGTATTTTCACCAACCTAATAATTTATTGTAATATGCGTTTCTTTTGCATCAAGGAGAATACAAAAGTAAAAGCAGTTTGTTTTCCTGTTGATACCTCACATTTTATAGCAAAACGTCAGAGTTGCGTGACTATGTTTTCAGCTGTGCCATACAAAGCCAAAGGACAGTAACTGCTTACAGTTACTACCTTTTGCCTTTCTATAGCAGCTTCTTCGTCACGATTAGCGGACACGCCTTTATATTTTTAGACACAATCGACAGCTTTTGCTACGCACGAAAAATAAATCCATGATGGGGTAATTTCCCTGTACAGGGATTGATTTAGGTGAGTCTATCAGACCGGGCTGGTGTATATAATATGACTTGTCTTGACGCGTGATCCTAACTATTTCAGCGTGGGGACCGTCTATAGACGTCAGATTCTGACGTCTATGAACGTCAGAATCTGACGTCTATATACGTCAGATCATAACGTATAAAGTCGATACCCGCGCTATGAGGGTAAACTATTTATAATGGCCGTAGACCCATAACAAAAGGTATTCAAATGAAGTGGAAAGAGCTAACTAAGACATTTATGATGGTTTCAAATTGAAAAAACCTTTTGGTTTCAATGGTTAATCCAAAAATATTCCAGAGTTAAAAATGATTGTATTTACAATGCTGATTGCTGACATTGCTTTGTATTTTTTCAGACAATCTGTGAGCAATGAGACAATGTCTCTTCACCCCAGACTTGCCCATACTACGGATTTTCTCGTATTTTATTGATTTTTTAATATTTTCAAATTTATTAGGCCGCTTCTACTGATTTTTAAACATATATTTCAAATTGAAAAACCCTTTGGTTTCTATGTTGATAAGCGGACATATAATATATTATTATCCATCTGTAGAGCACTGTGGCGTATTCAGTCTGCAGATAATATGTTTTTTCAGACTAATAGGTAGGCCCACATTGCCGCTTTTTATGGATGCAAACAAATACTAATTAAAAAAATATATATTTAAAAATTAGGCAGACTTATAGTAGTATAACGGAGTAATTCCATGTCACCAACAACAACCATGATTAATAAGTGTCTGGGTCGTGGGGCGACGCAATATGTGCTAGCTCTCTGTAGAGCGTAAATGATCAGCAGCAGGATTTTTACATTTTTGGTCTGAGGTTGAACAAATACGTGTAATTTTCACCCACTTGAAGTTGTGGATCGCGACAGCGAGACACAACTTCAAGTGGGAGAAAATTAAATGAGATAACTTGGCGGATAAAGAGAATGAAAATACAAAACTATTGACTTGTGAGCAACATATCCACATTGACTTTGCCATCAAAATGTTAACAGTAGGTATAAATTGGAGCGTTTACTTCAGCTTATATCCAGCGTAGGTATAAGGTTGAGGACATTCATGGCGCAATTGTTAGAGCGCGGGGCCTTGTCAATGTCGCTGCCTGCCGTGTAGTTTGAATCCCGCTTGGTGCAGGATTTTCAGAGAAATATCATGTTTCTCCCCTCTCAATACTGGGACATTGTTGTGTTCTTGGGCAAAACACTTAACCCTCAAATGCTTCACTTGACTCAGGTGAAAATGAGTATCTGGCAGGATATAGCAGGACTGTAGGCTCTCCGTAGAGCTGAGATGGCACATGCATGAACAGGTCTAGTGACCAATGGATAAAACTGTAAAAGTCGGATGAAATACTTGATATCCGACTATAAACTTGCACCTTTACCGTCTACAATATTACCTCGTTAGCAAGCAAATGGCCGCATTGTCTTCTCAACAAATGTCGACTTTGACTTGTTAGCAAAATGTTAACATTGCTTTGTTAGCAATATATCCATTTGGTTAACAATGTCTACGAGGGCTTGCAATTTCAGTTTAAGCATATTTTATTGCCCAATTGCAGCAATACAGGATTGTAATACATAGGCTGCTTTTGGAAGAAAAAAGGAAAGTGCGTGATGCTTGCGGAATATGTAAGTGGGAATACAATGCGTAGGCAGATGGTGTAAATTTCGTTGGCAGAACACGGAAATGTCATAAAAAACGCCTTGCAATTTTCAAGATGATGTAATATCCTCTTAAAATAAGATTGTAAATTTAGAAGAATCAATAATATTATATGTTATCTACGATATTACTTTTTTATATATTTGACAAGCGAAACATGTTTTATTGCTTGGAATATTAATTTGAAATTAAAAAAAGAACATCATCTGCGGGTCCATATAATATACATATCAGATATTTTTATTTCTAATTACGTTTCGATTTTGCATATAGTTCCCGTCTTATAATAGATTGAATGTAAACAGAAATGAAAGACTATTCCTCAGTATGTGCTTGAGAGCATAAATGAAAGACTATTCCTTAAGAATGTGATTTTGAGAACAGAGATGAAAGAATATGCCTATAAAAAAATCACCAAAAGAAACGAATTACTCGATTCTGGAATTACTGTGTGAAATGTGATGTATACTTTCAGGGCGTGTAGGGTAATGTTGGTGATTCCGTAGAATGCGGGTCTGTGTCATAAATCCTGATTTGCTCAGACCGTTTATTTGTAAATACAGAGTGCAGAGTGACGCTTTGATCTCCGCGCTGTACGAATAAAAATATTTCTAATGGCCGTAGACCCATAACATAGGTATTGAAATGAATCAGAAAGAGCTAACTAGGACTTTTATGATGATTTCAAATTGAAAAAAAACCCGTTTAGTCTCCATGGCTTAACCCTTTAAGCCCCCACGATGCATTAAAGCATCATTTTACATCCCTGAAAAGAGACTTAATTTTCTTACAACCAATGGTTTGAGAACGAAAATTTTCATGAAACTAGTTTACCAATACATGGTAATTTTCTTTAATTTTTAAACGACATCAAATCATCTTCATCCACTATAAGTCGAGAATTGCGACAGCAATTCGCGGCTTGTATAGTGGATGAAGATGACTATGTTAAACTCCGGCTTGAAAGGGTTAAACAAGAATAATTCAGCGCCTTAAGGGTTAATGTGCGTCCACAATCTGCGGCGCCAGCCCAAAATTAACCCTTTACAGCGCGGGGATCGGATTTAGTCGTCAGAAGCTGACGTCTTTCGACGTCAGATTCTGACGACTAAAGTCGATCCCCGCATTGTGAGACTAAAAATATTTCTCATGGCCGTAGACCAATAACATAGGTATTCAAATGAATCAGGAAGAGATGACTAAGACATTTATGATGATTTCAAATTGAAAAAACACTTTGATTTTCATGATTTTTATAAAAAAAAATTCAGCGCTTTAAGGGTTAGGATTCCCAGTGGGACGGGACCCTGATCCACAAATTTCAGCTTTGAACCCTTATAACGCTAAGGTAAATTATTTAAATTTTCACCCACTAGATGTTGTGCTTCGCTACCGCGGCGGCAATTTTAAGTGACTGTAAATTACTTACATGTGTACAATTTGAATAAAAATATGTGTCAATGTAGCACATGCAAAGATTATTTCTCCTTCAATTTTTTTGTTTTAATGTCAAATAAAAAGCCTGAAAACGCGACTAGAATATGTGACTCGCTACCGCGACTGCAACTTCAAGTGGGTAAAAATTACATTTTGAATCAAAACATATGCCAAGGTAGCATATATGAAGCTCATTGGTTCTTCGAATTGTCTTGGTTGATGGACCAATGAAAAGTCTGAAACGGCTAGCCGCGACTAGCACTCTAACCCTTGTAGTGCTGAATTAATTTGTTAAAAAAATCGCGACGAAAGTTTTTTTTTTTTAAATTTAAAATCACTATAAACGTCTTCTTCACCTCTTTCCGATTCATTTGAATACCTATGTTATGTGTCTACGACCATTAGAAATATTTTATTCTTACAGTGCGGGGACCGTCTTTATACGTCAGAATCTGACGTCTACAGATTCTGATATATGAAGAAAATCCTCTCACCGAAAGAATTAAAATAGTAATAATGGCCATAGACCCATAACATAGGTATCCAAATAAAGACATTTTTGATGATTTCAAATTGAAAACAGCAACCTTTGACCTCCATGGCTTGTACAAAAATATCTCAGCGCTTCAAGGGTTAATTGTGTTAAAAGTATAGTATTCCACTAATTACTCTCAAGAAAATTCACCAAAATAAACGAATAATGCGACTCTGGAATTCCTGTGTGAATTGAGATATATACTTTCAGAGCGTGAAGGGTAATGTTGGTGATTCCGTAGAATGCGGGTCTGTGTCATAAATCCTGATCTCTTCAAACCGTTTATTTGTAAAAATGAAATGAAATGATTCGGGCTTTAGGCCACCTTTGTGCACATATAGGCTAAACTGGGCCAGGAGAACCTCCTGAGGATGGTGAGATGATTGAGATGACACTGTCCTCCAGACACAGGATTCGAAATTCGATCCCTGGCGGTCTGAGGCCGAGCACGCTACCTCTCGGTCACGGAGGCTCCCCACAATACTAACTTTCACACGTGGATGGGGAAGAAACAATTTTGTTTCTTTCAAACCGCCGAGACCGGGAACCGAACCCCGGACTCTGGCGTGAAAGGCAGCGGTGCTAACCACTACCCTAGGGCCCCCGCCCCGTTTATTTGTAAATACACGTGTGCAGAGTGACGCTTGGCTCATGTTGTCTCAACCCTCACAGCGCGAGGATCGACTTTAGTCGTCAGAATCTGACGTCTCTACACGTCAGATTCTGACGACTAAAGTCGATCCTCGCACTGTAGGAGTAAACATATTTCTAATGGTCGTAGACCCATAACATAGGTATTGAAATGAATCAGAAAGAGCTAACTAGGACTTTTATGATGATTTCAAATTAAAAAAACCGTTTAGTCTCCATGGCTTAACCCTTTAAGCCCCCACGATGCATTAAAGCATCATTTTACATCCCTGAAAACAGACTTAATTTTCTTACAACCAATGGTTTTAGAACGAAAATTTTCATGAAACTAGTTTACCAATACATGGTAATTTTCTTTAATTTTTAAACGACATCAAATCATCTTCATCCACTATAAGTCGAGAATTGCGACAGCAATTCGCGGCTTGTAGTGGATGAAGATGACTATGTTAAACTCCGGCTTGAAAGGGTTAAACAAGAATAATGCAGCGCCTTAAGGGTTAATGTGCGTCCACAATCTGCGGTGCTAGCCCAAGATTAACCCTTACAGCGCGGGGATCGACTTTAGTCGTCAGAATCTGACGTCTTTCGACGTCAGATTCTGACGTCTAAAGTCTATTGCCGCTCTGTAAGATTAAACATAATATATAATGGTCGTAGACCCATAACATAGGTATTCAAATGAATCGGAAAGAACTAACTAAGACATTTATGATGATTTCGAATTGAAAGAAACCCTTTGGTTTCGAGGACTTATAAACAAATATTTCAGCGCTTTAAGGGTTAGAACATAGTTGGGCCAATTTATTTTGCTCGCTCGGTGGTCGTTATGAGCCATTGTTACGTGAAAGCTGGACAAACAACCGAATCCTACAAAGACAAACAACAGTAACTGCTTACTTGAAGAGTAGGCAGTTACTGCTGTTTGCCTTTGCACGGCGTCAGTATGCAGTACTCGATGGCAGGAGATAATCTTGCAGCTCAAAGACAAACAGCAGTAACCGCTTACTTATAAAGTAAGCAGTTACTGCTGTTTGTCTTTGCACGGCGGTCGATATGGCGGTACTTGCTGGCAGAAGATAATCTTGCAGGGCAAAGACAAACAGCAGGAACTGCTTACTTGAAGAGTAGGCCTAAGCAGTTACTGTTGTTTGCCTTTGCGCGGCAGGCCTATCTTTTGTTGGCACTGCAAAGTCAAACAACCGTAACTGCTTACATTCAAAGTTAGCAGTTACTTCTGTTTGTATTGCGTTGTACAAAAGCAAAAAACAGTAACTCCTTTCTTGAAAACTAAGCAGTTACTGTTGTTTGTTTTTTATTATAGAATTCCGGATTGGACTACCGTGTATACGTACGTCATATGGGACACTAAGTGCACCTATACCGTGTCGACCAGTATGAGGCAGTACTGCGCACAAAGGCAAAAGACAGTATCTGCTCACTTTACAAGTGATCAGATACTGCCTTTTGCCTTTGCAGAGTAGAGTTATATGATGATCATTATAATCAAGAATGACAATAGATTGTCCCTACCATTAGCGGCCGTCTTCTCCAGGTACTTTGTTCTTTTGAATGATTAACAAATAAGACGTTTGTCTGGGGTTTTTATGTGAATATCGATTATTGACATGTTTGGGATCGCGCGGGTGCACACTTATTGATAACGTGATTTTCCATTTTTACAAAGGGTTTAAAACATACCTCGATAATAATAGAGGTATTATTTTAATGAACTAAATTTATCAATTTGTATTACTTTTACTTTAACAATTGTATAGTTGTTTTACTGTGAAAATAGTAGCGCATATTATGTGTATTTTTACACATAATATGACCTAGTCAATGACCTACACCACTGTAATAGAATGGCAAACAGCAGTAACTGGAGCATGGCGGAGGAGATAGGGATAGTGATTTTAGATATATTAACCTTTTCACTACCATACATGACGGAAATTTCCGTCGTCATTCGCCAATGAACGTAACCATTAAATGACACAAATTTTCGTCAAATATATACTACATTTATGTATTTTTCGTCATTTGAAGCTGGAAATTGCGTTAGCAATTCCAGCTTCAAATGACGAAAAATAGAACTCCTACACCAGTATATCTGGATCCTGGTATGCACCCCGGCCTGGAAGTCAAAGGGTTAAATAGCTGCACCTATGAAAGGCTGGACAACACCAGAGTGGCCCACACGAGTTGTTGACCAAATGCTAGTTTATTGTTGGCCCACCGTTTGCTACGTTAGCCCAACTATTGAACCAGTATTGGGTCGTGCTACCTGGGGGGGGGGGGGTGGTTGTTGTGTTTGTTATATCCACAGAGCATTAGGTGTGAATACAGCGACCTATTGTATCATACAAACTCACTGGTCAATACTCTCAAACCTTACAACTTCTGCATGCAGCATTTGACACAGACACTGGAATCCCTATTGTAGGAAATGAAATGAAATGAATCGGGCTTTAGGCCACCTTTGCGTACATATAGGCTAAACTGGGCCAGGAGAACCTCCTGAGGATGATGAGATGATTGAGATGACACTGTCCTACAGATACAGGATTCGAAATTCGAGCCCTGGCGGTCTGAGACCGAGCACGCTACCTCTGGGTCACGGAGGCTCCCAACAATACTGACCTTCACACGTGGATGGGGAAGAAACATTTTTTGTTTCTTTCAAACCGCCGAGACCGGGAACCGAACCCCGAACTCTGGCGTCAAAGGCAGCGGTGCTAACCACTACCGTAGGTCCCCCGCCCCCCTATTGTAGGCATACACTACCCTTGCACATAAAGTGTCACCTCCCCCCCCCCGCAACTGTGTAGCGCAACCCAATTTTTGTGGTTAAAAGTTTAAATTATTTAAGTCGGCGTCCAATGGGTGGGATTTTATTTAATAACTTTTTTTCAATTTTAATGACATTTTGTTTTCTGTGAAACACGCTTCAAAACTTCAAATATAGGGGCTCAGCAGTAAAGAGTTAACTTTTAAAGCAATAAATGCATTTTCAACCCACTTGAAGTTGTATATCGCTACCGCGACCCACAACTATGTGTATTGATATTTATTCGAAACATAATTGGAATAGGCATATTAATAAACTTTGTAGACCAATTTCAACCGACCTGTACTGGTATCGACTAAATTAATAAAATTCGAAAAGTTACTATTAACTTTTCCATGAATGCAATTAAATAATTTATAATGGTCGTAGACCCATAACATAAGTATTCAAATGAAGCGAAAAGAGCTAACTAAGACATTTATGATGATATAAAATTGAAATAAAAATTCGTCTCCATGGTTTATACAAAATATTTCAGTGTTGTAAAGATTACGCGGACATACACTATGTATTGTTATCAATATGTAGGTATAGCATAGAGCACCGCGGCATATTCACAAACATGCTTGTAGATAATATGTTGTATATTTGTACATTTCCATTGCACAAATCAATCGGCTATCACATATGAAAAGTAGGGCTACATCGCAGCTTTTTATGAATGCAAACAACAACTACAAAAAATACATGTTTAATAATTAGGCAGACAGATAGTAGTGTAACGGAGAAATCTCATGCAACACATCTCATCGACAACAACAACCATGTTTAACACTTAGAACGCTGAACATATTTTCTTAAAAAACATGGGGACCAGAGGGTTTTTTCAATTTGAAATCATCATAAATGTCTTAGTTAGCTCTTTCTGCTTCATTTGATTACCTTTGGTTTGACTATTGGTATGACTATGAACACATGAATAATATTATATAGCAAGTTACGTCATTCCAACATAATGTAGAGCACGATAAATCCAATATGACACAGTTCCTAAACAGTCCCATAACTGCGGAAGAAATTAAAAAGGCGATTCAAAAGTTAAAATGCAAGAAAGCAGCGGGTGTACATGGTATTTCTGCCGAATTTTACAAATATGGATCTAATGAGCTCTTGCCAGCATTAGAATTGTTGTTCAATACCATTCTTACCAATGGAGAATATCCATCTAGATGGGCTACCGGTATAATCCACCCGGTCCACAAAAAGGGGGACCATGGCGTTCCAGATAATTACAGAAAAATCACAGTCATGCCGTGTATTGGGAAACTATTTGAATCTATACTTAATAACAGACTCTCATTTAAAAACGAAGTATGTAATGATAATGATCCCTATCATGCTGGTTTTAAAACCAATCCGCGAACTACGGACAATATATTCATACTATGTGCCATCATAGATAAACAAAGGTGTCTTTCTAAACCCCTGTATACATGCTTTGTCGATTTCACAAAAGCATTTGACTATATTGATAGAACAGCATTATACTACAAATTATTGAACAGGGGAATAGACGGCAATTTGCTAAACATAATAAAAAACATGTTTTCTAAAGCAGAGTGCGTGTAAAATGGGACTCGCGTATCAGTGACATATTAAAAAGCGAATTTGGGGTTCTACAAGGCGGTATGCTCAGTCCCAAACTATTCACGGAATTTTTACAAGACATATCCGCATCATTTGACCAAGATCAAGGTATCGCTGTGGACACCTTACTAATGGTATATCTGTTATTTGCAGATGACCTTGTCCTTTTTTCAGAATCTGCCGAGGGATTACAAAAACAGCTAACTGCCCTGTATTCATATGCTTCCCTATGGCATATCATAGTTAGCATTCCTAAAACAAAAGTTCTTATCTTTAATGAACGTTACACAACAGTATGCGGAAGCTTCCACTATGGTGATAACATTATAGAAAAGGCTGAACAATATAAATACCTTGGTGTAGTGTATAGCACCAAGTCCGCTAATAACGTGTTAAAAGAAACTTTTTCTCATCCTGCTTCCCAAGCTGGGAAAGCAATCTTTGCTCTACGTAAACAGTCCCGTCCTGTGGTCGGTAAATTGGCACCCACTATTGCGTTCAAGGTATTTGATTGCCAAATATTGCCCATACTAGAATATGGAAGTGATATATGGTATACAGGCGATGATGTTAACGATCTGGAAAAAATCCATCTAAAATATATTAAATCCACACTTGGCGTTAGAAAGCAAACACCTACTCCTGCAATATATGGGGACACGGGTCGATTTCCACTGATTATCCGGCAACACATAAAAGCTGTAAAATATTGGTGTAGAATTCTAAAATTATCTCGGAGCCATCCAGTCAGAAAGGCCTACAATATGCTATTTGAGCTAGATGCCATTGGCTTCACGAACTGGTGCTCCCGTATTCGCTCTTTCCTCGAACGAACCGGGCTTGATCAAACTTGGGAATCACAGAATATTGGGGATACAAATAAATTCATGCTTTCATTTAAAGAATCAATAGTTAGAATATCTACACAGCAGTGGAGAAAAGATATTGAGAGCTCGAGTAAGCTGCGCACATATGCATTAGTAAAAAAATATTTCTGTGTTGAACCATATATCTTGCACATAAGGGGGAACCACCTCATAACAGCAATGGCGAGATATCGAATGAGCTCACATGATCTAAATATAGAACGAGGACGATTCAATAATCCAATCACTCCAAAAAATCAGCGAATATGCACAAGGTGTCAATTAAACGAAATTGACGATGAAATACATCTTCTTCTCCACTGTTGCGCTATGAAGAATGAACGCGAAATCTTGTATGATTCTGTAGCCGCAATTATCAATATACAACCGACAAATGAAATGTTTCTAGGAATTATGACAACTAGAGACATAACAGTGGTGAAGTCACTAGCGCAATTTATTTATGGTTGCTTTAAACAAATTAAGGGCTAAAACTACTGAGTATAATAAATCTGTCACCTGTCGCTATATTATTCATATTATCATGCCCTCGTGATCTGACTTGGGTATTACCACATATCAAGACGGTTGTTGCTCTCGGATCTTATTATTTGGCTTTTTGGGGCCGGTTAGGGACGTTTCCGTCGCCTTTGTTATCAGACGAGGTGGGGCCTTATGGAGGATTTCAGAGTTGTTAAGTCAACTGATTTTCTCCATGAGGTCGGGAATGTTTTTCTTCGATTGTAACTCCGAGTATGTGGTTCTAACTAGGTCGTGATTGAAACAGTATGAATTAAACAATATAGTGAATTATAAAAAGGCTTAATGTTTTTGTGCGAGGGCCATGTCCGGTGTGAATTGCACAAATAATTTTTAACCGCCATTACTACTGTTATTACGTCGTTAAGTTTGCACCACTAGTCAATCTCAGGGAATCTCCGCGCTCATAGCGACTGTGCTTGCATGGTCACATGACACGGAGCTACCTGTTTATGCCATATTTATTGTACTTGCATGATATTATATTTAATTTTAAAAAAATACCATATAATTTTTACCCTTGGCTTATTGCATACTCCATTTACTGTAGCATAATCATGCACTTGTATATATTTTAGGTTTCTACGCTTTCCAGAGTGTCTTTTTTGCTACTATATATAATTAGTATGTCATACGTAGTAGCTATTTTATCTCTGGTTTTGGTGCGGGAAACAAAATGATAGACCTCTATGTTATCTTGGCAATGCCTTTTATTTCATTTTTAGTAGTAGTCATTTATATTATCGAAATACCCAGTTTTTATTTTGGCAATGCCACTTAACATGATTTTAGCTGTGTATGTCATACCATGTATATTATCATATGATTTTAACAAACTAACAATCTTGTATATACATGTACATATATCTCTTTCATTTCTATGACAAATAAGTCTGTAATGACTTTTCTTTTCTGTCAATAAAATATCTGTCTGTCTGTCTGTCTGGTATGGTTTTACGGCCATTGTAAATATTTTAACTCTGTCAGTGCGGGAAGCGTCTTTAGACGTCAGAATCTGACGTCTACAGACGTCAGATTCTGACGTATAATGACGGTACCGGCACTGAAAGGGTAATAAATGGCAGAATTGTTGGTGAGGAAATATCTTCTTTGTTTATAGTCTATTTTGTCTAGATGTTTTATTGTGAAAACAGTGGCGCATAAGTGTATTTTTACATAGTTCAATGATTCACATCACTGCATTAGAAAGCATGGCGGAGCAGAAGTGAGGATAATGATTTTAGATATATTAAATATCAGTACCTATGAAAGGCTGGACAACACCAGAGTGGACCCACTGACCACGAGACGTTGATTCAATGTTGATTTAATGTTGGCCCACCGTCTGCGACGCTGGCCCAACAAAAAACCAACATTGGGTCGTGTTTGCTGGGGGGGGGGGGGGGAGGGTTTGCGCGTTGCAGTGTGTGTTATATCCACAGAGCATTATGTGTGAATACAGCGACCTATTGTATCATACAAACTCACTCTCAAACCCTATACCCTCCGAATGTGGCATTTTCTCTGACACTGACATTTCCAGTTGCCAAAGTATTTTTTATCTTCATCAATAATAAATACTCTTCATTTTTTAGTAGCATATAGTTCTAACATCTCCTAAATTAAGCAAATATATGAGTATATTAAACGAACTTGAACTTGTGAGTGGCGGTAGCAAAAAACTCAATTTTCACGGGTGAGGGTTTAAATTATTTAAATCGGCCTCCAAAAGGGTATAATTTTGATTCATAATGTGAACTTTTTTTTTCATTTTAATGACATTTTATTTTCTGTGAAATAAGAGTTTCAAACCGTGTGTATTATAGGCCTATACTGGTTCAGCAGTAAATGGTTAAATTTAACAAATAAACAATAAAGCGATAAATTGTAGACTTGCATTTTTCATATAACTCGCTTCCGCGACACACAACTACAAATGAGTAATATATACACAAATACATTCCTATGCTTTTTTTATCAAAACATATACCAGTCGAGTCAATTCAAGGCTCATTTCTCGTTTTTTTTAAAGGACAAAAAAACCCAGTACAGCGTCGTTTCTTCAGAATCAGAGCTCTCATGGCATACAGTTTGTTAGACATAGTGTTAGACCAATGCATCTTCCTTTGGCCAGTCCCACGCGATTGCATACCGCAGGAGCCTGGCCGTATCGAGTACTACAATCAGTTATTCTGCCTATGTGGTCACCTTGGGGTGTGTCTGACATTCAAACCTCATTGAATGTTTCAGATTTATAAATGTGTCATAAAAGGTCGTGAAGAATTGACCTCTTGTTTATCTCTCATGCACAGTTACCTGTTTCCGTTGCTAGATGTATTATATAGACAAGTTGGGAATCTTGCATTTTGGACAGTGAGGTGTGCCGAATTCGTCATGGCGGCCAGTGATCATATAGTGGCCGCAATTCAGGGAGCTGGGAACACGATGCCATCAGCGTGAAATTTCGAGCTTTTAGATCTATCATACCAACGGAAACAAGCAAGCTATGCGCTCAGCCAGCTGTCAAGCGCTTTCTGATTGGCCGGTCTTGCGACGCGCGACATTTAAGGTATCTGGCTATTTAAAATAGTTGAACACTGTGCTCGATAATGAAAGGTATTGCTGTGGAAGATGGGCCAATGCCGCTCTTCTGGAATCATGCGTTGAGTGAAATGTATTAAGTTGCATGTAATTTTGCTACGAAATATAACATGTCATGTAATGCTCAGAAAAGTAAACTTATGTTGTTTGACACAGAGGGGCCTAAGAAATGTTTTCCGTGACGAGTTTATGGGTACAAACCAAGTAATACACCTTGGAAATGTAATTAGTCATTAAAAATGTAATAAAAAATGTCACTAATAAATTTATCAAAAGAGTGAATGTCGTTAATGCAGAACCCATTGTAATTTATTACCAATCATTTGTGGTGACCTGAATGTGTAAGATCAAATTCAAAAAGGTTTTCCCAAGCCTATTAAATCCACCATAAACACTGATAATGGAATTGTAAAACTGTGTGAACGTTTATGCCTTGAAGGCAGCATATCTGACACTGGGAAAAGTTTCTATATGGACTGAGAAAGAAAGATATACATGATGTATATACAAAAACAATGACAAACGTCACCTTGGCTGGCATTCATACTCCTCCTTAAGAGGCTGTGTGTGCCGGGTAGCCATCAGAGAGGCTATGCACATGAGAGAACATATTAAGGACTATAACACATTTACACAAAAATATTTCGAACTTCTCATAAACGGCCACTGACATTATTAACAGCAAAAATACCATACCGCTTGAGCTTATATTAATACATGAACTGAATACATTTTCAAAATTTATATTTGTATGAATTGTACTTTGTACGACAAAAGTGAATATTATTATTATCATAGGGCCTATATTATACAGTCTCACAGACTTAGTGTTAGACAATAAAGGTTCTCTAGAATCAGGGTTCTCTTTGTGGTTTATGCATAGGGCCTATATTATACACTTTGTCAGACACAATATTAGACCAATGCCGGCCCTAATCATACAGTTTCTCTGACATAGTGTTAGACAAACGACCAATGTTTCTCTGGAATCAGGGATTTCTTGGTAGTATAGGGCCTATATTTTCCCACAGTTTCCCACACAATATTAGACCTATGCTGGCCTTAATCATACAGTTTCTCACATACAGTGTCAGACCAATGCTGGCCCTAACTATATAGTTTCCCAGACATAGGGTCAGACCGATGCTGGCCCTGTTGCACCAGGCCAGAGGTAATGTATCTTGTTGCTATGTGAGCGCCATTATTGGCTTTATCAGCAGAGAGGCCGCGGTGGGCCTCACAGTAGTAATGGCACACCTCATAAAAACACAATGTCTAGCTTTGGCTAGACTCTGGCACGTTGTGCCAGCGTCTAGCCAATGCTATATCCGCCGACAGCATCTTGGGCCATGCTCATACATCACATAATGTATTGGAGGACAGAAAGAAAGGAGGACAGAAAGAAAGCCAGTCTGGTCACTCCATAGCTCAGTGCTGGCTGGATCAAGAATATATATAAATAACGGTAGAAGTCATTCTATTTCCCCCAGCCGCATAGGCTCAATCGATTCACTGTTGAGTCGCGAATCAGAGCTACTGGGTTCGAATCCCGGCTGGATCGGATGTTTATCATAGACAGAGTGGTTTTGCATGCACAGTAGGCTCCTCAAAATTGTTCAACTGGCTGAAGTGTCTGTCTCCTTCTGTAGCGATATGTCCATAGCCACAATGGAGGACGTTATATAAAACAATACTCACTCACTCACTCACTCACTCACTCACTCACTCACTCACTCACTCACTCACTCACTCACTCACTCACTCACTCACTCACTCACTCACTCACTCACTCACTCACTCACTCACTCACTCACTCACTCACTCACTCACTCACTCACTCACTCACTCACTCACTCACTCACTCACTCACTCACTCACTCACTCACTCACTCACTCACTCACTCACTCTTTCTCTCTCTCTCTCTCTCTCACTCACTCACTCACTCACTCACTCACTCACTCACTCACTCACTCACTCACTCACTCACTCACTCACTCACTCACTCACTCACTCACTCACTCACTCACTCACTCACTCACTCACTCACTCACTCACTCACTCACTCACTCACTCACTCACTCACTCACTCACTCACTCACTCACTCACTCACTCACTCACTCACTCACTCACTCACTCACTCACTCACTCACTCACTCACTCACTCACTCACTCACTCACTCACTCACTCACTCACTCACTCACTCACTCACTCACTCACTCACTCTTCACTCACTCACTCACTCACTCACTCACTCACTCACTCACTCACTCACTCACTCACTCACTCACTCACTCACTCACTCACTCACTCACTCACTCACTCACTCACTCACTCACTCACTCACTCACTCACTCACTCACTCACTCACTCACTCACTCACTCACTCACTCACTCACTCACTCACTCACTCACTCACTCACTCACTCACTCACTCACTCACTCACTCACTCACTCACTCACTCACTACCTCACTCTCTCACTACCTCACTCACTCACTCACTCACTCACTCACTCACTCACTCACTCACTCACTCACTCACTCACTCACTCACTCACTCACTCACTCACTCACTCACTCACTCACTCACTCACTCACTCACTCACTCACTCACTCACTCACTCACTCACTCACTCACTCACTCACTCACTCACTCACTCACTCACTCACTCACTCACTCACTCACTCACTCACTCACTCACTCACTCACTCACTCACTCACTCACTCACTCACTCACTCACTCACTCACTCACTCACTCACTCACTCACTCACTCACCTGCTCACTCACTCACCCACCCACCCACCCACTCACTCACTCACTCACTCACTCACTCACTCACTCACTCACTCACTCACTCACTCACTCACTCACTCACTCACTCACCCACAATTTCAAGCGGGTAAACATTACTAATATTTGCTATACCAAATTTCTGCTGATCAAGCACATATTTTATCTTCACTGCTAACCAAGACTAGAATAGTTTTAGTCTGTTTTATTAACAGGTCACTGGGAATAAAGTTAATATTTAAACATCAAGATTTGCCAATTTTTGTCTCAAAATAAACAAATAAAAGTCATTCTCGCCCACTTCAAATTGTGGGTCGCGGTAGCGAGGCATAACTTCATTTGCAAAACTTGAAAACGTTCAAAATGATGCTTTACGTATTGTTGCAGGTGCGATAAGATTCACATCTAATTCATTCTTATTAAAGGAGACTGGTTTCCAAACATTGGAAACGCGTAGAGATGCACATAGCATGATTTTATTTTGCAAATGCTTGCACAATAAAGTAACATGATACCTGACTGATTGTATGCCAGAACGCCTGCACGTTCATAATACCCGTTCGACAACCAACATTTTGTAATATAAAAGCTAGCTCAACCCAATATCAAAATAGTTTCTTTACAAAGTGCAAAAAAATATTTAATGCCCAAGATTCAAATTTTAGATCATCAGAATACACTGCTCAATTCAACCACTTTCAAAACTTTCATAACAAATGTAATAAAGAACGAAACTCATATTACATGGGTTCCAGATTCATTCGGGTTGTTCTTTCTCAGTTACGTCTGCGATTCAGCAACGTGAATGAACATTTCTTCTCTAAAGGTTGCATCGATAGTCCACAGTGCAGGTGTTCTGGCGGCTCCGAAACTGTTAAACATTATTTTATTGATTGCCCCAGGCAAAGCGGACATATAGAAGATTTATCTGAAATATTACATAATTATACCAATGATAAGCAATTTTGAACATTATATTACAAGGTGTAAACATAAGAGATCACAATTTTAAAATCATTGAAGCAGTATTCAAATATATTTTAAAATCTAAAAGATTCACATAACTAGTTCCAATGCTAGTCAACTGTAACATGCTCATAAACGCTGTTTTAAAACAACACAATAATATGTATGTCACAATATTATTATTTCTTGATTTCAAATTGTTTGTCATCAAGCCAACGTTATAAACATTCAACCACTAAATAATTCATGTTTCTCATTGAGTTTTTATTGTCATACTGTTCTGTTCGATGTTTAATTTATTTCTTTTGTCTCCAAGTATAATGTACTTCTTAATGTACACAATTGTATTTACAATCCCATAATTATGCAATTATTGCATTTATTTGTGTATATCCGTTCCACGCTTCTGAGATCCTGGCATTTCAGGCCAATATCCAGACGGTGTCGCCCCCCCCCCCTCAACAAAAAAAATCTAAATTTCTTACTGTTCCACTTTTATCCATTATAAACTACCACTCACTGCTCTAATCTTGGCTACGACCTTGCCTTTGTATTCCGTAATAACAGACGTGATAAAAAGTCTCTAAGTTTTGTCATTAGTAAAGTTGTGCCCCAAAAATCCGGTGCGCGGGCGATCCATTGCGCAATGAAATAATGATTCATTGTATTGTTTGATCAATGATTTTTATTCCATAATAGAATACACCTTTCCCAATGGCAACACGCCACACAAGGACTAAAAGCTGAACTATTTAGTTGGGAGTCCTGTCACACTGTTTTCTATTACAAAGCGCCACACAGTGATTAAAACTGAACTATTTAGTTGGGAGTCCTGCTTAAGCGCAAAATCGTGCAAACAGTGTATAATGCCTTAACGTGGGGATTTAAACGCCAGTCTGTATAGGTAAATTTATCATTTCAATAGGGTTACTCTAAAAATTTTCTTTAAACTGTTGATCTCAGCGTACACTGAAACATACTCAGAAACACAGCTTTTTTTATGCTCTCCAACTCTGACGCTAACACATGGGGTTGTGACAAACTGGGACTCGGATTTTTAGCAACTCTTTGTTTGAAAAGTGCCGTGCTGTCATAAAACATGAAAATAATTATTTTTACATCTTTTGACACCCTATTTTACCTATATTACCCTGTATCTTTAAATATTGTGGAAATATTTTTTCCGGAATGTATTCCACCTTACACATCTTTGGCATGCTTCACCCTATATGGGAGTTTTATTGTTGTGTGAAGGACCTGATCCGGTGGTAGTTCACCTTTCTTGAAGAAGGTCGAATGTACTTAGTGTTCATTAACCATTACAGTGAAGGGATCGACTTCAGACATCAAAATCTGACGTCTGTAGACGTCAGATTCTGACGTCTAAAGTCGATCCCCGCGCTTATAATGGCCGTAGCCCCATAACATATAGGTATTCAAATGAAGCGGAAAGAGATAGCTAAGACAGTTATAATGATTTAAAAATGAAGAAAACCCTTTGGTCTCCATGGTTTATATAAAATAATTCAGCGTTGTTGATTTCTGTGATAGTAGATCTATTGTTCCTAGCATGCCCAGCTCGGATGATCATCTTGTCCTACTGGGCTAGTTACGTTAGTCAGCCATTATGCCATGCCGCCCACGTTCTCAGGAATGCGCATCTCTAACGACTCTCCCTAATTTGTCTCTGTTTTAATCAACTTCATTTGGCCTTGAAAACGCCCATTTATACCCAACAAGCACGATATGTTGATCCAGTGTTGTTTTAACGTTGGCCCAGCGTCGCAGACGATGGGCCAACGTTAAAACAACACTGGGTGGACGTGTGTTGTTTTTCGCTGTAGTTGGATAATAGCCGGATATTAACCCTTTGACTTCCAGGCCGGGGTGCATGCCAGAATCCAGATATACTGGTGTAGGAGTTCTATTTTTCGTCATTTGAAGCTGGAATTGCGAAAAATACATAAATGTAGTATATATTTGACGAAAATTTGTGTCATTTTATGGTTACGTTCATTGACGAATGACGACGGAAATTTCCGTCATGTATGGTAGTGAAAAGGTTAACTGACGCGGCGCCGTTGATGTTTTAAGATATATGGACAGCAGCTTCCTAAGTGACATCGACACAAGATAAAACACTGGGTCAATGCTTCTAACGCTCGGCTAGGATGTCTTAATAGAAGTAGTAGTAGTTGTAGTAGTAGTAGTAGTAGTAGTAGTAGTAGTAGTAGTAGTAGTAGTAGTAGTAGTAGTAGTAGTAGTAGTAGTAGTAGGAGTAGTAGTAGTAATAGTAGTAGTAGTAGTAGTGGCAAAAAACAGTGCAAAAAACAGTGCAGTCCTTTGATGAGGTGAATGATGTACAGATGATGACGTGAGGGTGGGGTGATAGGGCATGGTGGGTTGTGGCTAGGATGTCATCATCCTATGACTGGCAACTAAGGGGCCACCATAAAGGGAGGGGGGACTGGGGTTTTTGAACTGGATAAATTATTTATTTCACTTCCTGGTCGCAATACTTTATCTTTTTCACACTCTGCCCCAAGCAAAATATCTATTTCACTTTCTTTAAAAAAATCTGTTCAATACAAAGCTGGATCCCAAACTAGGCTGATGTGGACGATAACATGGTTAAGGAGACGAACGAAGCGATGTTTTACAAATTTATGGGTCAATTAATCATGCTGACTTAATGTTGACCCACCGCTTGCAAGGTGGGCCCAGCATTAGCCCAACATTGGCGAGATAAATCGTGTTTGCTGGATGGTAAATAATAATGTGAGTATTTATATATGGCGCACATAATCAGCATAGAGCTGCTCATGGCGCCTTACATCATATTATCCACGCTCCCTGGACCTGCTTATTCATGTACCATTTCAACTCCCCGAGCATACAGCAACCATGTGGCGCTAGTAACTTTTCGTACAACAATTGCCATCTCTGTCCCACCAGGTACTCATTTACACCTCAGAGAAGTGAAGCACTTGAGGGTAAAGTGTCTTACCCAAGGGCACAACATCAACACAACAATGTCCCAGAGTCGAGAGGGGTGAAACATGATATTTCTCTGAAAATCCTGCACCCAGCGAGCCTCGAACTCGCGCGGCAGGCAGCGGCTACATATTACAAAGCGCTACGCTCTAGCCATTGGGTCACCCCAGTAAAAACAAACAATTTGTATGACATTTATACAACGTCGGCCCAACGTCTTCGACGCTGGGCCGATATTGTATAAATGTTATACAAATGGTTTGTGTTGGTCGCTGGTCCAACATTGTATGAATGTTACACAAATGGTTTGTGCTTACTGTGACGTCCTTATACCCGTCGTAACTACACATGATGGACGTCCCTCGGCACCCACGCCTGACCGCTGTCCACCTCAGTAAATCCATGTTTTCAGTGACACACGGGACGTTTTTATGACGTCCACGGGACTTTATTATGACGTCTTCACAATCATGATTTACCCCTAAAGAAACATGGAATGACCTGAAGAGGCAAACATGATGTCTAAATACTCCCACAGCTAACGCACCAGTTCAAACAATGTTGGTTTAATGTTGGGCCAGCGTCGCAGACGATGGGCCAACATTAACCCAACATTGGGTAAATTTATCAGATTGCTGCTCAAGATCTACTGAAAAAAAAGATACAGAATATTATCCTCCATTGGGCAAAGAAAAGACAAGTAATGATCTGGACGAATACAAAGGATGTTTAACCCTTAAAACGTTGAAATATTTTTGCATAAACCATAGACACCAAAGGGTTTTTTCAATTTGAAATCATCATAGATGTCTTTGTCTTCCCGCTTCATTTGTTATGGGTCTACCGTCATTACAAATATATTATTATTTCAGTGCCAGATTCTGACGTCAATGCTTTTCGATCCCCGCACCAAAAGAATTATAAGAATGCAATATAAAATATCCGTAGACCTATGAGATAGGTATTCAAATGAAGCGGAAAGAGCTGGCTAAGATATTTATGATGATTTCAAATTGAAAAAAACCCTTCGCTTTCTTGGTTTATATACATAATATTTCTGCGCTTTTTAAAATAATTTGACCAGACAAAGCAAAAGAAAAAAATTGCAAATTGTTTTTCTCAAATTAAACAAATATAAGTTATTTTCACCCACTTGAAGTTGTGGGTCGCGGTAGCTTGACACATCTTCAAGTTGTTGAAAATTTAAATTATTCCGACGTCTAAATTTTGACGTCTAAAATCGATCACGGCGCCAAAAAATTAAAACTTTAATAATATAATAGATGGGCCTAATTATATTTATATAACAAAGGTATTAAAAAAAGCAGAAAGAGCTGACTAAGACATTTATGATGATTTCAAATTAAAAAATCCCTTTGGTTTCTTGGTATATATAAACATATTATAGCGCTTGAAGGGTTGGACCATCATTGGGTCTGGTATTAGCAGGATGGTGTTCCATAGAAATGTCCAGCTTCAAAATACAAAGAATGACACATATATCACACATATAAGCTGAAGAGAAGCCATAGACACCTCCTCCTTTTTCCACATCCATCTCATTTATATTTTCACCCACTTGAAGTTGTGTCTCGCTACCGCGATCCACAACTTCAAGTGGCTGAAAATACTATAAGCGGTCTAGTAGCCTGAACAATGACATAAAAATGGCCAGAAACTGGTCTATCGTATCTTGTCATCGAACAGCTTTACTGAGCTTTACTCAGTTTAGAAGCTCCTCTCCTATTGTCCATGGTCAGGCACAATATGTTGGAGCAATGTTGTTTTTGTTGGTCCACCGTCTACGACGTTGGACCGATGTTAAAACAACATTGAATCAACGTCTTGTGCCTTCTGGGAAATAAAGAAGTCGGATCGGCAAGGGAGAAGTACGACCATGAATGAGACCTGTCTCTGGTTCGTGCTCAGTCGAAACGTAAATATCACAATAGTAGAGTTCGCATTACTCTGAAATAAAATGAATCGGGCTTTAGGCCACCTTTGTGCACATATAGGCTAAACTGGGCTAGGAGAACCTCCTGAGGATGGTGAGATGATTGAGATGACACTGTCCTCCAGACACAGGATTCGAAATTCGAGCCCTGGCGGTCTGAGGCCGAGCACGCTACCTCTCGGTCACGGAGGCTCCCCACAATACTAACTTTCACACGTGGATGGGGAAGAAACAATTTTGTTTCTTTCAAACCGCCGAGACCGGGAACCGAACCCCGGCGTGAAAGGCAGCGGTCCTAACCACTACCCTAGGGCCCCCGCCCGCATTACTCTGAAGCTCGTCAGTTTGTTCTATTTCCCATTAATTATTTGCAAAATAGGTGTGATTTTTTTACAATTTTTTTTTTCTTAATTTCGCCGTCATTTTCGTCTTACTTTTTCTATTTTCTTACAGTCATTTTAAGCGATTGTCAAAACAAATAAAATATCCCTGAAATTGACATGGGAGAAGTTTTGGTAATCATATAATTTAATATTGGATTTGTTTACTTTTTATATTAAATAGATCTATTTTTCGTGATTTGAAGCTGGAAATCGTGTTAGTAATTCCAGTTTCAAATGAATGAAAAATAGTAAATAACAACGAACAAGTCATTTGAACCGCTAAATTAAATAATGTAAATGCTCCCCAAACTTGAAGTTGTGTCTCGCTACCGCCACATATAATTGTGTGGAGACTACTCATATTTGTTTAATATAAGTGCGAGTTAAACGGCTAATAAAAATGATCTATATTATTATTATATGTTTATTATTGTCTCACCCGATATACACAATATTATACATTTACACATTTAAAACAAAATAGCATAATAAAAGTAATGACATCGGTCACTCCTAAGTGGAGTTATGAGATTAGTTTCATAGTTTTTTTTACATTCACTGTGGGCATGCCTGGGTCATGATGGGGCAAGTTGATCCACACAAGTTGGGGCAAGACGTGCCACGGCTCAACTTACCCCACCGTGGATCAACTTGCCCCAGATATATATTTGTGTGTGCATATCTAGGCTTGGGTAACTGGTTTAAAGCACATAACAATTTAAGTTTCTCTCAGCCGACTTTGCCTGTTGGCGCTGAGGTACTGTAGGAGTTAGAGGAGCAGAAGGTACAAGAAGGTACAAGGAGGAGGAAGAGAATGGGGGGAAGGAGAAAAATAAGAGAAAGATGAGAATGTAGACGAGGAGGACCAGGAGAGCGGGAAGGAAGGAGGAGGACGACGAAGAAAAAGATGACAGGACGATAAATAGAAAAAGCAGGATGGCAAAGGAAAAGAAGAGAAGGGAGAGAAAGAGAAGAGAAGACAAATGTAGAAGAGAAGGGAGAGCAAGAAGAAGATGAGAAGGAAGGAGATAAAGGGAAGAGTAAAGTGAGAAGAGGAGAAGAAAGAGGAAAACATGGAATATGACGTGGATGAATAAAAGAAGAGCCAAGTAATAGTGTGAGAAGGTGCTGAAGGACGAGGAAGATGAGATGGATAAGAGGGAGAAGGGGGGGGGGGCGGAAAACGAAGTGTTGGGGTAAAGCAGAAATAGGAGGGGAAGAAACGGGAAGTTGAGGAGGAGAAAAGTTACGTCTCATCTGACGGTATAGTAGAGGTAGTATTAAAGAGCAGCTCGAGGAAAAAGATGACTCCTCCTCTTTGTCTTTCAACTTATTTTCCTCCAATTCCTCCTCCTTATCCTCCTCTAACTTCGCTTTATCCTTGTTCTTCTTCCCTTTTTCTCATCTGGCATCTTCCTTCTCCTCTTGCTCCGCGTCCTTTCCCCCCTTTCCTTCATCTCTGTCCATACCTCCTTTTCTACTTTTGTTGTTCCTCTTCTTCTATTTTCTCCTATTCCGTCTCATCTTTTTCCACTTTCTCCTTCTTTTTTATTATTGTTCTTTTCCTTCTCATCTTACTCCTTCTCTTGATTCTCTTCTACCTTTGCTCTTTTTCATTCCTTCTGATTCTTATCACTTCTTCTTCTTTTTACTTATCCTTCTCCGTTCTTCCCGCATTCTCTTCGTCACTGTCTTCAACTTCTTTTTCCTCTTTTCGAGTTATCCTCCTTCTTTTCTTCTTCTTTCTCTCCATCCTTACTTCGTTGTCCTTCTCCTTTTCCTCATCATTCTCTTTTGCATGTTTCTAGTAGTGTGTTCATTCCTCCGTATCCTCCCCCTATTCACCCCCTTCTCGTCTTCCTCTTCTTTCTCTTCTTCCTGTAGTCACTGTAGTCCGCTACTTACTATTTTTTGAATAAGTAGTGCAAGAGAAGCGAGCTTGAATAGGATAACAATTAACGTACGGGATGGATCACGTACGTCTCCATGGTGATGGTACACTAACACCCCAGATTGCTCAGAAAGGGTAGACATATTATTCAGACACGCTTCTCAAGGTAAAAGGCAGAAGTGCAGGTTTTTTATAGTCTGATATCAAATCTGAAGACCTATTATCGGACTTTACATTTTACCCCCTGGTCGCTGGAGCTGTTTATTCATGTGCCATTTCAACTCCCCGGGGAGCATACAGTCCTGCAGCCGTTTCAGCGCATTGAACTTATCGTACACATTGCCATCTCTGTCCTACCAGGTACTCATTTTTACCTGAGTCAAGTGAAGCATTTGAGGATGAAGTGTCTTGCCCAAGGACACACCATCTTAGCAATTTCCCAAGATTGAGAGGGGAGAAACATGAGATTCTCTAAAAATCCTGCACCAAGCGGGATTCGAAACCGCACGGCAGGCAGCGACAACGGCAGAGCGCCACGCTCTAACCATTGTGCCATGTCCCTCTCTAGTTATATGCTACATGCCTTATTGCATGTGTGCAGCCATTTTTTTGATGATGGGGAAAGAGATTAAGCACTTTACATTAAACAGTCTCCAAGGAAAATGTTGTGGATAACTTACCCTATAGTGGCACAACTCACCCCAGACTATGGCACAACTTACCCCATGTTAGGGGTAAATTGAGCCACTTTGAAAAATATTTTGCAACCACCAATTTTATGTTATAGCTTTGTTCTATAATGAATGAATTCTACTAAAATATAGTGTACAATGAATATTTCTTGTATGAATATTTCGGTTATTCTAATGGAAAATATAGCATAGATGCAGTCGCTTGAAGAAAAATTGGCTCATCTTACCCCGACCTCCCCTACTTAATTCAAAAAAAGTTCGTTATAATTTATCACAGATTTTTAGTACAGTATGGACATGATATACTAAAAATGTTGACGTACAGAAGTGGCGCCTAGCGGTTCAAGGGTTAATACAGGCAGTTAACCCTGATTAACCCTTTAAGCCCTCACGATGCATCAAAGCATCATTCTGCATCTCTGAAAAATGACTTCTCTAAAACCTGGGGGTTTGGGACGAAAATTGTCATGAAACTGTTTCAATAATAACATTTTTTTTTCATTTGCCACTCATTTCAAGTCATTTTCATCCACTACAAGTCGAGAATAAACTACAAGTCGACAGCAATTCGCGGCTTGTAGTGGATGAAGATGACAATGGTGAATTCAGGCTTGAAAGGGTTAAAGCGCTGAATTATTTTTATATAAACCATGGAGACCAAAGGTTTTTTTTCAATTTGAAATCATCATAAATGTCTCAGTTAGTTTTTTCCGATTTATTTGAATACCTATGTTCATGGGTCTACGGTCATTAGAAATATTTTTTACTCTTACAGTCGATCCCCGCGCTAAAACGGTAAACATGAAGCAGACATCAACATCCGCCCCGGAAGGGTGAGGAAAGAGGTCCACTTGGTGAGAGGAGGCGAACTTAACCTTCCACCTCCTCGATTCGGGTTCATATACTGTGTCAAAAATGGTACAATGCTCATCTCTCAATAATTTATCACTCTTCCTCGTGAGATTAAACTGTTTCAGCGGTGGAGGATTGTCCAAAATGAAAGGTTGGGGTACTAAACTTATTGAAACAGTTGTTCAAGTACAGACCAATTACCATGGTACATGTAGGCCTATGGTGCTGTAATCAGTCAACTGACCCAGCTCTTGATTATGAGGGATCATCATTATGGTCGGATGTATTTTAAGTCAGGGAAAACCCTGGGAGCTCTACATTCTTAGCTGTGAAGCTAAGAATGTAGAGCTCGCCGGGCTTTATCCTATTCTGAATGCTAGCTTTCCGTTCATTACTCAGTCAATTATCAAGCGAGTTGAATGTGCTTAATGAGGTAGAAAGTATTTTTTTTAAATCACACATATAAGTAATAATAATATCCACCGACTTGAAGTTGTGTCTCACTAACGTCACACATCTAATCTAACCCTTATCCTGCTGATCACGACTATTGTCGTTTTTAATCTGTTTTCCTAGTCAACCAAATTACTGTTATTGGGAATAAAATGTGTGTCTAAACATCAAGATTTGCAAATATTTGTGCTCAAATTAAACAAATATGAGTAGTTTTCAGCCACTTGAAGTTGTGGGTCACGGTAGCGAGACACAACTTCAGGTTAAAGGTCAAGAGTATTCACATGAACATGTAGATTCTGATCTTCGCTGATAAAATGTGCATACATTATTTTTTACCCCCCCCCCCAATTTTTATATATAATTACTCAACACAGAGTTTAGGAAATAGTTTTTAAGTGAAACTGCCCAGTATGATTTGTTAGTCCCTCTATATGTTAGTCCCTTTATAAACCAACTATAAATTAACTTTGTTTCCATGTCAGTGAATTACATCCCATGTCAGATGGCCCAGCTGTTAAAACCGAAAGTGAAATCTCACAGACTGTCAGGGATGTTGGTGAAAAACAATGTGCAATAAAATTCACACCCAGCGGCCGTCTACTAAGGCGAGACGTTGAGCAGGTGTTGGTTTATTGCTGGCACAGTTTCGCATACGGTGGACCAACATTAAACCAACATCCAACCCGTGTTTTCAGGTTAAATAATGAATGAGGAACAGAAGTAAATGACGCACTGCAGGCTAATGCCAATTCTACTATGGTTGTTTTTATGTAGGTCTGAAGAATCGTCTCTGGGAATAATAAAGGTTGCAGAAGGGCACCTCGGCTGACGGGAGAGTAGATAAGTATTGATTAACGATCAAAGGGACATCCGCGCAGAGAAGAGGCTTTGTTTGATGAAACAATTGCTGCCGTTTGACGTCAAAATAGTCCACTTTTTATGATGTACCCGGCTTGAGCTGCTGGGGCTATTCCAAGCATTCGCTCTCTGTGAAACGCAGTGACGTCACTCGGTGAAAATAAGGCTATATAAGACCCCCTCCCCCATACTTCATTGTATTAGCCAGCTCGGTGAAAACAAAGGAGGTCAAGGTCATTGAGTTTCACAGAATAGTACGCATATTTTGTCTCCACTTTTTACGATGGAATTTAGTACCTGTTATGATTTGATGAAACAATTCCTGCCGTTTGACGTCAAAATAGTCCTCTTTTTATGATGTACCTGGCATGAGTTGCTGGGGCTATTCCATGCATTCGCTCTCTAATAGTACGCATATTTGTACGCATATTTTGTCTCCTAAGTTCTAAAGTGATTCCCTTTTTACGATCTACCTAGCATGATTTGCTGCCACAATTGTTGCCGTTTGACGTCAAAATAGTTCATTTTTTATGATGCATCTGGTATACTGGTGCTAAATTCACTGCCATTGGCTCTGGAATAGTATGTATATTTCGTCTCCTAGGTTCTAAAGGGTTACTTAACCCTTTCAGGCCTGAATTTATCATAGTCATCTTCATACACTACAAGCCGCGAATTGCTGTCGCAATTCTGGACTTGTAGTGGTAGAAGATGATTTGATGTGGTTTAAAAATTAAAGAAAATTACCACGTAGTGGTGAACCAGTTATATGGAAATTTTCGTTCTAAAACCCTTGGTTGTAGGAAAATTAAGTCTGTTTTCAGGGATGTAAGATGATGCTTTAATGCATCGTGAGGGCTTAAAGGGTTAATCGTGGCAGGGCCAGAGAGGACCGTTGAAACTTAGCTCGATAAATCGGTGCTTGACGCAGACACATTAGGCCCATTCGAGTGGCTGTTTTCGTCATCGACGTTTTTTCGTTTTGTAATTATCCTACTCGATTGGCTGTTTAGTTTTTTTCCGTCGTCGACGTAACGAGACGGAAAAATTCACCGTCAAATTTTCGTTGAATGACCTTTCACCTTTTCGACGAAAAAAAGTCGATGACGAAAACAGCCACTCGAATGCGCCTATTGTTTACCGTCAGAGTTGACCAATACGCCTGGAAGGGACTTCTTACTTCTAACATTCTACTTCAGATTCTAACTTCTGATTCTAACTTGTTACTTCTAAATTCTTACTTCGAATGTACTTCTGATTTCCTAACTTCTACCTAATGCTGAGTAGTAAGAAGTGAGAGGTTACAATTAAGAAGTCCCTTCCAGGCTTTCGTAAAAAGCTGTGTTTTTGTACGCTGATGGCGTGTACGCTGATATTTCATGAAGAATGTGAGGCTGACCCTATTCAAATGATAAATTCACCTATAAAGACAGTTAAAGGGACAAAATCATAAAAAAATCGGTGATTTTATTTTGGCTTCTTTATATGACCATATGATGTAAACATGTCCCTAGACTAGAACTGCAAAAGTTTTATATAGAAACGACATTCCCGTATTTCTTTATTTTTGACATAGTTGTCAATAATTAGATATCAGGAATTCCGTCTCTATATCTAGTCTAACTGGTGAATGCGCAGCACAAAAATTAAAAAAAACTTTTGCAGTACTAGTCTATGGACATGTTTACATCATTATGGTCATATTATTAAGCTAAAATAAAATCACCGATTTTCGATGATTTTAGACCTGGGCATGTCCATTTAAACCATCACGTCAATGCAATATTCCAATGAGATGTAAATATGTCATTATCAAGTAATATAATATGAATCAGTAATCAATCAAGAATACTGGCCCAGCATTAGGCCATCATTGGTTCAATATCTCGTGCTTGCTGGGTAGAATGACATTCTTCCACCCGAACCAAATAAAATTAAATAATGTACTGTTCATTTGGATGTTCCCCTTTTCGAGTATTCTACCCTATTTTAGAAAAAAATGCAAAGATCAATGATAAGGTGTTTTGACTTTTTGGACGCCACATGCTTCACATTTTGTTTATTTATCTGTTTTTTTTGTGTGTTTGATTGTTTGTCTGTAAGTGAGTTTCCTTTATTGTTTGCTTTCTGTCTTGCTTGTCTGCTGGGTGGTTTGCTAGCTTGCTTCTTTTTTCTTGTTTCTCTATTGTTTCTCTGCTTGCTGATGGGTTCTCGCTCGTTTGTCTGTTTTTTTTCATCAACGTTCAATGCACACAATCATCTAAGACAGGAATGATTTTGGATACGACGTTTTGATCTCCAGTCGTCAATCAACTAGTCTCATCTAATTGCCTATCAACTGATTTCATCTTATCGTCTTAACCAAATACCTTGTACTGATATTAAATTTAAAAAATGAGAAATAACATCGGGACAACTTAGAAAAAGTAAATATATTTTCTATTATTTGTATTTGTCTAATTAGTCGGTTAACTAAGTAAAATTATGAGTACTATTCTCTCTTATGAATTTCTGAAAATATGCACTATTAGTACGACGGATGTTTTATATAGGCCCCTACATCATTCTATGATAAACCACCTGATACATATAAAAAAACTGACTTTAACAAGAGCGCTGACGCTAACGATACCCCCCCCGCCATTAAACAAAGTCAATAATGGCCTCAAAGTAAAAGGTTAAAAAATAAGCACAAAAGCACATCTACACCCTCTAAGGGATGTGTGTGGCAATATGAATCCGGCAAACGCTTTCCGAGTTATCATCCGGAAAATGAACTTTTCTTCTGCCATCAATTAAAGTCAATAATGGCCTCAAAATCACATAAAAAATTAGGTCAAAGGTCACAACCCCCAAAAGGCACATCTACACCCACTGAGAGATATGTGTATGCAATATGAAAACAATCAAGCAAAATGCTTTCTGAGATATCATCTGGAAACTGAACTTATCATCCGCCATCATTTAAAGTCAATAATGGCCTCAAAATTGAAGGTCTACAATTAGGTCAAAGGTCATAACCCCCAAAAGGCACATCTACACCCCCTCAGGGATGTGTGTGTGCAGTATGAAAACAATCCAGGAAACGCTTTGCGAGATATCGTCCGGAAACTGAACTTATTATCCGCAATCAATTGAAGTCAATAAAAGCCTCAAAATCAAAGGTAAAAAATTAGAGCAAAGGTCATAACCTCCAAAAGGCACATCTACACCCCCTGAGGGATTTGTGTGTGTAGTATGAAAACAATCCAGGAAACGCTTTGCGAGATATCGTCCGGAAACTGAACTTATTATCCGCAATCAATTAAACTCCATAATCGCCTCAAAATCAAAAACTAGGTCAAAGGTCATAACCCCCAAAAGGCACATCTACACCCCCTAAGGGAGGTCTGTATGCAATAGGAAAGCAATACGGCTAACGGTTTCAGAGATATCGTCCGGAAACGAAACACGGACGCACGGCCAGACATGGTGATGACAATATCCTCTGCCCCTACTTCGTGGGCGGGGGATAAAAAGGAAACAACGACGGAAATTATATACCGTGCGTAACTAAAACAGAAGGGTGTAATGATTTAAACGCATACATACTAAGATGTCAAATTGTTTTAACCTGTAAAGCGCTAAATTAAATGATTTAATTTTTCACCCACTTGAGGTTGCGTCTCGCTACCGCGATCCACAACTTCAAGTGGGTGAAAATTACTCATATTTGTTTAATTTTAGCCCAAACATTTGTTTATCACAATTCTTTCCCAATAACTGATTTGATTGGATAATAAGAAAAAATAAAAACGAATATACTAGTCGTGATCAGCGGTGAATGGTCATAGTTATCTCAGTAGAAAAGATTATTTGGAACTGCAGATCTAGTCTTCGTCTGTAAAACGTTGAATAGCCCGGGGATCATCCACCAGTGAGATTTGACATCACCTAGGGCACTCCTCCTGGTAAAGGCCGGTACCCTAGATGATCTCAATCGATATCCCTTTGCGACTAAATAAGAGTGGATCATGAATAAGCCTCATTTAATCGGGTCAAGACCAGAGAAATACACTGCCAGAGTCTCCCGGATTAACCATCAATGGACATACTCTAAAAAGGATGCAAATTGGCTGGAGGCTATCCCGGCAAATCCATGAAGGTTGTTAGAGGTAATGAATTGAAGAGCGGGATATTGTATCGATTCTCTTCTGTCTCTGAGGACCTGCTGTCAAAATTATACAATCGTGGCCATGATATTCACATAACACGACCAATTCGTCAGCCTTGAGGGGGCCTCCATTCACTTCTTTTATATTCCACTTACGCAGAAGTGCGTTTCAGTTTAGGCTCGCGTGCCAGAAAAATGGTTTATTTTCGTTTTGGTGTAGTCTCTCTATGATTTTTTTTTCTTTATTCGATAATTTGAGAGTGACGCTATATACCGTAAAGAGAATACACCCATTTTAAATGCTTGCACGCTAAGTTATTTGATTTGATTTGAAGTTACCCCATTTAAATTTCCACCACTTCAAGTTGTGTCTCGCTAGTATAGCGCGATCCACTACTTCAGGTGGGCCAAAATTCCTTATTTGTTTAATTTGAGATCCAAAAAATTGAAAATGTTGAAACACACATTTTATTCATTATTATTCATTCGTTTACTATGACAATCAAAGGGTCATCCCGAGAAACTACTTGTTTAACCCTTTTAGTCCGCGGGTCGACTTTAGACATCAGATTCTGACGTTTGTAGACGTATCTGACGTCCTAACTCGATCTGCGCTCTGAAAGAGTAAAATATTTATATTGACCCTATAGACCCATAACAAATATCTATTCAAATGAAGCGGAAAGAACTATAATGACTTCAAATTGAAAACAAATCTTTGATTTATGGTTTATATACAAACTTTTCAGAAAGTCGATCCCCGCACTGTACGATTACAAATATTTCTAGTGGCCATAGACCCATAACATAGGCCTTAGGTATTCAAATGAATCGGAAAGTGCTCTCTAAGACATTTATGAAAATTTCAAATTAAAAAAAAAACCTACTTCAAGGTTTTAAAAAATAAATTCAGCGCTGGTTAAGGGTGAACCATTCTCGCTCATTCATTCAGATGCGAATTGTTGCCGCAATTCTCAGGGTTCCCACAGATACCTAGAAATGAAATTCAATGACTTGTCCATGACCATTTTTTAGGAATTTCATGACTCCGTAACCGAATAAAAAATGTATATTTTAAAACTGCACAGCCTCCACCACCACATCGGCCCGATCTATACCTACTTTATATACCCACTTTATAAAGAGTTTCTTACTTTTTACTAGTAAAATATATTATAGCTAGGTGAGCTACGTGGCATTGTGTGTCCAAAGTGTAGGTAATCAACACATTTTCTCAAAAGAAATGGGAAAAACGTTTGTGAAAGTTCAAAATTCCATGACTTTTCCATGACTTTTTGCTACATTTTCATTTTCATGACTTTTATAGGCCTGGATTTGATTTTACTATTTTCCATGATTTTCCATGACCGTGGGAACCCTGATTATCGCACACTGGCAGTGATTGGCCTACTCGAGAACGAGTTCGGATAATCCCGCACTCGCACTGCATGTCACACGCTGGACCTATCTGTAATAATTATTGTAACATATATCATAAACAAAGTTAGTTCCTTACTGCCACTACAATGATTTTTCCACAAGCCTAATAGTATTTGCCCACAAATGATGTAAAATAAATATTATAATTAAAATATTTCAGTACAGTTTCAAAATGTATTGTTTATTTCAACGTTACGGGGCTGGTGGAACATTCAATTTCCAAATGAATACCTGATGTTTTTAAATTGTTTTAAGGCTATATAATTCATATTTTGTATTTATCATGCGAGAAAATGCATAAAGGCTTCGTCCTGTGGACTCGGCCTGATGAACTGAGCCAGTGCCATAATCTCCACACTCGCACTCTCTCGGGACCTTTATCCATATATTCTTATCTCAAGGTGAATAGAAAATATCCTGATTTTAAAAATTTCCAGGTATAATATCTCGAACAAAAGCTGATAACGTCCTTATTGTGACGGATTGTACCGTTTTTCATTGAATGAGTATTATTAAAAACACTACGCTTTCTGGAGGTTTTTTATACTAATATCTAGTTATTTTATCTCTGGTTTTAGCGCGGGAAACAAAAATTATGTATCGTAAATTTTTATTTAATTTTACTTTTAAGTGTAATTACCATTTATAGAGATTTTATCCTGGATGTGGAACTTAGTTAGGGTGCTGGTCACCTGTATTCGACATCCTGATGTACACAATTTTTACATACAATTGCATATTTGTATGATTATTGTATATATTTGTGTATATAAAGCCAAATATATGAATAATTGCGACAAGGGAGCTGTACGTGTTAACCCAGCGCCAAATTAAATATATATTTTTTCTCACTTCAAGTTGTGTCTCGTTACCGCGACCCACAACTTCAAGTGGGCGAAATTTACTGATATTTGTTTAATTTAACCCTTTCAAGCCTGAATTCACTATTGTCATTTTTATCCACTACAAGCCGCGAATTGCTGTCGCGATTCTCGACTTGTAGTGGATGAAAATGACTTAAAGTGGGCGGCAAATGAAAAAAAAAATTGGTATTATTAAACAATTCCATGAACATTTTCGTTCTGAAATTCATCGATTTTGGGGAATTAAGTCATTATTCAGAGATGCAAAATGATGCTTTAATGCATCCTGGGGGTTTAAAGGCTTAAGACAAAACAAGTGTAAATCTTGATGTTTAAACACTCATTTCATTCCCAATAACTTTGATTTAACTTGCTAATAAAACATATTGACGCGTTAATAATATTATTGTTGGCATCTGTATCAATAATGAATCAACAACCCACCCAGACTGCGGGTGGGCATTATGACTGACCCGGCAACATTGTAAAACCTGGACCATATTGGTTTGAAGGCCACCGTTAATTTAAAAATATAATTTATTAGGAATGTCGATTAAAGATTCATACAACTGCGAAACGGGCATGCGTGGGACCGTCACGTGTAGGCCTACAGTAGCATATATAGTACAGGGCTGTAGGCATACAGTAGCCTACTGTACAGGTTGACGACATTAATATCAGCAACTTAACTGATTACAAGATACTACTTAAACGAGACATTGATCCAGTGCTGTTTTAATGTTGGAGCAACGTCTGTGACGCTGGTCTAACATTGAACCAACATTGCAGAAATGTACAATATTTGAGAGGAAGTCCTCCTGCCCAGCAAACACAAAACATTTGTATAACATATATACAGTGTCGGCCCAACGTTTTTGACGTTGGTCCAACATTGTATTAAGTCATACAAATGTTTTGTGTTTACTGGGTGTCAGTACAAGCCTGGGGTCAGTCTGTTTCGTGATACCCGCAGTAATAAAGTCAGTTTGTTTGCAAGCCAACGACCAGCTAAGAACCAGGGCTAAGGGCTTTAGCTTTGATGGAATTCTTAACTCATAAATGTCGTTCAAGTATATATGAACTTGCTGTAATTTGAGAACTTGCTTTTAATGAGGCTTTGGGTATGAAACGCATATTTAGTATTATTATGGAATAGGGCATTGGCCCACCAACAGGCACTATTGCTTTCTGCTCTCCATGCGAATTTTGACAATTGACCATACCTTTAAATTCAAAGGATTCACGTAAACTAAAACAGCTTCCATGTGATAACTGGGCGCATTTACACTTCAGCGCCACCTTGTGTATCCTTTCTAGTTGTTAAGCGCCACCTGGTGATTATAATTATGTTGAATGACTTCCAATTTTAAAAACTCACAAAAGACGGTTAGGGCTGTTCCAGCAGAAATCCGCCCCCCCCCCCCCATGAACGGCAATCAATTTTTTTCCGGAGGGGGTGGTGGGTTTCAATTTCCACTTTTCCGGGGGGGGGGGGATTTAGTCAGTAACTATTTCCGAGGTGGGTGGTGGTAGGCCACTCAGCAGACTGAAATCCGCGGTGATGGGCGCCTTTTCTGTTACTGATTCTAAACAAACTATTTTTGATCTGATTATTCAAGGGGAAGTCCTAGATATGACCATCCAAAGAAATGTCCCATGATTTTGTACAGGGTCAATATGTGGCTGAAACCTGTTTCAGCCACTATACACCACTATACAGGCCCGTAGCCGGGGGTGGGGGGGGGGGTGGGGTGGGGGTCGGAGGAGTCGTCCGACCCCCCCCCCCCCCTGACGGCTGAAGGTCTACATTTTGGCCATCCCATCGAGAGAATTAAAACTTCAGGAATGTTGGTATAGGCCCTATGCCGTTTCTGTCACTAAAAATTACTTTCAATTTATGAGAACATTTGTATTGTCTCGTGTTTTGCTAGGGTAATATTGGACATTTATTTTACATTTACCATTGTGCCTGATTGGAAAATTTACCAAACCGTGTAATTGACGTATAATTATGAAGGAGATAGGCCTAATAAGGTTGAGTTATCCCTTATTATAGGCTATAGGCCTTCATCGTCCATACATGCATCGTGTTATTATGGCACAGACATATCCATTGTGATTTTAGTCCATAAAACAGTTTAATTATAACGTTTAATACTTAAACATGTTAAAGGTAGGCTATCTTCTTGTCTCATAGACTCTTGTTTCTGGAAATCTTATGGTAAGTTTGTGGTTAAATTAAATTTAGATCAGATCGGGGCTGTGGACTGCGGATGGGGCTGATGGGCAGCTACCCCCCATGGAATTTTCAAATCATGCCTTATTCTTAGTGAAACAATCACCTGGGTTACCATAAAGACCGATCGCAATCAACCCCCTCTCCCAAGGTCTAAATCTCTGCAGATATTTCCTGGCATAATGCAACAAACCGCTGCGCAGCAGTCTATTGTTTTAGCAGAATGATTTATTGTTTACTTTAGGTGCAAAAAACATTCATTTCAACCAACTGATTTAGGCAGTAGGCCTATAGGATAGGATTCGTATCTACGAATGTATAGAATCACGTTCGTTCTCCTTGGCGCAATGGATGACTTCTCTTAAGTTCATCTTAGATCTAAAATGAGTCACAGAAAAACGCATACTGAGTTTAGGCTTCATCTGCCACCTGATTTTATATGTCTATCATACACCTTTCTAAATGCAGTCCTACAATAAAAAATAATCTAAAGGAAAAAGGTTGTCATCACGATATCTACAATTTGTATTGCTTTAGCATCCATACAATTGATAGCACTGATAAAACTGTATGTCAAATTCGAAGATAGTGAGCTTGAGCTTTTTTGTTATCAAATATTGTCATCGCGATATCTCAGAAAACTCCAATTACATCTGAAGCAAAATCGTAACTTTATAGGCTATAGATGTGTGGCAAAAAAAATACATGATAACATTTAAGCAACATGCATAAATAATAACCTGAATAAATGGCAAGAAAAACCCCACATATATTTGGCCGAAATATATGCTTTAGAATGCATTATTTTAAGCCTTAGATTTCATTTTATTCGGGGGGGGGGGGCATGCCCCAGAACCCCTCTAGAGCATATATAGGAGGATGGATGTGACAGATGTCGTTTGTATAAATTATTGTGAAAAAAATTGTGCATCCCCGTCGTCTGTCAATTCCTGGATCCACAACTTTGTGCAGGCATACCCCAAAACAGCATCATCTACAATATTTAGTAGAATGCATACTTCTGTCCTGGCATATAATATAGCTGTGTAAATTCATGAAATTACAACCCGAAAATCATTAAGGACTCCATTGTCAAGTCAGTCAGCTAGAAAACGCCATGAAAATAATATATCTTCCAATTTGAATTATTTGATCAAAGCAACTCAATCATAAAAATATCGGTGATTTTATTTTGGCTTTTAGGACATGTTTACATCATATGGTCATATTGAGAAGCCAAAATAAAATCACCGATTCTTTGATGATTTTAGCCTGGGCCAGTCCCTTTAACTAAACCCTTACGACGAACGTGCTAGGCGTACAAGTATATACAAATAATTGGTCATAGGGTTGTCCACAAATGGGATGGCATCGATTTGTTAATTAACTGACTTTCTGACAAAAGGGCCTTCTGTCTAATAATCCTTACATATTTTCTGACTAACGGGCCTTCTGACAATCGGGCATTGTGACTAAGCATCCTTACTTATTTACTGACTAACGGGCCTTCTGACTAACGGGCCTTCTGACTAAAAGGTGGACACCGTTTTGAGCTAGCGGTGACTTTGTTATGACCTTGACTTGAGGTAGCACCCCAGTGAATCCGAGCACAGACCATGTAATCATGTACTTGTAGGCCTACTTGCATGGGTTGCTTGTGTCCACTGTCTTAGAGTCAATATTCAGAAGTGATGTTTATTTTTGGAAGAAATCACCAAATTTGGCACACATGTCGTCTGACATGTACTTATCAAATCCTGATATAGGACACACATTTTGGCGAATGTTAACACCTTTAACTTTCACAAATTCAAAATGGCCACCGCCGGTGAAGGGTATTACACAAAATTGTCATATCTCCGCCAATAACAGGTCAACTTACATATTTTTGGTATGCTTTCTAACATTTTCGGGGTTGTCTGAACGATTGATCTCATGTTGAGCATCGTCCGAAAAAGTTTAGAAAAACGACAAAATTGTATTATTTTGAGCTAAAATTAAAAAAAAATGCCGGTGCTGATACCTTTATCATTATTATTATTACAGTTTACTAATATTTTTTACTCAGGTGAGTAATCAAACATGGCATCAGAAGGGGTAAACTGGCATTTGTGTTGTCTTTGTCAAACTGATGGTGGTGGGGAGATGAGGTGACCAGCTCAAAGCAAACGTTTAGATAACTAATACATAACAAATATGGTGACCCCCCCCCCCTCCCCATTGTATTCGATTGTTATAAAGAATTACCAAGTATCAAAGAGATCTGAAGCGGGTATTGTGGGACCAACGGTGACACACTTCAGAAGACTGAATACAAAACATTGCATGTCACAGCGGACGCAGATGTCTTAATTATACAGACCGTACTTAATGCAGCCCAAAACCGAACCACTATTCTTATTGGAGAACACACTGACCTTCTCGTACACCACACCAACAAGGGGGAACATGATATCTTCTTTGAATCTGAAACTAAGGCAAATGCTGAAAAAAATACAAAATGTTGGAACATCAAAGCAACTCAAATAGCCCTTGGTCCTGAAGTATGACATATACTGCCATTTGTTCATGCCATTCTAGGGTGTGATACAACGTCTCAGACGATTGTTTGGATTAGGCAAAGGTGTGTCCTTAAAGCATGCAATTAGTGATGTACACTTTCGACAAGCATGTGACATATTCCAGAGAACGCATTAAAAAAAGGCTGACTTGTAGCTGTGGGCAAGAAAGCTCTTGTATGTTTGTACAATGAACACAATGGAGAGTCCCTTGACTTGCTTCGGCATAGTCGCTGTTGTGAGAAAGTGGCAACAAATAAAGCTTGTGTGCAAACAAGTGGTTTTCCTCCCACATCTGTGTCAGCCCTTTTTCATAGCTTGTGCGTCTACTATCAAGTAAATTAAAGGGACTAGCCCAGGTCTAAACTCATAAAAAAATCGGTGATTTTATTTTGGCTTCTTAATATGACCATATGATGTAAACATGTTCATAGACTAGAACTGCAAAAGTTTTTTAATTTTTGTGTTGCGCATTTACCAGTTAGGCTAGATATAGTGACGAAATTCCCGTATTTCTTTTTTTTGACATGGTTGTCAATAATTAGAAATCAGGAAGTTCGTCTCTATATCTAGTCTAACTGGTAAATGCGCAGTACAAAAATTAAAAACTTTTGCAGTTCTAGTCTATGGACATGTTTACATCATATGGTCATATTAAGAAACCAAAATAAAATCATCGATTTTTTTATGATTTTAGACCTGGGCTAGTCCCTTTAATGCAAAAATTGATGACGCAGCTGAATTGCAGGCGGACGCTGTATTCATGTCTGACAAAGATCCAACACCAAAGATTCTACTTGACATGATCAGGTGTAGCTGTAAATTTAGCTGTAGCTCAAAGCGTTGTAGTTGTCGAAAAAACAATCTCGAATGTTCAGCACTGACTCAGCAGCATGTCTTTCGTGCAAGGGGATCGGCTGCACACATGCTGGTGTGGTGGATGAGGATTTTACTGATTAACATTATAAAATATCTTAATTACGCGCAACTTTGTACATACCATTTTTCATGATTAGGCCCTAAATAATGTATTACACGACAATATATATTATATACTGGGTGATTGTAATGGTTTGGTTGTTTCACATTTCGTTTTCTAGTAAATCCACAATAATTGAGATAAACTCCGCATTACAAAGGTTATCTACACAACAAATTTGCTTGATACTGAAGAATTTTATACATGTTCCACAATTTCACTGTATATTTGTATAATGATGCATTCAAACTGTATAATGTAGAGTAAACCATAGCTAATGCAAATAAACGTTAAATATCCTAATTGTGAATGTCTTCAGTGCATGCGTTGCAAAACAATATATTGCAACTAAAATAAATAATAATGGCCAATAACAGAATGGAAATATCCTCATCATTTTGTCATATGTCATGGAAAGTAAAGAATTGCATTAAAAGAGACGCTATTACATATATTTCAGTCAAAAAAACTAACTTTAGGCTTATGACCACAAATACGAAATTGCACCATTAAAATATTACAAGAAATGGACCACACCGAAAACATTAATACTTTTGTTTATATTTTTATTTCACGTTTCTCAGATGAAGTCCCGAAAATAGTATGAGAAAAATACAGTTTTTCCTGAGGGTTAGCTTAGGCCGGTTACAATTTTTTGAATAAAAAAGAAGTGATTATTATAAAATAATAATAAGTTGTTCACTTTGCTCTCGTTACAGTGGCGGATCCAGCATAGGGCGGAGCCGGCGTACGCCCCCCCCCCCTCCTTATTGGTGAAAATATTGCATTTTCATGCATTTTTGGAAAAAAGTGAAGCTAACAACCCTTTTTCAGCCAAAATTGTGGCTTACGCCCCCTCCTCTTGCACATTCTGAATTCGCCACTGCGTTATATTAAGGTTGAGCATAGCAAATTAACCAATCACACGGTGAACAAAAGAGAGTGCGGGATTAGACAACATGAACAGAGGGGCAAAAAGGTACTTCATATAGAAAAATTATGTACACAATGATCAACAAGACTACATAAGTCCAGGAGCTCCCGCTCCGAATTAGAATTTGATTTAAGCAATTTTGTATAGGGTTATTAATGTAGTCCTAGTCTAGGTCAAAAATAAAGACAACTAGGTCTAAGAAGCCCAGTCTAAGAGTAAGATAAGAACTAGACAGTCTGTCAGAGATTGCAAACCTACATTGAAATTAATGATCCTAATCAGTATCCCAGTAATGGTCTACCTATCTGGCACGGTTTACCCGATATCAGGCCAATCGAGTTAACTAATAGCTGATTTACGGTCATTTTGAATTTGATATAAATTAGTTGAAAACTTAGGTTGCATTCTCCCCAGAAACCTCAAATTTTGTTTTATAGTAATGGACTAACATCTAACACAGCTTGCAAAATATTGGGCATGTGAAAGTAAATAATGGCCGATAGGGGGCCATTTTGAATTTGATCGAGTTAGAATTTTTCAAGATGCATCCTCAGCTGAAATCTCACATTTCATTCTATAGTAATCGTCTGGCCATCTAGCACGGTTTACCAAATATCGGCCATGTGAAAGTGAATAATGGCCTAAAGGCGGCCATTTTGAATTTGATCAAGTCAAAATTTTCCAAGATGCTTCCTCAGCTGAAATCTCACATTTCATTCTATAGTAATGGTCTAGCCATCTAGCACGGTTTATCAAATATCGCCCATGTGAAAGTGAATAATGGCCGATAGGAGGCCATTTTGAATTTGATCGAGTCAATTTTTTTCAAGATGCATTCTCTCTTGTAATCTCACATTTTGTTTAATAGTAATGGTCCAGCTATCTAACACGGCTTATCAAATATTAGCAATGTGAAAGTAAATAGTGGCCGATAGGCGGCCATTTTGAATTTGATTGAGTCGAAAGTTTTTAAAAGGCATCCTCTCTCGAAACGTCACATTTTGTTTTATAGTAATGGTCTAGCTTTCTAGCACGGTTTACCTGATATCAGGCCTATCGAGGTAAATAATGCTGATTGTCGGCCATTTCGAATTCGTAAGGTAAAAATTTTCAGGGTGCATCCTCCCCCGAAAACTTTTATAGTAATCAGGTAATGGTCTAGCCATCTAGCACGGCTTACCAAATATCAGCCATGTGAAAATGAATAATGGCCGAAAAGGCGGCCATTTTAAATTTGATCAAGTCAAATTTTTTCAAGATGCATCCTCATCTGAAATCTCACATTTTGTTTTACAGTAATGGCCTAGCCATCTAGCACGGCTGACCAAATAACGGCCATGTGAAAGTGAATAATGGCCGATAAGCGGCCATTTTAAATTTTATCGAGTCGAATTTTTTCAAGATGCATCCTCTCCTGAAATCACACATTTTGTTTTATAGTAATGGTCTAGCCATCTTGCACGGTTTACCAAATAACGGCCATGTGAAAGTGAATAATGGCCGATTGGCGGCCATTTTGAACTTGGACGAGTTGAATTTTTTCAAAATGCATCCTCTCCTGAAGCCTTACAATTTGTTTTATAGTAATGGTGTAGATATCTTGAGCGGTTTTCATGATATTCCACAATATCAGGCCTGCCGAGGTGAATAATGGCTGATAGGCGGCCATTTTGAATTTTATCAACTTCAAATTTTTCAAGATGCATCCTCTCCTGAAACCTTACAATTTATTTGATATTAATGGTGTAGCTATCTTGAGCGGTTTTCATGATATTCCGCAATATCAGGCCTGTCGAGGTGAATAATGGCCGATAGGCGGCCATTTTTAATTTTATCGACTTGAAATTTTTTAAGATGCATCCTCTCCTGAAACCTCACAATTTGTTTTATAGTAATGGTGTAGCTATCTTGAGCGGTTTTCATGATATTCCGCAAAATCTTTCAGTCGGATTTACCGATGTTATAAATTAGGTCAAAGTGCTGGGTCAACTTCAAGGTCAAGGTCCAAAAACCTGAAAAGGCACAACTAGGGACCTTAGAGAACATGTATGTGCAATATGACTGTCATCGGCCCAGTACTTTTCGAGATCTGCTCCGGAAACGAAGTGCGCGTCAAAACGTCTAAATAGGTCATAGTTCTGAACCAGAAGTAGGTCAAAGTTCAAATACCCCAAAAGGCACAACTAGATCCCCTAGGGGTGTTGTGTGTAAAATTTGAAGACAATCGGACAAGTACTTTCAGAGATATGCTCCGGAAACGAATTGTTTACGGACGGCCCAACGCCGTCACATCATCATTTTCTCCTCTGCAACCTTGCGTATTGAATTCAGATTTAAAATATTTTAACCTGTCCATTAGCCACCTGGAAGTAACCCACATACCATTGTTATCCTAGCTTATTTTCTTACAAAGTTATAGGCAAAAGAAGAGGCCAAAAAAAAACGGAGGTAGAATCCATAGCTCCCTCCGTCTCACCTACGGTGACGGCGGGAGCTAATTACGGTGATTGACTTACGCCAATAATCAACAATATACAGGTATCTGGCCGGAAACGTTTGGAAAGCTTGAATCGCTACAGTGATCTCGCAGTGTAAGAAGAAAAGGCCATTAGCGAATGATGTGGGACGAGCTACCAGCTTACAGTGCTGCGCGGGCGCATGCCAACAAGCCTACCGAAGCTGGTGTGAACGTTTTCAAAAACTGCACTGTGCACTTTAATCATAAAAATAACCACCCATGGATGGTGGATTCGGACAGCAAATTCATTAGGCCTATATGTCTACTATGGCCCTATAATTTATAGGCCTAACGTTACAAAACTCTTATAAGTTGTGTTTAATTATCAGATCTTCTGGACAGTGTTTGTAAGATCCGTTTGATAATTTGACGTAGATGTACCCGGTACTTGATCTGTTTGTAATCACCAATTTTATGATTTATTTCACATCATGAAATAAAATAATCAGATGCAGTTTTGATCATTTGAAGTACATCAACCTATTATTGTTACTGCCGAGTAAGAACATCGGCAGATCTATTTGTGTGCTTAGGTCAAGGAAAGGTTTAATCAACAATCGTCTGTCAACTCTACATTTTTTTTCGCTATTGAAAGTTTTGGACAGTCGTGTGAGAAAATACTGTAACAAATATTAAATGCAGTTGTACTTTATGCCGTGACTGACCTAAATCCCGGGATTCTGACAGGCTGTCTGATATATATACCCAGAAACTAGGGAAAGGTTGCTATGAACAAGTCACGTGGTGTATGTAAACAAATCCTGTGTTGACATAGAATCTTAGCCTAGCCACTAGAGCTAGGCTAGGCCGTCGACCAATGGCATGACTAGAATCACGTGACTAGCCTTGCCCTATACAACTAGACTTATACAGGATTAGGCTTGTTCTGAAACCTGGCTCAGAACTCACCTTCGGAGAGTTGAGAGGATTCTAGCCTAGTCTAGCATAGACTCTGAATACCGGGTCATACCAGGTGTATCGTGCCATACCGGGTGTACCGTGTCATACCGGGTGTACCGAGTCATACCGGGTGTACCGTGCCATACTGGGTGTACCGTGTCATACCGGGTGTACCGAGCCATACCGGGTGTACCGAGTCATAGCGGGTGTACCGGGTCATACTTGGTGTACCATGTCATACCGGGTGTCCTAGCGGACATCGTGCCGAACTTGTAACACGCATATACCGGGTCGTCTTGTAGGCTGCATACCGGATGGTAGTCTAAAATAATCATAGTCATACTGGCGACTGGACTCTGGATAATAACACAATAAGTGTTTACACTTCACTGTAATTGTGCTGGTGGATGTAGACTAGATCTATACCGGGTTTAACTTGCTGTGTTGGTGGATTTTTACCAGGTCTATTTCCTTACCGGATCTAGACTATACCGGGTGTACCAGATCATACCGGGCCGAGCTGTGACTGTCTGTGTTGATGGACATACAGAGGTGGGCAAGTGATCGCCACATGTGGCGACAGAAGCAAAATATCTGTAATGTAAATATTACAAAATGACTATCCAGAGCACCTAAAAGTAGCCATTTGTGGCGACAGGACTCAATTCGACTGCCCACCCCTGACATATATCGGGTCTAATTCCCTACCGGATCTGGAATTATACCGGGTGGGTTATACCGGATCTAGCTGTGACTGTTGCTGAATGTATACCGGGTCTAGTTCTATACCGCATCTAGAAGTATACCAGGTGTAGTATTATACCGGGACGAGCCGAGCCGTCACTCACTGTGACTGTGTTGATGGATGTAAACATACCGGGCTGTGTTGGTGGATACATACTGAACTTGTCCTGCTTCAATACCGGGTCGTTCTGAGGGATGTGAACCTGACTTGTCCTGCTTTGATACCGAACTGGAAGAGAGATGATCTGATGATGATGATGACGATAATGATCTGATGATAATGACTTTAACAGGACGACGACTAGGGACATATTTCAGTATACAAGCAGTGTGATGATAACCGTTGGTTGAACGGCAACTATATGTTCACTCACCAGATGACTCTGTGACGAGATTATATTCAAGGACTCACCAGGTGGCGTTCACGGTCATATAGTTAACTGCCTATTGCATTTATATCAGCGTTTCTCCTGTGTAAAATATTTTTGATATTTTACACTGGAAAAATACTGTTTCTATTTTTATTGGACCTAATTAATCATCAGGAGTATTATACTCAATTTATTTGTGATTGAGGGATAATTTCATTGTTGTTTGAATGTAAAGGAAAGGGCAATTTCCCTTTACACTTTATCTACCATTGAGAGGTTTCACTAGACTCAGGAGTGATTGAACTCAGACCATTACGGAGGAAGGGACACAGTCCACTCTCTGAAGACAAGCCCAAAAGTCATTTTCCAGACACGCTACCAAGACATTGGCTATTTATTTATCATTGTACATATTGGACAAAATAAACTGTTGTTTCATTTCTTCATTTCAGTCTCTCTTGCTTTTTTCCCACTTTCGTTGGGTGGGGCGCCTCCTAGCGATTATTTAAGATAATTTGATTTCGTAATTAGGTCGAATTCGTTACAGTGGTGGCAGCGGTGGAATAAATTCTAAGAGGACTTCAACATTGAACTTCGATCTGGAAACATGACTGATCAGAGAAACGTAAGACCGAAGGACGTTGGTGCCTCACACTACATGGCAGGAGATATGGAGATAGATATAAGTGACCACAAGAAAACATACTTGGACCGGATCAAGGCTCAGGGGATAAAGCTAGGCTCATGCACCTACCAATCCTGATGTCTGATGCTGAGATGCAAGGGGCCTGTGCCTTACCCCAAGGGTCCGAAGCCAGGATCGGGGGTCCGAAGCCAGGATCGAGCCCTCCAGCTGGGAACAGAGTTGCCAGGGGAACGTTCATCATGAACGGGCAGAATGAAGACCAGGCACACAATCTAGGCCTCACGCAATGCCTGATAGCTGTGATGGCAGAGGACACTTAACAGATTACTCAGCTCATTTTGACATTGTGCTGAGATAAACGGCTGAACCCAATCCCAAAGGGCATCCTACTTGGCGTTGAGCCTCAGGGGAAGTGCTCAGGAGGTACTGGGAAATTTGAACAGTGCCCAGAAGACTAACTACCAATTGTTCGTGAAGGTATTTAAGGGAAGGTTCGACCCCCGAAATCAAGTGCAACTGTACAGAGTACAAATAACTTGGAGGAGGCGGTGTGTGCTGCTCTAGAATTGAGAGCATTATTTAAAGCTGAGAAGGCTATGCAGCATACTGCTGGTGCATCTAAGAGATTCACTAGGGAGGTGAAGACTGACGCAAGAGAGCCTAGGTAACACAAGGTTTCAACCTCCACCTCTGACGTCGACGCACTAGCCAGAGATGTGCGTGAACTTAATAAGCTTTTTTCAAGATATGCAGTTTAAACCGAGACGAACAAACAAAGCTGACGCAGAGGTGCGGGAGCGGAGGACATTACTACAGAGATTGTAGGGTAAACATGGATGAGTCAAACCATTAATCACCGGACTAGCGGACGATAGTCTGGTGATGAATTTAGCGTCCAAAAATTTAGTTAAAGTGACAATGACTGATGATGGGAGAGAAGTTAGTAGAGGCACTTCTAGACACAGGCTCATCTATAACCGTTTTATCCACGAGAGTATATCCCCTAAACTCTCTCAAACTTCAGCTAAAATCTTTTTGGCTGATGGAGCTTCTCTGTCAATTCTGGGAAAAGCCAATTTTGATGTGACTCTAGGCCAACAGAGCTTAACACACGAATTCTGGGTGGCTGATATAGAGACAGAATGCATAATGGGAATTGGTCTAGATTTTCTCAGGCTTCATCGCTGCTCTATTGACCTTAAGACTTCATGCCTACTTGTTGAAGGGCCTCAAGAACTTTCTGGGCGAGGCTGTAGAATCAAAGTCTTACGAACCGTAACCATTCCAGGAATGCATGAGCAGATAGTCATGGGAAGAATTCGAAACAGAAGAAATTCAGAGATACAGGAGGGACTTTTGGAGCCTAGTGTCGGATTTCATAATAAAAAAGAAATTCTGGTCGGTCGTGCTCTGGTGGCAATTCAAAATGGGGAGGTACCAATTAGGGTCATGAATTTACATCAGACAGACTACACTCTGGAAGAGGGTACCACAGCTGCCATATTGTACTCTGTGCAAACGGTATCAGAGGCAAATGAGGTGTGCTTTAATGTTCAAGAAGTCAAGGAGAAAAAACCACTTCGGGTGATGATGGCTCCCTGAAGACCTGCCCGAGCACTTGGTTGATTTGTGAGAAAGAAGCTGTGTGAACCTGACATCGCATGAAAGAGAGGAAGTAAAATCATACCAATCAGTCTTTTCTAAATCAGATGGTGATTTAGGGAGTACAGGGTTAGTGAAACACAATATCAGCACAGGGGAAGCTCGACCCATACGTCAACGATGCCGCCGCCTCCCATGGTCCCAGCAGGTAGAAGCTGAGAAACAGGTGAAAGAGATGCTAGAGAAAGACCTAATCCAGCCGTCTACCAGTCCTTGGTCATCGCCAATTATTCTGGTTAAGAAAAAGGATGGATCCATGCGCTTTTGCGTTGACCATAGTTGTCTGAATGAAGTGACATTAAATGATGCCTACCCATTACCGAGAATTGATGACTCGCTAAGTGGATCAAAGTGGTTCTCCACTTAAGATCTGGCGTCCGGTAATTGGCAGGTGGAGCTCGATCCAGCGGACCAGCCAAAGACTGCGCTTGTGACTCGGAGCGGTCTCTACGAATTCAAAGTTTTGCCTTTTGTCTTTGTAATGCACCACCTCTGTTTGTAAGGTTGATGGAACACACCCTTGCTGGACTGCAATGGGAAAGCTGTTTCATCCATCTGGACGATATAATAGCTTTTGGCAGGACTTTTATTGAAGATTTGTGCTTAGTGTTGGCGCAACAGCTTAAAGAAAACCTGAAATTAAAACCTCGGAAGTGTCATCTCTTTCAGAGACAAGTATTATTTCTCGGACATTCGGTGTCTCATGATGGTATAACAACAGATCCAGAGAAGATTGCGGCAGTGAAAACTTGGCCCATTCCCACAACTGTTACAGAGGTGCGGAGCTGGCTTGGATTCTGTTCCTACTACAGACGCTCCATTAAAAACTTTGCTGAAATAGCTAGGCCTTTGCATAAGCTGACAGAGAAAGGGTGGCCATTCATATGGGATGCTGCATGTGACACATCATTTGAAAGTCTAAGGGCAATGTTGACGTCAGCTCCTATCTTAGCTTATCCGAAACCTCAGGATCCATTTATACTACACACAGACGCCTATGACCAAGCAATTGGTGGTGTGCTGTCTCAGGTGCAAGACGGCCAGGAACGGGTCATAGCTTATGCTAGTCGATCCCTCTCCAAGCCAGAGAAACAGTATTGTGTAACCAGCAAGGAAGTAATGGCAACTGTTGCCTATGTGAAATACTTCCATCACTACCTTTATGGACGAGAATTTCTGGTGCGGACTGACCATGGTGCACTTACATATTTGTTTAAATTTAAAGAACCTCAAGGTCAAGTAGCTAGGTGGCTTCAGGTGCTGAATACCTACATCTTCAAAATAGAGCATAGGTCGGGAAAGCAACACGGAAATGCGGATGCCCTAAGTCAGAGACCATGCAAACAATGTGGATTCTCAGATGCCAGCACGGAGGTTGTGAATGAAATGAGAATACAGAGACAAGACATACAAGAAAATATGTGGGTTCAAGGATACAGTATGGAGGACTTACGGGGAAAACAGATGGAGGACAGAAGCCTGTCAAAGATAATTTCTTTGAAGCAGGCACAGCCATTAATCAAACATATAAGAAAATAAATAAAAGGTGATAGACCTGAAGTGAAGAGTAGTTTCCCAGTGGGAAAACCTAATCCTGGTGGATGGTGTTCTATTCAGGAGTTATATCAACCAGAATGAACCTAAGCATGTATGCCAACTGATTTTACCTTTTACTATGACAGAAGAAGCATTAAAGCGGGAAACCCTTAAACAAGTTCCGAAGCTCCCAAGTTCCGAGATTCCGGGGACTTCAAGTTCCCAATTTTCAAGTTCCGGGAACTTCAAGTTCCAAAATTCCAAAGTAAGTGAAAAAATATATTAAAACAATATTTGCAAAAATCGTTTTTGTAGGCAAAACAGTTTGGTACCCAATATTAATTTTAAGTGCTGTAGACTAAAGTTAGTTTTTCACATATTTATATTTTGTTTATAGGCGATCTTGGCAAACATTTCAATCGTGAAATTAAATACACAGGTATGAAATACAATTTACAATAGAGCCGTAAATTTATTATACAAAATCTAAAATGAAGAGTATTACAATATGATATTTTCCCAGATATAGTATATTCGAGTTCGAGTGCTGGTGGCCGACGATAGAACAACATTTTTAAACACTTACTGGTATTGGGTCTTTGTCGTGATTGATGGCATATATTATTTAATAGCCTGTAGAGCTTATGAGGTCTTTCCTCCACGCGCGACGCTGTTTGCACCCCCCCCCCCCCGGCAATCAACAAGCATCTCAACCCGTGAGAATATTATGACATGTGACAGTACTTAATAACAGTGGGAACAGTATCGATGATATTTTAAGGACCAACTTTGAGACTACATGGACTCCTTCCCATCAAACATGACGCATTGACCCAATGCTGGTTTTATGTTCGACCACCGTCTGCAACGCTGGCCCAACGTAAAACCAGCATTGGGTCAGGGCGTGGTGTTTGCTGGGAATTGTCATCTGCGAGGTGTGATTTGTGGGCCTAGGCCCTATATATCATTATATATTTTCAATGCATATAGGCCTATATAGCGGCATGTTATGATAGTCTTTGAACTTGAAAAACAACTGGGCCTACTCAGATCAACTCTTCTGTGGATGGCTGCCAAATACCAGCTGTAAATCTCCCATCAAACAGACATTGACCCGATCTTGGATTAATGCTGCTGTAAGGTCACAGACGTTGGGCAAACCTTACCTCAACTTTGGGTCAACGTCGGGCCTACACATAGAGGCCTAATTCGTCATTTGAACATAACAATTAATGTGCGCGGTCTAGAAAACCACATTTAATTCCATTCGATTCATGCGCGCAGCTTGGCGATCTATATAATGCGTGGAAAGGCAAAAGGCAGTATCTGAAATGTTTTTTGTTGAAATAGGAAAAAACATTTTTTTTGTAACTTTTTTTTCGAAATTTCGGAACTTGAAGTTCCCGGAACTTGAAAATTGGGAACTTGAAGTTCCCGGAACTTGGGTACTTTTTTAAGGGTATCCCCATTAAAGCACTTATACAACTCTGTGATGGGAGGACATTTAGGGCGTTCCAGACTTGTAGATCTGATAAAGAAACGTTTCTATTGGCCAAATTCTAGAACACATGCAGAAAACTGGTGTGATAAATGGGATCCGTGCACTTCAAGGAAACTGAAGAAATCAAGACGTGCTCCTATGGTGAAAGAAAATGTAGGAGGAACTTGCTGCAGCGGCTCTGTTTCTATGGGGGACATAAAACGAGTGCTGCGGATCCTGTCACGGGGGGGGGGGGGTTACTGATGAAGAGAGGGACAAGGGAAACCAGGGAGACACTCAGCGGAGAGTGTAGAATTTACAGATGAAAACCATAAACTTAGTGGTACCCATAGTGCTCCGGAAAAGTCTGCCTTAAAAAGTAGGACTCAAAGTAGTCAGATGGTACCGATACCCAGAGAGACGTCAGACGACGTACAGCAGCCCATGGTTATTCGTTCGGGGTATGGCAATATCAGCGAACTAGTTCAGTGGTATGATGATACCAGGGAACAGTTTCAGGGGTGTGATGACGTCAGGGAACCGGGTTATCAGCATACAATGGAAAATACTGATGGGCTCAAGCATACGCTAGTACCCAACTTTGCTGCTATGCACGGAAGTGCAAGTAAGGGGGAGTCCAGTGATATTATAATATCTGGGGATGCGCTGGGAAGTACACACGGGCCTGGGGATACATTGGGCGGTTCAAAATCGTCTGGGGGCGAGAAGCTAGGCGGACCAGAGCGAGTCACACCACTGGGGAAGTTGGTGCCTATCTGTGAGGAGACCCAAGCGTAGTCTGGTTCACGGAATGTCTGACGCAGTAGTCGATCTATAACGTAGCCAATACGATTTTTGGATTTAACTAGCTGGCAGAGAATCCCCTTAATGCTCACTGAATTATTACTAGTCATAATTCAAATTTTGGATCAAATGTGCCTTGATGTATATATATATTTTTTGTTTTGTTTTATTTTTTTCTCTAGTATCCTGGAGAATGGTTAAGATAAAGAATCCCTCAAACGGTCCGGATGGTGGAAGCCGTTATCAGCCTGCGCAGATGGGTGATCTGAAAGGAGAGGAGTGTTGCAAATGTCACAAATGCACAGCCCATTTTTTCACGGGATCATTTGCATTGACTCGCCACTTACAACAGATTTATTCTAGAGAGTGCATATTCGGCTGCCCCTTCTGCGCCTATGTGAATATAGGGAAGTCTGAGATAGTAGCACATACAAGGAGAGTACACAGGATATAGGAGTTTGATGGAAAACTTATTAAACGCATTGAAGATAAGCCCGTTAAAAAGGATGACTTGAAGAAGTAAAGAAAAAGAAACGATGAGAGAGAGACAAGAAGAACAAAGGAGGCGAGGAAAAAAGATGAGAAGGAGGATAAGAAAACAGGGGCAATGCACCGCCCGGAGAAAAAGACGTTGGACGAAGGGAAACCGAGAAGACCATCAGAGAAAGAAGACAGATCAGAAGATATGGTGGAGAAGATTAATGATGACAAAACCTCGATTGATCCTACAACCCGCATCAGTGAAGTCTTCGGACTTCAGGGTGCCGGGGGAGAAATGCCCGGGTTATCAATCATTCCTGGGAGAGGTAAGGAAAACCAAAAAACTCTCGCCACATCTAGGAAAATATACATTCCTAAATGGAGAAGACTAGAGCAGGAACTGATCAGGCCACTTCCATTTGTAGAGCCATCTCCTATCCAGAGAAAAACTGATACACAGCAGGATAAAGCACCTAAAAAACCTCAGCCTGATGAAACGTATCCTCAACAGGAGCATGTGAATCCTGAACCGGACATTATTATTAAAGCACCCATAGACGTGATTACTGATGAAGTTCCTGTATTGACAGGGAATTCTACTCCCGTTTTAATAAAAATTGGAGAGAAAAGAGACATAACATATCCGGACAGAAGGACCGAGAAGATACAAATTACCAAATATTATAAGAAGGACTAAACAATGGAAGCTAGTGTGCCAATCACTGGCGAAAAGTTTTTTTATTGGATATTGAATTGATCAATCAATGTGATTTTCTTTTCTGAGTTTCTTTTCTGATTTTTTTGTAAGTTTTTTCTGTGAATTTTTTTAAATTTTATATTCGGACTAGTGAGCCTTCGGACTAATGCATCTTCGGACTAGTGAACCTTTATCTTTGGACTAGTGAACCTTCGGCCTAGTTAACATTTATCTTCGGACTAGTGAACCTTCGGACTAGTTGGTAGTCCCCAAAGGATCAGGCCCTGGTTTCACCAGTCTGACTTAGGTCGAAAATGTGTCTTGACTATCAACACATGATCACGTCTCAACCTATCAGTGAGCTTAAGACTGACTTAAGTCCAGTCAAAGTTGGTGCAACCGGCCCCAGATCATCACCTGTAACCTGAAACGAAGGAGACTTTTGAGATATCTACTAGGGTCAGGTTTACGGAGAATTCGGACTAATAATGGGACTGCCTAAAAGAGGGTCACTCAACTCCATTTAGTTCTGTTATTACTCAACCCAAGTTTTCTTGTAACTCAACTCAAATTTTCTAGTAGTCTAGCTCAACTGAAGTTCCCTTGTAAATGTTCTTGTAACTCAACTCAAGTTTTCTTGTCACTCAACTCAAGTTTAGACTACGGTATAGCCTATAGGCCTACCATGGATTGTCGGTGGTGTGTCGGACCAATGGTGTTTCGGACCAATGACATGTAAAGTGAAAATACAATTTTGGATGATTTTTGCCTGATTGTGTTTTAAGATAATAATTAGGCCTACTGAGATGGGACCCCTTGTCCAGCCTAGACTAGTGGGAATGCTAGGGTCTAGATGTCATTTTTTATAAATAATGTTAGTCTATAGACTAGGCCTAGCCTTATATATGATTGACATCGTCTCAATCTGTTAGTGTTAGGCCTAGACTAGGCTATATCAATCATCAACAGTTTTTTCTCATACATCTAGCCCATTTTCTTGGTGAGTATCACATCAGTGGGGGTCCGTTTGGGGGGGGGGGGAGGGGGGACTAGATCAGGCTGATCCACTCTGCTTCGCGATGGAGCATAGCGTCAGGGGGGGGGGGGGTCGTGACCCCCTCCCTTGAATTTATAGGTTCCCCTTTCGAAATATAAGATCTGTTATACCTTAAAGGGACTAGGCCTAGCCCACGCTAAAATCATCAAAAAATCGGTGATTTTATTTTGGCTTCTTAATATGACCATATGATGTAAACATGTCCATAGACTAGAACTGCAAAAGTTTTTTTTATTTTTTCTGCTGCGCTTTCATCAGTTAGGCTAGATATAGAGACGAAATTCCTGATTTCTAATTATTTACAACGGTTACAGCTCTATGTTCAGAAGGTCCTATGTTCAGAAGGTCCTATGTTCAGAAGGTTCTATGTTCAGAAGGTCCTTCGTTCAGAAGGTCCTATGTTTAGAAGGTTCTATGTTCAGAAGGTTCTATATTCAGAAGGTTCTATGTTCAGAAGGTCCTATGTTCAGAAATATTTGTTCAGAAGGTCCTATGTTTAGAAAGTACGGGTGACTACTTGTCAGTTCCAATTGGGCACACGACGTTTTTGAAAAGTTGAAGCAACGTCAATGACGTTGATTCAATGTCCCAAAAACGTTGTGTGGTCAGTGGGTTTCCGAGCTTAAATGAGGTTTGATAAAATTTGATGGACTCATTAAATTGTAGACATGAAAGTTATAATTATATTTTATAGTAGGTACGTCGTTCGAAATATCATGAGAACGAGTCATATAGATGTAGAAATATCAATTATCTTATGTTATTTGGTCTATGGGATTATTTTCTGTTAAACATAGGGTCTAAGAGGTATGTGGTGGTAGGTAAATATGCATATGTCACAACCTTCACAAGTAAATATACCGGGTGGTAATGATGCACGCTGGTAATGAAAAAAATAGTATTTAAAGGGACTGGCCCAGGCTAAAATCATCAAAAAATCGGTGATTTTATTTTGGCTTTTTAATATGATCATATGATGTAAACATGTCCATAGACTAGAACTGTAAAGTTCTAAATTTTTCTGCTGCGCATTCACCAGTTAGACTAGATATAGAGACGAAACTCCTGCTTTCTAATTATTGACAACCATGTCAAAAATTAGAAATACGGGAATTTTGTCTCTATATCTAGTCTAACTGGTGAATGCGCAGCAGAAAAATTAAAAAACTTTTTCAGTTCTAGTCTATGGACATTTTTACATCATATGGTCATATTAAGAAGCCAAAATAAAATCACCGATTTTTTGATGATTTTAGCCTGGGCCAGTCCCTTTAATCAATTTATCGGAACCCGTCTATATCTACAATAAGAAATACGTGATTTAAATAGAGGAAAGGGCCATTGTGACCAGTGAAATACACCTATGGTATACATTTTAGTGCAATAAACATGTTGAGTGTATTGTGCAAAGGAGAAAAATAATTGCATATTTAAAAATAAATGTCATATTAATGTCTAGGTCATGTAAATGTAAATTGTTGCTTTACGTCCCTTTTCGACAATAGACTAACAGTCATTCAAGTGACATCGCAATACGTTTAAAACAGTGTAGTTATTTGATGAGATGAATGAAGTACCGATGATGATGTGAGCGTGGAGTGGATAGGGCATGGTGGGTTATTGAGAGTATTTTCCTTCACTCGCCCGATAAGGGCTTCTTGCATGTCCATAGTCGGATTCACATTAACCGTGGCGAATGATTTCGCTGATTTCTCCGTCAATTCTCAACTAATTCTCATGCACTATTCCAAGCACTATTTTCTATTTAACATACATGTAGCAAATAAAAAATGTCGCCCTCTATAAATCCATTAGCTTCGTCTCAGAAGTTATTTACATGTCAAAGGGTCTAACTTCTTGTAACTAACTTGTAGGCTAGTCGTCCCATGGCTAGATAATTGTCTGTACAAAACGTCATGAAAATTGGTTCAGAATTGACAGAGGAATCCGCGGAATTCATTCACCCTGGTTAATAAATTTAATGTGAATCTGAATATAGATGAATAATTCCCCCCAGCCATGCACAGAGGGCAGACGGCCGTAGACTTGGTTTTGATATGCAATGTAATGCTGAAATACTTTGGCCTTTCACACAGCCCCGATATCCTCGGGTCGGATTGTCCCCAGAGTAACAGTAACAGAGGGTAACTCCATTCTAGCCGCCGTGGCTGAAATAGGTTTCGGCCACAGATTAACCCCATACAAAATCGTGGGACGGTCATATCTAAGATTTTTTTTTTAGAATCAGTAACATTTTAGCCATAAGGTCGCATGCTCAGCTCATTTTTTTCAGCACAGTCATTTAAAAGTTATGAACATTTTTCAGACCTTGGGGTCAAGATCGCTCTCTGTCACCACAATGGTGAAAAACGTTGATTTTTTCGGGTAAAACGAATCAATCTACGGCGAACTCCATTCATCCCACGATATAATTTAGGACAAAACTAACCAGTAGCGCATGTTTTTCGTTAATTACTCCGTCAATTGTCAACCGAATTTCATGAAATTTTGTAAACGTAAAATTATATGCATTATTTATTTCAAAAGTTAGACTATTTGACATGTAGTAAATTCAAAATTTTATTACATGTCGAATGGTCTAACTAAATTTGTAGATCCTACCGGTGCTAGAATTTGACTTGAAAACGGTCTTTGCGAAATTTCAAAGAAATCGGTTCAGAATCGTTGATAAATCGACGTAAAACATGCGCTACAGATTTACCAAAATAATTGTGGCCCATGGTAGGCCTATAGTTAAAACAAGGCTTTAAATGGTGCCTTCTTGTGCAATTTCTTGTGCAGGCGATATCCACTCATGGCGATATCCACTCATGTTTTGGTCAACCCAACAATACAACGTATGTTGGGGATATGCAGGGGGTTACAGACACCCCCCCCCCCCCGGAATAAAACGAAGAAACAGGAAAAAAGAAAAAACGGTGTCAATGGCATATTTATATGTAGCTCATCTTTGTAATTGCAGGTGTTTTGGTTTGAGCTTTCTATGTAGATAAAGCAGCTAAGACGAACCAGCATGTGGTGTGAACTTGTCCTATAGCCTATGTACATGTCTAGGCTATAGGACAAGTTCACACTAGCACCGGATTCGGGTGGATTTTAATTCAGATATAGTAACATATTCCTGAATTGTGGGGACTATCCTTCTGTGATCACTTCTGGTTTGTGGCTGTTTACTAGTCTAAATGCCTATTCTGCGAAACTTAATGACCTCGACCTCCTTTGTTTTCACTGAGCTGGCTAATACAATGAAGTATGGGGGAGGGTTCTTATATAACCTTGTTTTCACCGAGTGACGTCACTGCGTTCCACAGAATAGTGTTGATTGAAGTCGCAATAGCGATTTTGGCAAATTGTGGACGGACAGACGACGAACAACCCGCTATGACAAAAGCTCATCTGACCTTTGACCGAATGAGCTAAAATGAGAGGCTGTTATCTTGCATTGTTATATTGCATTGTAGTTTACCTGAAACTGAAAGATGTAAGTTTTTTCCTACATAAAACAAAGAATTTTCTGAACATAGGACTTTCTGAATATATTTGAATATAGGACCTTCTGAACATAGAACCTTCTGAATATAGGACCTTTTGAACAGATATTTTCTGAACATAGAATATTCTGAATATAGGACCTTCTGAATATAGGACCCTCTGACCATAGGACCTTCTGAACATAGGACCTTCTGAATATAGAACCTTCTGAACATAGAACCTTTTGAACAAATATTTTCTGAACATAGAACCTTCTGAACATAGAACCTTCTGAACATAGGGCAGTCACCATTTACAACCATGTCAAAAATAGGAAATACAGAAAGTTCGTCTCATATCTAGCCTAACTGATGAATGCGCAGCAGAAAAATTAAAAAAACTTTTGCAGTTCTAGTCTATGGACATGTTTACATCATATGGTCATATTAAGAAGCCAAAATAAAATCACCGATTTTTTGATTATTTTAGCGTGGGCTGGTCCCTTTAACGTTAGATAGGCTACCCGGAAGAAATGGTGTATTTGGTATTTTATTTGATTATCTCCAATTTTTATCGTTCAGTTTTTCGGATTTTACTAGGCCTATTCTATGTCTATGACTGAGTCATAGGCCTACTAACAATGGAACGATGAACCCCTATCTTAGAATAATGAACCTTTATTTCGAGACAACCAACCTTCGGAACTAAAATCATTAAAAAATCGGTAATTTTATTTTTAATATGATCATATGATGTAAACATGTCCATAGACTCGAACTGCAAAAGTTTTTTTTATTTTTTGTGCTGCGCATTCACCAGTTAGGCTAGATATAGAGACGAAATTCATGATTTCTAATTATTGACAACCATGTCAAAAATAAGAAATACGGGAATTTCGTCTCTATATCTAGCCTAACTGGTGAGTGAGCAGCACACAAATTTGGAGTACTAGTCTATGGCCATGTTTACATCATATGGTCATATTAATAAGCTAAAATAAAATCACTCCGGGGACCATCCGACCCAAGGATAGCAGAGCTGCTTTTGCACAAAAAACGAGTCTCTGGGCATGCCTGGGGGTAAATCCCCTGGACATGCCCAGAACCCCTTATAGGGCGAGTGAACGAAAACACTCTCAACACCCCACCCTCACGTCATCATCTTTACATCCACACTGTCCCCATTCAAACACTGTCGCGTTACGCTGAAAATCCTGCCCGAGCGGCAGTTTCGTTTAAATGAAACAAGTAATCATTTCATACAGGGGGAGGGTGGTGGAAGGGGTCGGGGAAGGTCACTTGCAGTCGGCATGAACGTAGTGTACTTTACATCATTCATATCATCAACGGACTGCACTGTTGTTTCGTATGACAATGTCACTTAAATGACCATTGGTGTCGAAAAATGACGTAAAGCAATAATTTACTACTACTATTTTACTCTCGATAACGCATCTGTGTGTGACCCGCTATTCTGCAGAATGTAACCATGTTAACACATCACTGTCTTCCCCCCCCCCCCCCCCCCCAGAACATTCATCCAACACGTAACACTATCCGTCATTTGTACCCAAGCAAACAAAAAACTTGTGTCAGTATTCTTACAATCACATGCTTTATTTCCCGGATATTTATGTTTCAAAAGTTCTTCTGCTGTGATTGATGCCCGGGATTGATCCATGCTTAGCTGATATACTAATGGCACACTGGTCCTTCCGTGACACAAGCGCAGAGTAGTTTTCTCTTCTGAAATATGAAATGTGGGGTATTAAAATAACGGGATCCACATCTGCGATTTTAGCCACACTTTGGCATATCCTCTGCTTCCATGTTTCCAAATAGACCCGGAGTTTAACGCTCGACCCAAGTGCTCAACAGGTTGAGGTCAACTATAATTGTAATTGTGTGAGCTAGTAATTAATTACAATCACAGTGGAATTGTATTTGTAATTGAAAAATTACGACCAATTGTATTTATTTTATTTGTAATTGAAAAAATATGTAGCAGTGTAATTGTATTTGAAAATTTCAAGATCGTAATTGATTCAACTACACCTCAATTACATCTCAATTACAGTGTTTTTAGGCATTAAAATTTGATAAAAACATATTATAGAATGACTTTTATATTATTTGTATGAGAATGGACGGGAGCTGCCAGAATTATATACAAATGTATCTATATTTTTAAATAATTGGACCTTGAATTGAATAACATACCCTCGGGTCAATAGCAATTTTTTTGGTTAATTATGGGCCGATGTCCCACACGGGCATGCCAGAATTATCTCGGCATGTTGGTTGGTGAGGTATTAGTTGATTTTATCCATGATAACGTTCCGAGTAAGCGTTCCGAGTTGGTTGGTGAGGTATTAGTTGATTTTATCCATGATAACGTTCTGAGTAAGCGTTCCGAGTAGGCCTAATTATTTTCTTATTCAATTAAGTAGTCAAGCATGAGGGTCAATACCTGGTATATAGTTATCAATCCTATCTTGTCTTAATGTCGCTATAATGTTGATCCAACGATTTGACACTATAAATTAATCTGTAATATATTTCTATATTTATGAAGTATTATGCTGGTGGAAACTAGAATTGCGATGATCGAATGATCTTAATTAATAGTGGGGGTTCATAAGTAATGGGGTGTGCACTTCTAGATAAAATTGTGAATTCTGGTACACATTATAGTGTAGACCTTTCTCTTCAAGTTGATGGAAGCAATCTGACAGGATCAATTGTCGACCGCCATCTTGGATTTGCAAATGACCGCCATTCACAACCCATTTCCTGCTATATTATTTTGCGATGGTGGAATCACATTAAAAAAAAAAGGGCAGCCATATTTCAAGATGTAAACAAAATAACTTTATTTCAGTTCCCAAGTTACATTTTTTTAATTCAACACCTGATAGAGATTTCAAGATGCAATACTATATGGGAAATCAAACATGAATATTTTTTTTAAATGGCCGCCACCAAAAGCTCATTCGGAAAAATACCATAAACATAGTAAAATATAACACGTGAAGACACTTTATTGTAAAATTCAGTTGCATATCCATTATGGGTTTTAAAAGATCTGCATATTTGTGGTTGGTGTCCAATAACAGTTCTATTGGGACAATCAGTTACTTCAACATACTGCATATTTATATGCATAGCTGTCAGACAGTTTAAATGACATTCATAATGCACTTTCAGAAATGAAGTTACTTTCACTTAAGGTTCATATTGCTAGATTCTAATCTATCTTTAGATTGTATCATTATTGATACAACCTCCTTAGCATTTACAGAGTCGTGTAAATCCCAGACTTGCTCTTGAACATTTGCAGTTTCCTCTACAAGCCTTAGAACACCCAGTGATGAAGCAGATCACATGCCTTGCTTGCATCTGAGAGAAAAGTATATTTGCGAACAAGCACGTTCTTTTTTCATCTATCACCCACCCCCAGCCAGCCTTCACAATTATCAGTAGTAGTAGAAAAAATGTTCTGCCGATTACATGTTGTTTGATGTAAAAAAAATAATGGTAAATGTAGTCTACTGACTGTCCAAAAAAAGAAATACTGCAGCATTCATTTTAACTTTCAGCTTAAAATGCTAATCTGGAAACCACAGCTTTACTCCTGGTTTCACTTCTGGGTTGGCAGTAGGTCACTTTTTCGGCTTTCTGTACTCGACGCAGACGCACAATCAGACGCAGACGAAATTTTCCATGTTCATAATAAAAATGATAATGTTCCTCTGTCGGTTTGTCAGGTCACCATATTTAGCTGAACCTTGCTATGCAAAAAGTAGGGCCTATTATGTTTTTTTACACCAATGGTAGACTATAGGCCATATTGATATGGTTGTCTAGATTGTAAAACCACCTAGTGCAGTTTGTTTACCCTTAAGCATTTATTTTTATTTTTCGGACTTGATGGCCATTGCTGAAAATCTTGTTTTCGCTCATAGCAGTTTGTTCCGGGAACTTCAAGCTCCGAAATTCTGAAAAAATGCCCCTCAAATTAGAACACCTATTGACAGCATTGCCGCAGATAGCAGCCAATATCAGAATATATAGGTCTAGGCCTAAGCATGCTAAATGTCGGCTATAGATCACTCTAATAATTTACATTAAAGTAAATGCTGGCATATTATTATATCCGGTATTGAATGAAAATGAAGAAAATTCATGCTTGCATATTTTTGTTCTTTTAATGTTGGTGCAGTGTCGTATAGGCCGACTTTAAAAACTTGTTAGGCTATATTAACCGCTTTGCCATAAAAATGTCACATGATAAATGATAATGACCCACATCCCACTTTTGCAGGGTCCGATGCTATCCCCACCACAATGTTGTTTTAAAGGGACATGCCAAGGTCTAAAATCATAAAAAAATCGGTGATTTTATTTTAGCCTTATAATATGACCATATGATGTAACATGTCCATAGACTAAAACTGCAAAAGATTTTTAATTTTTGTGCTGCGCATTCACCAGTTAGGCTAGATAGGCCTATAGAGACGAAATTCCTGATTTCTAATTATTGACAACCATGTCAAAAATAAGAAATACGGGAATTTCGTCTCTATATCTAGACTAACTGGTGAATGCGCAGCACAACAATTAAAACAACTTTTGCAGTTCTAGTCTATGGACATGTTTAGACTCTATAACATTATGGTCATATTAAGAAGCCAAAATAAAATCACCGATTATTTGATGATTTTAGACCTGGGCATGTCCCTTTAATCTCGGCCCACCATTTACGACGCTGGCCCAGCATTAAATGAACATGCATCAAGTACACAAAGCCCAGATTTTATGCGTCTGAGTCTGCGTCTGCGTGTGCGTCGAGTACACAAAGCCCTTTTCTCACAGCTCTGGAAAGTGCTTGTGGGCGAGGAAATTGTTTTTGTGGTGACGCATTTAGTCTATTTGTTCTTTTTTTACTGTTCTCTTTTCCAACTTTATTCTGTCATTTTCTCCATTTATCTCTGCATCGGACAAGGGATTTTTTTCTCTCCAGTCATCTTCTCCCTGTAGCGAGCCATTCGCGCAGCTGCAGTGATTGGGACCATCTTCCTGTGAAAACAAAAGAAGCATTATATGCTCCATATTTATAGATTCTAATATCGAGTTACATGGCAGTGATCAATTTTCATCTAAATTTCAAGTGCCACAAAGACTTGTATAATATAAATAACAGAGTCCCACTTACGCTATATAGACATTAAAGCACTTCTCTAATAAGCGCCAACCTACCCTGTAACCAATCAGGGGGTATTCTAATTAACGCCTAAATACGACAGTTTATTCATTTCTTTAACAACATTTCACACAAAAAACACGTCAGCTGATAAAAAAAATGTGGAGAGACGCTCTCCACATTTAGAAATTTCTATAAAAAAATTAGGGTCAATGGATTTAAATGGTGGATCCTAATTAAAGGCCCATAACCAGGCTAAAATCATCAAAAAATAGGTGATTTTATTTTGGCTGTCATGAATCTATCACAATTGGACTCAGTGAGCATTGAGCTATTCAGAAAACTTAAATGTACAATAAAACAACAGTAAATGGCATATCCATGTACTTTCTACAAGTTTTCTCATCTACTGCCATCACATGATATGAACAAAAGTTGCAAACTTTAAACGTAACAAAACAGCTCCCTTGTTTAAATGGGGTCAGGGAGGGTAACATGTTGCACAAAGTTATTTTCAGTAAAGAATATACACTATTATTTGAATCATCACCGCTATAATCTGTGCTGGGGTCATTCTTGCGTTTGATTGTGGGAGCTTTTTGATTGATGTGATTTGATTGTGATACTATCTAGGAATGCAATTACTTTGCCATAGAAGAAGAAGAAGAAGAAAGTTTATTTAACCGTAAATACATGGTTTGGGAGACCTTCATTAAGACCACATATGGTCGCTGGCATAGAGGCCACCCATAGGTCAGCTAGATCCCGATAATTTTCACGACTAATAGTAAGCGGATCTGTATAGGAGTATCTAACCTCTAGGGACGCCATGTCCACTTTTGGACCTCTCTGTCTCCCATAATTGTTGACAGTTTTAAACTCACCCTCGTATTTATATGCAAAATCAAACTGGTGAGGTTTTTTATTGTCATACCTCAAATTCTTATTGTCTGCCTGTATACCTTGCTGCCATCCACGGCAATAGTGAAATTTTAAAATAAACTAGTGATGGTTTTGAAATCGAACATGTCTTCTTTCGTCATCTCGACGACTTTATATGGGTTTCTACGCCTGGCTACCCGAGCCATTCCGCATCACTGCCGAGTGATGTATACTGCAATATTGTGAGATACTGTCTCAATACTGCTATGTGTAGTCATTTCCATTTTGGGTATGACACTTTTCAAGAAAATAGTGCGTGATTTTATTGATGGACAATTTCTGATTGACCAACATGCACATTGTGGCTGTAAATTTACATTTACTTTGGCCCCTGCAGTTATAAGTAAAAAATGAAATGTCTCTTTTCCCAAACGCAACTATTGATATCACAAGACCCTCTCTTTGAAACATGTTAGGGCCAAATATAGTAAAAACCCTCTGAGCTTCCCATATCATAGACAGATAAATTATAGCGAAAAAAGTTTTTTTTTGTAATAAAACAAGAGCTACTCCCCCGTGTGGGCAAGTCATTACTTGCTGAAGCTCAAAACACACAGCAAGTTTTTCATCATTGACTTGTGCACTCAGTTTTTGGTGACTATCCAGGATTATGATGTGTGGATCACTCAATTTCGAAGCATTTGTGATGTTTACAAAATGTTCAAGCCATTTTATAAACAACTCGGAATCAGTCCAGCCACTAGGTCTAGCATAGCCCACAGATTGAGCCGGTGAACCCGTCAGCAGGGCGTCTACCATGCGTACCCTCGGGAAAATGAACATAGGTGGGAGATAGTTGCCTATGGCACTCATTCCACAGATTAGGGTTACTGTTTGGTCTCTTTCACCGCTGGTCAATTTCCCAACCTGACGCTCACCTTTTGTTGCCACAATCTTGTGTGGTTTGTGAACATTTGTCACACCAGTCTCGTCCATGTTCCACATGTTGGAGAGCGTTAATGGAGTTTTGACATGTGCTTCCTTAAATATTCGAAAAAAAATCTTGGGACCTTAGGCCTATTAAGGCTCGTGCTAGATTTGTGGCCTGAGCCTCACGGATAATCAGATCTTTGTTTCGGCTGAAATAAACGTGCAACCAATCCTTTCCAGCAAGCCGCTTGGTTTGATTAAATGGGTGTGTCACTCCCGCTTTCTCCGCCACATCAAACGTCGCACATCCCGAGTGCTCAACCCAAAAAGACATTTCTCCATATATTTGATATGATCGTCATGATCGTGAACAGCCTTTTCAATGGCCGGTGATTGTGCCGGGTGATGACGCCCCAAATACACTTCTCCTAGAGTAACTACTTTGGAGTCTCTGTGCCTCCATAATGTGTGCGCAGGTGCACCAAACTCTTTGCTGACACGTAGCAGTGCCTGGCCATTTTCTATTGCCACAAGGGCGGCTGCCAATTCTTTTCCCCCATAAGCACCTCTTACAGGGAATAATTTGCTTCAGAAAAATTGTGTAGCAGTTTAGCATACTGGCATGTGCCAAGCTATTATTCTCCATGCGAAAAACTGCTACACCAACATACTATTGTGTAGCATTTGCCCCAAATTGTGCAGCAAACTGCACCGCTACACCAGACAAATTATTCCCTGTCTTATAGTTCCGGACCATATCTGCAAGATGCCAACGAATAATAATCAGGTTCTTGAGACCACATCTTGAATACATGCGTCCTGTTGCATAAAACAGACCTAATTAGCCAAGGATCAGCTCACTTTTTAGTTTAACCTCAATTTGAGCAGATTTCTGTTGCATAAAACAGTATAAAACTTGAGCTAATCCTGTAAAAAAACAATTTCAGCTCAACACCAAGCTGATCGACACATTTTAGCCAGTTAATGCTGCTTAAAAATAATGAGGATCAGCTGATCCAGAAAACAGGCTCGAAGCTGAACCACCTATGGTTATATTTCAATATATATATAATAATATCTGGAGCTGCGACCAATACGTTTAAGTGAATGAAAATTTCTTGGATGTGTTAAGATATTCGAGTTCGAAAAGATGAAATAAATTTTCGTTTTTATAGAGATCTAGATATACATGCCAACTAAGGCATCATTTCGCTGAATCATAATCTGATAACATGCTAATCCGCATGATCTATAATATCACGTAATTCGCTTAAAGTTAATAAGAATTGAAACAGCAATACCGCTAAGATAATGAAAAGCGGATCATCTAATTTCCCCCTGAACCCCTTTGTGACGCTTCCCAATAAACACACACAAATTGTATAGCATTTGAACCACGTCCTTGACGTTGGTCTAACATTGTATAAATGATATACAAATGTTATGTGTCTACTGGGTTACAATTTAAAGGGTCAGCTTATCCCATATTTGAGTAAAATGATCAGTTGGGCTTGTTTTAAGTAGACCTATTCTGGCATTATAGTCTAGATGGGTTGACATTCAAGAAATTGGGGCAAGACGCCCACGTGGTGTGGGGCAAGATGCCTACGTGGTATGGGGCAAGCCCACTTGATAATTTTCCATTGAGCACACGCGACCCAGCTCTGTATTATCGCTCAAGGTCATAGAATTGCAATCTCCCTTAGACTTATATTGAACCACCTAACAAGTATATATATGCATATCTCATTGTCCTTTGAGGAACAATCACTAAAGTTGCATGGTCATCAACACTCACTGGTTCACCGTGTGTCCTCCACAATGCTGGATAGTAGTCACCAGATGGCAGGTCAATCTCACGCCCAGAATAAGACGAAACTGCCCTGGTACTGCAATTATAACTGGGGTGGGCGTCTTGCCCTCCTTTGAACCTGCCACAGTACAGCCAGTACTGGTTTAATGCTGGAACAGCATCCTGGTTAAGCCCAGCAATAAACGTACATCATGCCGTAGTCAACTCTGGGCCGATACCGTAGACGTTATCCCGTCATTGAGCAGACAAGGGCATATTTTGCTCCCTTGTGATTTGTAAGTCATAAGCATAAGTTTTTGGTCTGTATAAAATAGGCCTATAATAATTTACCAAGTACCGATTTGAGAGACCTACCACTTTGTTGCATATTGGGCTTCAATGCCTAGCTAGGCCCGTTTAACAATTACGTAGCGCCTAAAGCGATACGTTACGGACCGTAGTCAACGCAACGTTAAAATACGCTACGGAGGGGGGGGGGAGGGGGTTGTCTAAAATCTGTCAAAAACGCGTTACGTAATTGTTGAATAGCCCCAGTTAAATGCAACACTGTCGTGAAGTAACAGTAAGTGCACTTGCGACTCTGTTGCACTGTAGCTTCCCCTACTAAGCACAAGTCTTCAATGCAACACTGCCTTATGTACAGAAGATAACACTTGCGACTCTGTTACATTACACCAGCACCCCCTTGCACAAGCGACAATGCTATCCTCAGTCATAGCAGCTTTGTTGTATGGCGTAGAGCTTAAATTATTTGATATGTGATGGAGTCGCAAGTGATTGCTATGATAATCTAAAAAAGTATTTTTGACCAACAATGGCGCTTACAACAGTGTTGATCCAAGACCTCGAAATATAGTCCGATCTCCGTCAAATTATTCATTTTCAAAATCGCCGCCACAAACTTTTTGTAAAAAAATCAAATCATAATAGCCAGCCTAAAAATACATTTGAACGTTATATTACTGCTAATCTATTAGCGCAGATTTTATTGCCGGCACAATTTTTAATGTATTGCTTATATAAACTGTTCAAATTCAAGATGACCGCTAAAATTGCTGACAAATCATGTTTTTGATCATAACTTTCAAATCACGCTAACAGGTAAAAGTGATTTCACCAAACCAGTTGATCATGAGTGTGTTTGGTAAGGTGATCTATCTGAGAGTATGGGAAATGATATGGGCTACATGTGAAAAGATCGACACAGGTCATTTAAAGTCATCATTCATTTCAAAATATATAGGTCATTTCAAAATATACAGGTGATTTAACTAAAAAAAATGAACAAATTTGGGTTTGGTATCATTGGAAGGAATATATATCTAGCCCGTGGGAGTCTGACAAATAGACATTGAGATGCTGGCATTGGTGGGATTGGTCACCAAAGGTTATTAAAGGTCACTGACCAAGGTCTTTTGAAGAGATAAATTGATCTAACTGTAAGGTTTGACCAGGTATGTGTTTAATTATCTATATCGGAGAATGGGAAATGGGTGTTGGAGTGTCAGTAGTGGTATATTCCCCCCAGAGGTTATTTAGACCATTACCAAAAGGATATTGAATTGATAAGGAAAATTTGAGTGAAAAATTTGACCAGGTTTGTGTTTGGTCTCATCTTGTTATCATGTTTGAATCAGAGGCGGGATGCAACTGTTCATCTTTATTTAGAGCATCCTCTCCCAAAATTAAATTGCAGATACTAGTACAGTATAGTGATGTAAAGCAAGTGTAATATGACTGTACACTATCTCATATTTATTTTGTTTAGAGTACCCCTGCTACCTTCTTTATGTGTATGTATATTTTAAATTTTGCTCTTATAATTATACTAGTGATTATTGAGTAAGTGGATGTATTATAAATTTAGGCGGCAGAGAAAACTAGTGCAATATGTAATGATAGGTGAACTTTTCTCTTCGTTAGTGTCCCACTTCTCCACGTAAGTGTCCAGTACTTCTTCAAAAACTAGATATTTATTGTGTAAATGTGTTCAAATACTGTTTTAATCGTTTAGGCCTACACCTGTCTACAATGCGTTTTATTTCTAGTATCAATTAATTTAAAAAGACATATAAACTGGTCCTTCACTAATTCCCCTAAATTTATCAGCACATCAGCTTCCACATCTTGATTCTGGAATTGTCAATAATACAGCAAGATAATGAGTTGGGCACACTCCATTTTGCGATGAGACTGCACAGCAGCAACAACTGCTGATGCTTTGAAGCAATGTATCTCACTACATTACCACGTGTTAAAGTAACATGTTGAATGAAAGACAATATGAATAGTTTGAGGCTGCTTAACTATAAATGTCTAATTATACAGTTGATATATCTATCAATTTTAAAATGTGTCTTCAAAAATATATTACTATACTTATATGGCTTTATGAAGACTATTTAAGATGCTTATTTCATGCTCGTTTTAATAATAATTGACTATAAAAATATGTGTAAAGACACCAATTTCATAGATCTAAAAAAATATTTTTCATATATTTTTTTAGATATTGGTAAAAGTTTTCTTTTAGGTAATGTGTTAATTTTTTGCATTTTTTTAAATGTCGGAAAATTGTCTAGCACATTGAAAAACAATAGCAGGTTAAAAGCAGAGTATTTTTTTAATTTGGTCGAGTTTAGTGTTTAAATGCAATGGCGAGTCCAGCTTTTGTGGGTGACGTCCCAAAGATTTTTGTTTGTATATATTCAAGCCAGCTTAGTGCACTTACTTTTTATAACAATTTGGCAAAAAAAGGGGTGTGTGAGCACCAATCCCCCCCCCCCCCGCCTCCACACACCCCTACGGATCCGCCTTCGTTTTGATTAAAATAACTGCGAATACCATTAATAATTTTTGTTTATTAATTACTTAATTTGTTTGAAAAAAAGGTGGGGCTAAAAATTGCCTGATGGAAACCCTTACACTACAGCTACAAACTGGTTCTTATTCCAGTATGGACTAGTGCAGCTTTTATTACATTTTGAACCATTTTATTCAATTTAGGGTACTTATTATGATAATTTGTCGAAAAAGACGCACAATGGATCCGCCACTGCTTCGATTAAATAAACTGCTAAAAGCGATAATAAACAGTTCTGTAGATTTTTTTGATTTTTAAAATACTTACTACCTACTTCTTTGAAAAAAATAAGGGTGTGTGAAAATGCCCTTATCGTAGCCTTAACGCTATAGATACTAGGTTTTTGCACTTCCAATATGGATTATTATACCATTGTGCAGCTTTGTGGAAAATTTTGTGCTTTTATCACATGTTGAACCATTTTACTCGATTTAGGGTCATTTTTATAATAATTCGTCGAAAAAGGGGGTGTGAGTTTCCCCCCCCCCCCACGCACTATGTATCCGCCCCTGTTTTGAATACATAAACTGCTAAAAGCATTCATGAACAGTTCTTTTGACATTTCTGGTGGAACATATATTTTTTCAAATAATTACTTGAATTAATTAAAAAAATAAGGGGGTTGAAAATGCCCCGAACAAAACTCTACAGTACAGCTACAAGGTGGTTCCTCTTCCAATATGGATAAGTATACTCTAGTGCAGCTCTGTACCAGATTTGGTGCTTTTAGCACAGTGTCAACAATTCTCCTAAAATATTACATGTACTTCAATCCACTGCACTAATACGTAGGTTATGATAATAAAACATGATTCGGCACTCATTTTGTCGGCCATTTTGAATTTGAATATGAGCAATAAAGCAAAAATAATGCCGGCAATAAATAGTGCATCCATAATTTAGTAATATTAGAGGGTTTGAATAGAATTCTATGCCGTTTATTAAGATTATAATTTGGTACGGTAACCTTTTGGCGACCATTTTGAAAGTCGTTGATTTAACTATGCGCCGACAAAATTTCTTATAAAATAATGCTGTCTCCAAATTTTATTCATGATGTCCGCCTGGGCTTTAGTTTTCTAGAATGGAGTATCGACTAGATGGTTAACATCACTGATTGCACATGTTTTTTTTTCAGATATAATAGATACTCAGCTGAGATAGTTTGGCAAGATGCCCAAAAAAGTCAAGGCTCAACCACCTGCTAATCCGGATCCGGTAAGTATTAGAGTTAGATTGTCTAGATTCTAATTTCAGAATTCTTTATACAACCCCGATAAAGGGGTCATATATATATATTTATTTTATAGCTACTGATTCTGTCTATCGCTCACCAAAAATGTTTTAAGTTCTCATTGAAAAACCCCATGCATTATGTTCAAATCAGATTTAATAACTACGAACAAATAGGCAATAATGTGTAGCAATTGTGCAACCTTGTATATGCCAAGGTATTAATGTCCATATACAAAACTGCTACAACAACATACCGGTATAATGTGTAGGAGTTATACCTAATCGTGTAGCAAACTGATACGCTACACCAGACAATGTATAATGTAGATGTGTTTACGGAACAAATTTTAGGTTTGTCTAACAGTGTTGTATTTTTTTATTTTCTGCTCTCTTATAAGTTATAGATTCACAAATGTGTTGTCTAATTTGTCGAAATAGTTAAAATGACTGCATTCGATTTTTCTACACAGCAAAAAAAACATTTTTCAACTATTATGGTGTGATAGTATAACTGGATAATACTAAGACGGCAAGTATATTGTGAAATAATTTTATTTCAGTTCAACATCGATTATGGCTTGGTGAAAAGATGTGTGGCAGAGTCGAATCCGAAGGCGATCAACATTGAACAATACTTTACAGAAGCAGAACTCAAAGACATCTGTCAATATGAAAGAATACGTCTACGCAACATGGTGCAAAACTATGAGATGATGATCCAGTTTGGTGAGATAAGAGTGAATTATTTTTTAGAGAACGATTTTGGGCTGCCAATTTAAAAATATTTCTCTCGATGTTACCACTTGGCCCCATCCTATATTCGAAAGCTGCGCACGTCCCTGAAATTAATATTTTTTTTAAATAAAAAAAACTAAATTAAAATTGCCCCGAAATTAAAGTTGTGTCCCGCTACAGCGAGCCACCATTTCAAACGGGTTCAAATTACTCATATTTCTTTAATTTGAGACATTTGCAAATCTTGATATTTAAACATTCATTCTCAAGAACTGTGCTTTATCCTGCTCATTAAATATAATCAAAACGACTGTAGTTGTACTTTAGGCGTTTAAGGTGTTAAAACCCTACAAAACTCTGTTTTTTTCAGCTTTAATAGATCTGCAGTATCAGCCGAAAATGTCACTCTTAAGAACTACTACCTTGACTATTTGATTTATGTATTTTGCAGGATTGCCAGCCAAAAAGCCTGATTTTATGATAAAAAAGTATCGTCATCAGAAGAAAGAGAAACCTGCCGATCTCAGTGATAGTGACTCGAATGATGAAGATTGGACCCCACGGAAAAAGACCAAAAAACAACCAAAACCTATGGGTAGGAAACCTATTATTTTCATCATCTTAGGTTGTCATATCTCTTGAATTATTTGAATATGTGTTTAACTCTGAGACGGACTATCTTATAGTATGATAAAAACACCTGAATACATATATAAATAAGATTTAAGAGATGAATGATAATGTCACGCATTTGATGACCAGGCTCAATTATTGTCATTTACCTTTTCTTCGCCCCTAAAAGCATACCATACATCACCTTTTAACTCATCCCTATCGACTTTAACGCTTTGCCATCACCATTTAACGCTTCCTACTCGCAGTTACCGCCTCCCCATCGCCATTTATTGTCTCTATCGTCCTTCAATGCATCTCCATCGACCTTCAATTATTTTTCTGCCTTTTGAGGCCTTTCCATCGCCCTTTCGCCATCGTCATTTAACGCTTCTTCGTCTCCATTTAGAGACTATCAGTTGAAATAGCACTTTTGACTTGGAGGATTACCTAAAATCACCGAAATAATACCAGAAATGGAGTTTTCAAGCAAAATCATACGAAATAGAGGTATTACACTTGTTTCTGGCCTAATTTGTTACAAATCATATTTTTGCTCATCTGACCTTGAAATTAACACAATGATCTTGAAAACAACCTCTTATCATCAAAATAGTAACAGAAATGGATTATTCAGTCAAAACGACTTACTACACTTCTTCTATTTGTGTTTGTTAAAAATCCTATCTTCACATTTTTGCCTTTGATATTGACTTTTTCATGACCTTGAGTTGTAATTGACCTTGCATATGACCTTGAATCACCAAAATAATACTTCAATATTGGGTCATATTGGGTTTGGGTCTCCACGACTGGGACAGATGATGTGACCTTGATTAGATAGATAGATGTTTTATTATATCTCAGCATAGGCCCATCGACCTGTGTGCAAATACATAATATAGTGCAATATATACAATATGAGCGGTGTCTGAGCGAGGAGACAGGATGATATTTCCATTTCAATGCAATAATCTGTAACATCTGCAGATAAAGACAGTTATTTTTTTTCAAATTTGCAAACATTTCAATTCCAAATTAAACAAAAATAGCTAGATTAATAATAGTTTTACTGTGTTCTGAGGATAATAGTTCAACAAATTTATTCATAGATGGCTTGGTCCAAAAATAATGTGAAATGTATTTTGATGTCACAAGTTTTAAACGTTTACACAAAAAAAATGATACTCGTCACCCAATATTGCATATTTTTCACATAGACGTTGGTGATAGGGGCGTGGATCATGTCCGTAAAAAAAGTGGTCATGGAAGGATAAGATACCACCTTTTCTAAAAATCACAACGGTTGTTTTATCCATGTTAACATAGAGTGGCCAACGTGTACAATAATCATATAACAAATCAGGTCCGAGTTGTAAATATTCTCTTGTGCCAGACAACAAAAGAAGATCATAGGCGTATAATAATATATAATACCTTGAAAATTGCCAGTCTGCAAAAAAGTTCCCAAATAATTTAAAAATATGCTAAATAAAATGGTGACAATGACTCCAATTCGACTGCCTGACTCCATTTTGCCATTCAAAAGGTTCCTTGATGTTTTACTGTTGAACAATTATTTGAATACATAGGGGGCCTACTATTTATAACGTTATACATGTTCCCCCGGATTCCACTTTTAAGGAATTTATACCATAGACAATCTCTGCTTATAAAATCAAAAGCTGAATATCTGAAATTATGTGTCGGGTACTTGGCTAAAATGTTATACTATTGTTTAATATTCTAGTAAACAATTTGCCGAGAGTGCTTAGTAAAGTTATGCCACGATAATTGTTTACATCATCTGTACCATCTGTTTTATGCAAAGGAACAATTAACAGAACAATTAAAAATATAGTAGTAATACATATGTTCTGCAGGACGTATTACTACCAGACTACGTTCTTTTACTGAATCCTCCACCCCAGCGTGGCCTATGTCATCAAATTCCTCTGCTTCCTCGTTCAGCTGGTCTTTGAATGTCCGCACCTGGCTCAATATCACTATATAGTACCACACTCTTCTTCCTGGTAGATATATGGCTCACACGTGCATGGATATTGGCGAGGCATGATTTTGCTTTCGGACGGCAGCAGCTCCGTCTAGTGGAACATAGAACACGCAATTCATGGAGTTTTAGTATCATTCATAGCCGAAACTTTTTTCCTCGAGAGATTTCCATTGCAGTAGGCATGTAGGTCTTTGGCATTGCGGATTGCACTCTGCTTCTTCACAACAGCCATGGCAGCTTTGTGCTTGACGACACCACCAAATCCACCAGCCTTCCTGTCACCAGTATGTTCCACCTCAACGTCATTATAATCTTGGACGTGGGAGCATAAGTGCAGAAATGCAGTTGAACATTTAAATTGTGAGGCAGTACCGCCGGAAATATTAGGCTTCGGCTGCATCCATGTTGCACTTCCCAAGCATCATGATAGTTGTCATCTGAGATCTCTATAAAGTAATCTTCCACAAAGCGGCCTGCTTTGGCATCGGGTAATGAATATTTACAATGATGAGCAAAGTTGCTGGGAGATTTACCCAATGTAAGCTCTAAACTCCATAAAAATAAAAACAACAGACGTTTTCTGCAAAATCGAAGATAAAGATGAAGTCTTCATTGTGAAGGTTATCCATCAGATGTTGGCTCTTTCTGTCGGGTATGCCAAAAACAGTGTTGAGTGAAAGGACCAAGCTTCCTGCATGTATTGTTTCAATGGCAGGGTCTTCACTTGATCCATGCTTGTCCACCAATGCCAGTCGCTTCTGGCTCTTATCCGGAAGATATTGGTACTCTTAGGGGTCTTGTCAAGTTAAAAGAATCCGAACATCCGAGAAAAACTCGGATTAGTCGGACCCCACCCACTCACCCCATTATCCGATTTTTTTTTTCTTTAAACATTCAGAAATATGAAAACAACACAAAAAACACGAAAAAACACAAAATTTCCAAAAAAAAATTAAAATCCGAGTTGGGACTTGACCCACGGAGTTTTTCTCGAAGTTTTAGAATTATTTTAACTTGACAAAACCCCTTAGTGCTTCCAAGTTTGGTGTGTTCAAGCCTTGTCACCGTGCTGCGGTGTCACTATCATGGGTCATCAGTTCTTTCAACTTGTGCACACCTCAGTTTGAACAGGGAGGTTCAGTGTACTCTGTTTTGTTTTGGCCATCTTCACCTGGAGGGGGGCAGGGGCCCTAGGGTAGTGGTTAGCACCAATGCCTTTCACGCCAGAGTTCAGGGTTCGGTTCCCGGTCTTGGCGGTTTGAAAGAAACAAAAATGTTTCTTCCCCATCCACGTGTGAAAGTCAGTATTGTGGGGAGCCTCCATGACCGAGAGGTAGCGTGCTCGGCCTCAGACCGCCAGGGCTCGAATTTCGAATCCTGTGTCTGGAGGACAGTGTTATCTATATCATCTCACCATCCTCAGGAGGTTCTCCTGGCCCAGTTTAGCCTATATGTGCACAAAGGTGGCCTAAAGCCCGATTCATTTCATTCCACCTGGAGGGCAGAGAGTGAATTTGACAGGATCTGATATGGTCTTGAACCTGACTGTGTCATCTGACTGAATCAGCTTCAGAGCAGTATTGATGGCCTGGGGTAGATTGTTAGATTTCCGCCATTGCGGTGAATCAAGAATGGCACTGTGAGGTAACAAAAAGCATTTAGTAAAAACAGGAAACAATTTTATGGGTTTTAAAATTTATGTTATTCAAACTGAGGTGTGCACAAGTTGAAAAAACTGATGACCCATGATAATGTGCAACAGTACAGGTGAGTACGGTGAGCGTGAAAGGTTAATTATTAAAGTCTTAATAGCCCTGACTTCAGATGGTGGACTGTAGGCTGTCTGCGTCTTGACGTTGAGTTGTCCATGGTCCGAACCGAGTGGAATGTTAGAAGGGGGAATAGAAACGTCTTACCAGGCTTTTCAGGTCATCTTTATGATATCATGGTAGGATTTTACTGGCCAGTGCAATTGTTTAAGCCGTCGACATGACGAACAAAAATGAACGTCGCTGCTCGTTCATTTTCAGTTTTTGCTTCTTGTCAGTCCACTCATACACTCTTTCCACTGCTTTTACTGTATTGCCTGTCCCCCCCCCCTCTTGGTCAGTCTGTTTCAATTTCTCCTTGTAGTCAACAATCTTTTTACTTTCCATTGCTTTTAGTTTTTGGATCTCAGTTGATGTCATTCTTTTCTTGTCCGGTACAGTTTCATTCTCTCTGCTGCGCTCTTAACTTTTTTTGCTGGAAAGTCTTGATTCTCCATTCTCACTTTAGCTATGTAGGAATACACCTTGTCATTTCCAGATCCTCCATCCCATGCTCTATAAAGCCATAGTAGAGCGCCCACCTCATAGTAGGCCATCCCTCTAGAGATCATGATCCAGATTTTTGGTGAAATATGTGTTTCTTTAGAAAAACTTAAATTTATATTGATAGCCCAACTACTAATCACATTCTATTTACTATGGCAGCAAAAGGTCTGTTGCTAAATTTGCCAAACCAACTCTGCATAATGTTTTTTTCAATTTATTGTGTAAAAGTAAATTATCCATAATTAATTGAATTGTTTTACATATGAGTTTTGTGTGAAGACAGGAGAAAAATATTAAGTAAAGTATATTACTGAGACACCTAGCTACTAGCTAGGTTTCGTTAGGTGTCTTTGCATGGCGCGTCTTCATCATGTTGGTGCAGTGATTTATTTGGTAATATTTTTGATTACAGTATTGATGTCAGACATTTTACTTTCTACACTTCAGCTACATGCTAAATTATATTGAGAACATAAATATGTCAGCAGGAAAGCACCAATCCACATTAAATTGTCCATGAAATTTTACAAACACAACAGCCCTGAAATTACGTATATTAAATCAGTATATCTCACTTGACATGTAGTAAGTATAAAAACCCATTAAACCAATTCTAGAATATTATAAGGTGTCAAATGGTCTAACTTTTGAAATTTTGAATATAATTTTAGAAATTTTATCGCTGTCAGGATTCGACTAGAATATGGCCTTTGCAAAATTTCAAGGAAATCGGATCAGAATCGACAGAGAATTTGGTGTATATCATGCGATCCTTTTTGCTTATTTAAATGTGTCTGTGGTCATAGAGTAATGCCACCCTTCATTTGATTTATAAATTCATTGGTCAAAATTTCAATGTTGGAATGTTTCCTAAATGTAGGCTAGTTACAAAGCCAGGCGAAATGCGGAAAACAAACTTCAAAACCCATATGTAACGGCTCGATTCACTTGAAATTTGAAACATCATACATCTAGCCAGCACATCACAGTGCTATGACATAAAATGAGTTGAGTGGGTTATTTTCCTTAGAACTGGAGCTTGTTGACCTGTCACTTCATTGCATCTCGCCAGGCCTTAACTATATGCTCCTTTGCGATTTTCTCCACTCTGAATGAAAATCGGCCGCAAGTTCTAATTTGCTGAAAAAAACATACTTTTAATTGGTATATACACTGTAAGATTTAAAGTCTTCATTTCTGGCCATCTTGTGTGTTTCAGTGGACCTGTCGTCAAAATAAAATATTAACCTGATCACTAACAGTAGTTACCCGGTTACACATAGGTATTTGTACAACGTAAATTTTGACATTGTGTGGAAGTGTCAACAAACAAAAACAGCTATTTCCCGTCCTTTATAGTTTGTACATCACAAACCATACATTAAAAAAACAGCAGAATTTCTTCTAGCACACGGTTTACTATATACATGGGTACAGTCTAAAGGATAGTACATGGGTACTGTTTGTGGGTACAGTACATGGGTATAGTAAATGGGTACAGTACATGAGTACAGTACATAGATACAGTACATGGCTACAGTACATGGGTACAGTACATAGATACAGTACATGGCTACAGTACATGGGTAGTACAGTACATGGGTAGTACAGTACATGGGTACTGTATATGGCTACAGTACATTATGTGGGTGCAGTACATGTGTACAGCACATGGGTACAGTACATGGGGACAGTACATGGCTACAGTACATTATATGGGTACAGTACATGGGTACAGTACATGGGTACAATACATGGGTACTGTACATGGGTACAGTACATGGGTAGTACAGTACATGGGTACAGTACATGGGTACAGTGCATGGGTACAGTACATGGGAACAGTAAATGAGTACAATACATGGGTACAGTACCTGGGTACAGCACATGGATACAGCACATGGGTACAGTACATGGGTACAGTTGGAACAGTACATGGGTACAGTACATGGATACAGTGAATGGCTACAGTATATGGCTACGGTACATGGGTAGTACAGTACATGTGAACAGCACATGAGTACAGTACATGGGTACAGCACATGAGTACAGTACATGGGTACAGTACATGAGTACAGCACATGGGTACAGTACATGGGTACAGTATATGGGTACAGTAAACGGGTACAGCACATGGGTACAGTACATGGGTACTGTACATGGGTACAGTACATAAGTAGTACAGTACATTAGTACAGTACATGGGTACAGTGCATGGGTAGAGTACATGAGTACAGTATATGGTTACAGTACATGGGTACAGTACATGGGTACAGTGTATGGGTAGAGTACATGAGTACAGTACATGGGTACAGTACATGGGTACGGCACATGGGTACGGCACATCGGTACAGTACATGGGTACAGTACATGGGTACTGTACATGGGTACAGTACATGAGTACAGTACATGAGTACAGTACATGGGTACAGTGCATGGGTAGAGTACATGGGTAGAGTACATGAGTACAGTATATGGTTACAGTACATGGGTACAGTACATGGGTACAGTGCATGGGTAGAGTACATGAGTACAGTACATGGGTACAGTTCATGGGTACAGTACATGGGTAGTACAGGACGGGTTAAAATTAATATAGTGCCTTGCCGTGTGCCAGCGTATACCACCACTGTACAATAGCATGTGTTGCAATTGCGACATTCGTATAAAAATCACTTGTTTACCCTATGTGCAGTAGGCTCAATTATTTGAAATATTATGAAACATTTTGTTGTTTATTCATTAAAGTATTCCAGCTACTGAAGGATTTGGATAAAAAAGCAAAAATAGCGAAAGAGGTACGCCAGACTTAAGTATACTTTTTTGAAGTTTTGTCATGGTTCAATTTTTTTTCTAAATATATATATATTTTTTAATTTTCATTATTTTGTAATTACAGTTTGCTCTAGTTCATTTTTAGCCTTGTCTCTTCAAAAGCTCATTATCTGTTTTGAGCTTTAAAGTGCTATATTGCAAAAAAACATATTTGAAGTTGTGTCTCGCTACAGCTTCAAGTGGATGAAAATGACACATATTTGTTTAACTTCAAACCAAATATTTGCACATTTTGATATTTAAACACATTTTGTTCCCAATAACAATATGCTTGGTGCTTAAAGGGTTAATCTATTTAAGGCTATTCATTGCCTTTTCTGTGTATTGTATTTGTCGTGCCAGATTTACATGTGTATTTATGTTGTTTTTGTCCTTCAGTCATCACATTTGTTATCATTCTATATTGAATAACGATATATGTTTTCTTGTTTGAATGTTTTGTGTCTAATGCTGGGGCCCACTTAGAAAAACCTAGGTGGGAAGCCGATTCTCTGTGAGTTTCAATCCAAAAGTTAATTCTACACAAAAATAGCCCATTTTTTAAAGTAAACCACAGATGAAAAGTAAAGAGCGAAATGATCAACTTGCTTATAGATATATATATGTTTATGTGAAGTTTTCTTCCAACAGACTCTTATTTCGTATTTTACTTTGTGATTATATACATTGAATAACTCCTATTTATAAACTATTGTGTGTCGAACTGGTTCATGCCCAGTACACACGATACACTGAACCGATGCTGGTTTCGTGGTGGGCCAGCGTCGCAGACGATGGTCCAACATCAAATCGGCATTGGGTTAGTGTATCGTGCTGACAGAGTGTTTGCATTTATAGTATGTATGTCTTTGCATTTATCCACAGATGGCAATCTTTTATGTGGTTTACGTATTTTTTACAGAAGAGTGAAGTAAAATCATCACCAAACAATGGTGATAATGAAGACAAGAAATATAATACCATCAGCACAACAGACGACAAACCGGTTCATAAGAAAAAATCCACCACAAAGAAATATGTTGCCGAGGAGGAAACATTCCATGGTTTTGAAGTTGGTGATGTTAAAAAATTTGAAAAAAAGGCCAAAAAAGAAATTAAGAAGATTAACCATGTGATGAATGATTATGCTAATGATAAGATGGATGAACTCGACGTACAGATAAAGTTACCAACAGGTAAATGTCATTATTAACAAGTAAAGTCACTGGAAATTACTTGGATTGGTAAATGCAAGTGTCAAAGAAGATCAATATTTAAATTTAACCATTGTGCTGCTGAATTGTCTGCTTCTTATCTCCCGATGTTGGAATTTCCAGCTTAAAACGACGAAAAATATTTTTTGTTATGAGAAATCAGACATCCCCAATGTTGAATTATTGAATTAAATGAGCATCTACCAAAAAACTATTTTATCAAATTAGAGCTATTTCTATTGATCTAGAACATGATTTTAGCATCACAAGGTAGGGCATATAAATTGAATGACGAAAAATATTACTATTTATTAACTGAGCTTCTACCACAAAGAGGTTTATCATTTTCATTGTAATTTTATCCCAGCAGCACAACTGGTTGCAAAAGTGCCAATTTATCACTGAGAGACCACAGGGGTGGGAAATTTACAATTTCCGTCTTTTGAAGAAAATCAGAGTAGGCAATTCTAGTAGGCAATATCCTTTTCAGTCTTGGGTCAGTCTTGTAATAATTTTCCAATCCCACCCCTGGAGACCACTGTAGTCGACATTAGAGCTCTAGGAGTTAACGAGGACTGTTTTTTGTTGGACCCCATCTGATGCTCTTTCATCCCACACTACAGACGTATGGGATCATGAAGTCGTATATGATACAGATCAGAATTAAAAGAGTCACGGCTCTGAATTTTTGGTGAAATATACCTGTGGATTTGTATCTGACTGTTCTAAAAGGTCTAAAAAACTTGCTAACCCCACAAACTCATAGTAACTGGCCATATGTACTTGCAAAATAACGTTGATCAGATTGGCTAGAAGATATTTAAAAATGTGTGGCGAGGGACAAAAACTCGCCTATTAGGATGGGGTGAATGATGACTTGCCAATGCCAACATTATGACCATCATAGTAATAACAATGTAAATATGTAGCTAAATATTACACTATTATGTGTCATTAATAGTTGATAAAAAAGAACTACGCAAATACAAGCCTGATATGAAAAAGAGAATCCAGGCTTCCTTGCCGCCTCGCTATCCCAGAAGGTCTATTCAACGCAAGGACTATAGTGAGCTGGAGGTCCCTGACGAGGATCACTTCTTGTGTAAGTAAACAGAGACTGAATTGATTTCCACCCATTTTACTTTATACATCACTTGGTCTTACAAAATAACAATACAAACAGAATAAACCATACACTACATAAGTGAAAACAGTGATGTTTTTCGAGTCGGTGCCCCTGATCCATGTTCTTTTAGTTGTTTTAAACCATTAAAGCGCTGAAATACCATAGAGACCAAAGGTTTTTTTCAATTTAAAATCATCATAAATGTCTTGGTTTCCGATTCTTTTGAATAGCTATGTTATTGGTCGACGGTAATTAGAAATGAATTGTTTTTACTGTGCGGGGATTTGACTAGTCGTCAGAATCAGAAGTCTACAGACATCAGATTCTGACGACTAAAGTCGATGCCCCCGCTGTAAGGGTTAAGCTGGTGAAAAAATTTAAAACTTACATGACGGAAATTTAGACTCTGATGACTCTAGTACCTTTTCTAGGGTCAGTGTATTAGCTTTTTTTTTAAATAAATCATTTTCATACAACTAATTGTATGTGACTGGTGGATGCCAACTTTACATGTGTTTGGTTTCAGATTGTGATGATTGCGAAATGGAATACAAAGGAGATTGTCCAGTTCATGGTCCACTTATCATAGTCGAAGACACGAAGGTGAGGTTTTTTACAAAGACTAGCAGGCTGTGGCTAAAATTGTGTCACAGGCCCAACTTGTACATATCACTAAACTTGGAGGGAACGTGGACTACCTGTATATCCTGTATGCATGAAACGGGCCGTGTACATATTAGCTAAACTGTGAGAGAACGTGGACCACCGTATATACACGTAACAGGTTTTGATAGAAGCTGTACCACAACCTCAACTTGTGCATATAACTAAACTGTGAGGGAAAGTGGACCACTCTTGTATGCTGTAATTTACTGGATATATGGTTGCAGAGACCCAAAGCATCACAATTTTCAAACTTATTCCCAAATGTCCCTGTTAATGTTCCGCATTTTCCATATTTCAATCATGATTCTAATATCACTATTCTTAATAGCTTGATCGCCCGAAGTTTTCAGTAACTGTGAAGTTATAAATTTCAATTGAAAGCCCCTAAAAAGTCTTACTATTATTTGTTATCCTTCTCTTTTCCTTAGCTTCTAACTTGGGCTTGTGTTCTAGATTTAATGCTTTAAATGTGGACCACTTTTGTATGCTGTGATTTATTGGATAGATGGTTGTAGAGACGCAAAGTCTCTCTATTTTCAATCTGATTCACAAATTTCACTGTCAATTCCCGCAAAAGTCTTACTATTTTTTATCTTGCTTTTTTCCTTAGCTTCCAACTTGGGATTGTGTTTTGGATGTTGGGCTTTAAAATGTGGACCATTTTTCTATGCTGTGATTTACTGGATATATGGTTGTAGAGACCCAAACTCTCTCTATTTTCAACCTGATTCACAAATTTCACTTTCAATCCCCGCAAATTTTTTTCCTTTCTTTATTTTTTCTCTTCGTTCTAGCTTGGGGCCTTTGTGGTCGTGTTCTAGTTTTTGTGATTTAGAAGCATACTCCATCTATCAGGATGTGCTATAAAGCAGAAATAGATTGTAAAATTCTAGCTACCAGAAACTACCATTAACTATTATTATTACAAATTATTTCCCTCATGATCAAATAGAAGTACTGGTATAGTATATTTTACTTGTGTATATGGTTTGTGTTCTAATGTAGTGTGCTGTGACATCATCTTTTCTTCAGTGTCTTTTTATCATTAGTTGTGATAACTAATGAAGACTTCTCATTTTTTTAGGGTGATAACAGCTAATTTTATCAATTATATATTTAAAGGTATAATCAACTGTCAAAATACGCGGGACATGGGGTCCCCAGAATGCAACAGTGGCCCCTGGACATTCCAGAATGACATATCACCACACATCCACATTTATCAGCCAAGATAACAATACTATATGCGCTTCATACCCTTCGCCGCATTAAGAGCAAGCTCCCAAATCATATAAAGTCTATATACTCGAGCGACATCTATGAGTAAATAATTCACCAATTTTCTCATGTGGGCTTTGGGTTGAAACACAAACGGTTGTGTTACCATGGGGATCTAGGTTTAATGGTGGCAACATCGCATACGTTGGGCTAACATTAAAACAGCATTGGAGCAATGTCTCGTTTGAGTAGTATATTGTAATCAGTTCAGTGACTAATATTAATGCCGTCAAAGTGTACTCAATAGGCTACTGTAGGCCTACGTCCCACGCATGCCCATTTTGCAGTTGGATGATTATTTAAATAAATCTTGTTCCATACAGTGTGATGATGATCAAATACTAGAACCAGGTGTTGAGAGATGTGATATCAGCTTACCTAAAGGACTTGCTATCAAAAAATCACAGATTCCAGGGGCTGGTGATGGTATCTGGACAACTGCACCAGTCAAGAAAGGTGTACGATTTGGACCTTATGGTGGAAAACGAACTAAGGATGAAGACAAGGCTCGTATGTCAGGATATAGTTGGCAGGTTAGTATCAAGGATAAAGATAAGGCTCGTATGTCAGGATATAGTTGGCAGGTTAGTATCAAGGATAAAGACAAGGCTCGTATGTCAGGATATAGTTGGCAGGTTAGTATCAAGGATAAAGACAAGGCTCGTATGTCAGGATATAGTTGGCAGGTTAGTATCATGGATAAAGACAAGGCTCGTATGTCAGGATATAGTTGGCAGGTTAGTATCAAGGATAAAGACAAGGCTCGCATGTCAGGATATAGTTGGCAGGTTAGTATCAAGGATAAAGACAAGGCTCGTATGTCAGGATATAGTTGGCAGGTTAGTATCAAGGATAAAGACAAGGCTCGCATGTCAGGATATAGTTGGCAGGTTAGTATCAAGGATAAAGACAAGGCTCGTATGTCAGGATATAGTTGGCAGGTTAGTATCAAGGATAAAGACAAGGCTCGCATGTCAAGATATAGTTGGCAGGTTAGTGTCAATGATAAAGACAAGGCTCGTATGTCAGGATATAGTTGGCAGGTTAGTATCAAGGATGAAGACAGGGCTCGCATGTCAGGATATAGTTGGCAGGTTAGTATCAAGGATAAAGACAAGGCTCGCATGTCAGGATATAGTTGGCAGGTTAGTATCAATGATAAAGACAAGGCTCGTATGTCAGGATATAGTTGGCAGGTTAGTATCAAGGATAAAGACAAGGCTCGTATGTCAGGATATAGTTGGCAGGTTAGTATCAAGGATAAAGACAAGGCTCGTATGTCAGGATATAGTTGGCAGGTTAGTATCAAGGATAAAGACAAGGCTCGTATGTCAGGATATAGTTGGCAGGTTAGTATCAAGGATAAAGACAAGGCTCGCATGTCAGGATATAGTTGGCAGGTTAGTATCAAGGATAAAGACAAGGCTCGTATGTCAGGATATAGTTGGCAGGTTAGTATCAAGGATAAAGACAAGGCTCGCATGTCAGGATATAGTTGGCAGGTTAGTATCAAGGATAAAGACAAGGCTCGTATGTCAGGATATAGTTGGCAGGTTAGTATCAAGGATAAAGACAAGGCTCGCATGTCAGGATATAGTTGGCAGGTTAGTGTCAATGATAAAGACAAGGCTCGTATGTCAGGATATAGTTGGCAGGTTAGTATCAATGATAAAGACAAGGCTCGTATGTCAGGATATAGTTGGCAGGTTAGTATCAATGATAAAGACAAGGCTCGTATGTCAGGATATAGTTGGCAGGTTAGTATCAATGATAAAGACAAGGCTCGTATGTCAGGATATAGTTGGCAGGTTAGTATCAATGATAAAAACAAGGCTCGTATGTCAGGATATAGTTGGCAGGTTAGTATCAAGGATGAAGACAGGGCTCGCATGTCAGGATATAGTTGGCAGGTTAGTATCAAGGATGAAGACAGGGCTCGCATGTCAGGATATAGTTGGCAGGTTAGTATCAAGGATAAAGACAAGGATCGTATGTCAGGATATAGTTGGCAGGTTAGTTTCAATGATAAAGACAAGGCATGTATGTCAGGATATAGTTGGCAGGTTAGTATCAAGGATAAAGACAAGGCTCGTATGTCAGGATATAGTTGGCAGGTTAGTATCAATGATAAAGACAAGGCTCGTATGTCAGGATATAGTTGGCAGGTTAGTATCAAGGATAAAGACAAGGCTCGTATGTCAGGATATAGTTGGCAGGTTAGTTTCAATGATAATGACAAGGCATGTATGTCAGGATATAGTTGGCAGGTTAGTATCAAGGATAAAGACAAGGCTCGTATGTCAGGATATAGTTGGCAGGTTAGTATCAATGATAAAGACAAGGCTCGTATGTCAGGATATAGTTGGCAGGTTAGTATCAAGGATGAAGACAGGGCTCGCATGTCAGGATATAGTTGGCAGGTTAGTATCAATGATAAAGACAAGGCTCGTATGTCAGGATATAGTTGGCAGGTTAGTATCAAGGATAAAAACAAGGCTCGTATGTCAGGATATAGTTGGCAGGTTAGTATCAAGGATGAAGACAGGGCTCGCATGTCAGGATATAGTTGGCAGGTTAGTATCAAGGATAAAGACAAGGCTCACATGTCAGGATATAGTTGGCAGGTTAGTATCAAGGATAAAGACAAGGCTCGTATGTCAGGATATAGTTGGCAGGTTAGTATCAAGGATAAAGACAAGGCTCGTATGTCAGGATATAGTTGGCAGGTTAGTATCAAGGATAAAGACAAGGCTCGTATGTCAGGATATAGTTGGCAGGTTAGTACCAATGATAAAGACAAGGCTCGCATGTCAGGATATAGTTGGCAGGTTAGTATCAATGATAAAGACAAGGCTCGTATGTCAGGATATAGTTGGCAGGTTAGTATCAATGATAAAGACAAGGCTCGTATGTCAGGATATAGTTGGCAGGTTAGTATCAATGATAAAAACAAGGCTCGTATGTCAGGATATAGTTGGCAGGTTAGTATCAAGGATGAAGACAGGGCTCGCATGTCAGGATATAGTTGGCAGGTTAGTATCAAGGATAAAGACAAGGATCGTATGTCAGGATATAGTTGGCAGGTTAGTATCAATGATAAAGACAAGGCTCGTATGTCAGGATATAGTTGGCAGGTTAGTATCAATGATAAAGACAAGGCTCGTATGTCAGGATATAGTTGGCAGGTTAGTATCAAGGATGAAGACAGGGCTCGCATGTCAGGATATAGTTGGCAGGTTAGTATCAATGATAAAGACAAGGCTCGTATGTCAGGATATAGTTGGCAGGTTAGTATCAAGGATAAAAACAAGGCTCGCATGTCAGGATATAGTTGGCAGGTTAGTATCAAGGATAAAGACAAGGCTCGTATGTCAGGATATAGTTGGCAGGTTAGTACCAATGATAAAGACAAGGCTCGCATGTCAGGATATAGTTGGCAGGTTAGTATCAATGATAAAGACAAGGCTCGTATGTCAGGATATAGTTGGCAGGTTAGTATCAATGATAAAGACAAGGCTCGTATGTCAGGATATAGTTGGCAGGTTAGTATCAATGATAAAGACAAGGCTCGTATGTCAGGATATAGTTGGCAGGTTAGTATCAAGGATAAAGACAAGGCTCGCATGTCAGGATATAGTTGGCAGGTTAGTATCAAGGATAAAGACAAGGCTCGTATGTCAGGATATAGTTGGCAGGTTAGTACCAATGATAAAGACAAGGCTCGCATGTCAGGATATAGTTGGCAGGTTAGTATCAATGATAAAGACAAGGCTCGTATGTCAGGATATAGTTGGCAGGTTAGTATCAATGATAAAGACAAGGCTCGTATGTCAGGATATAGTTGGCAGGTTAGTATCAATGATAAAGACAAGGCTCGTATGTCAGGATATAGTTGGCAGGTTAGTATCAAGGATAAAGACAAGGCTCGTATGTCAGGATATAGTTGGCAGGTTAGTTTCAATGATAAAGACAAGGCATGTATGTCAGGATATAGTTGGCAGGTTAGTATCAAGGATAAAGACAAGGCTCGTATGTCAGGATATAGTTGGCAGGTTAGTATCAATGATAAAGACAAGGCTCGTATGTCAGGATATAGTTGGCAGGTTAGTATCAAGGATAAAGACAAGGCTCGTATGTCAGGATATAGTTGGCAGGTTAGTTTCAATGATAATGACAAGGCATGTATGTCAGGATATAGTTGGCAGGTTAGTATCAAGGATAAAGACAAGGCTCGTATGTCAGGATATAGTTGGCAGGTTAGTATCAATGATAAAGACAAGGCTCGTATGTCAGGATATAGTTGGCAGGTTAGTATCAAGGATGAAGACAGGGCTCGCATGTCAGGATATAGTTGGCAGGTTAGTATCAATGATAAAGACAAGGCTCGTATGTCAGGATATAGTTGGCAGGTTAGTATCAAGGATAAAAACAAGGCTCGTATGTCAGGATATAGTTGGCAGGTTAGTATCAAGGATGAAGACAGGGCTCGCATGTCAGGGTATAGTTGGCAGGTTAGTATCAAGGATAAAAACAAGGCTCGTATGTCAGGATATAGTTGGCAGGTTAGTATCAATGATAAAGACAAGGCTCGTATGTCAGGATATAGTTGGCAGGTTAGTATCAAGGATAAAGACAAGGCTCGCATGTCAGGATATAGTTGGCAGGTTAGTATCAATGATAAAGACAAGGCTTGCATGTCAGGATATAGTTGGCAGGTTAGTATCAATGATAAAGACAAGGCTCGTATGTCAGGATATATCTGTATAAATAGCTGTATCAGTGCGGGCATCAACTTCAGGCTTTAGACGTCAGAATACGAAGTCTAGACGTCAGATTCTGACGTATTAATGTAAGTCGATCCCTGCTCTGAAAACGTTTTAAGAAATTATGATAGTCATAGACATTTATGATGATTTCATAGTAAAAAAAAATCTAGGGCTTTGATTTTTGTCAGGAAAGAGGAAATGGTTATTTAAATGAACTATAATCATCACTTGTCCAACGATGTTCCAATGTGGGCTAACAACTAGGCTGTCCAGCTACCATACTGTTTTCTAATTTTTAAATCTCCTATTAATTACTTTTGTTGAAGAATCCTGTTTTTCCTCCTTTTTTTATTTTCTACACTACAAGACATAATTGCCATGAAGTAGTTACAATTTAGTATTTTCTGTGGTAATTGTGTTCCGTCATAGATCTTCTTGTTCAGAGAATCTCGTGAATTTGAAACAAGCACTGCATTAGAAAATTATCTTTTAAAAAGCATATCTCATAAAATATTGATTACGAGCTGTGTATTCTAACCCTACAACGCCTAAATATGTGTGAGTAAACCATGGAAACCAAAGGGATTTTTCAATTCAAAATCACCATAAATGGCTTAGTTAGCTCTTTTGGCTTCATTTGAATACCTATGTTATGGGTCTACGGTCATAATACATTTTCAAACTTTTGGTGACGTCTAAAGATGTTCCCGGCGCTCAAAGGGTTTATAGACCTATGTCATACATCTCATTACAAGTAGTACGTAGAACCCCTTTAAGCCCTCACGATGCATTAAAGCATCATTTCTCATCTTTGAAGAATGGCCTAATTTCCGGAGTCTTGGTGGTTTTAGAATTTTCATGGAACTGTTTAAAAAATAGCAGTATATTTTTTCATTTGTTACCCACTTCAAGTCATTTTCATCCACTACAAGTCGAGAATTGCGTGAGCAATTCGCGGCTTCTAGTGGATGAAGATGACAATGGTAAACTCAGGCTTGAAACAGTTAAGCTTACACATGTATCTCAAATGAAGCTTGACACAGATTACTGTGAAATATAGAGACAACACGTGGCCAAACAGACAGACAGATATTTTATCGACATAAATAAAACTCATCACAGACTTATTTGTCATAGAAATTATAGAGATATATGTACATGTATAAATAAGATGGCACAAATAATAAATTTGATAAAAAAAATCAAATTTGACAAGGATACCATATTATTGGGTGGAGTCAACACATGCAGTCCGGGACGCCTACAACAGTCGCTCGTTCTAGTGGGAATGTGATACAAGTGCTCCAGATCCAACACTGATGTCTTGTGATGTTCACAAACTCCACCCTTCAGTGCGAGGATTGACTAGTATTGACGTCAGAATCTGACATCTATAGACATCAGATTCTGTCTCCCGTCTAAAGTCACTGAAATAGTAAACATCAATAATGGCCGTAGAATGAAGCGGAACGAGCTTATTAAGACATTATCATATTTATGATGATTTCAAATTGAAAAAGCCTTTTGGTCTCCATGGTTTATAGAAAAATATTTCAGCGTTGTAAGAAAATTGCCACATTAACCCTTTAAGCCCTCATGATGCATTAAAGCATAATTTTACGTCCCTGAAAACAAACTTAATTTTCCTGCAACCAAGGATTTTTGAATGAAAATTTCCATGAAACTGGTTTACTAATACAAGGTAATTTTCTTTAATTTTTCCACCCACCTCAAATCATCTTCATCCACTACAAGTCGGGAATTGCGACAGCAATTCGCGGCTTGTAGTAGATGAAGATGACAATGTAAAGTCAGAATTGAAAGGGTTAACGTAACTTAGATATTCCAGTATGTGACAAGTATGCCTGTTGCAAACTTACATCAGTAGGTCTATATGAGCCGTTCTTGCTCCATGCTCAGTTCAGTCAGGCGTTATTGGTCTTGGCTGTTCTTTAGACTCCCCGCAAAATATCAGTAAATCCCATAAAGAGATAAGACTTTTCCACGGATTTCCGTCTTTTTTGCAAAATAGTAAGATCCTGAGATCAGTGCACATCTGTAAAGAATGTTAAGTAGGTATAGGGGGCGGAGGGGGGGGGGGGGGGGTTATTGGAATAAACACTCGGGCATCAAAGTAAAATCTATAAACCTATAAAAACCTTTAAAAACCTATATTTGAAAAAGTAACCTATATTTTTCTGAAAATAGCCTATATAACCTATAAAAACCTATATTTTGATTTTGCTTGAACAAAAACATTATATTGAACTATATTTTAATTGTGGGAATGTGTTCGTGTCAAATAACTTACTGTGTTTCAGAAAGAAATGCTTGAAATATAATTTAATTCCTCAAATTAGTCTGAAATAAATAATTATTTAAGCCTATCAGCTACATAATTCCTTAAAAAAATTCCAGCCTCGCTTCGCTGGGCATAACTTTTACTACACCTTGTCCGATATTGGTTCAACCTATGTGGACAATTTTATTTTCTATGAATAATATATATTCACCTCCATAGCTAAACTTGTGTGAAGAATTTAGTAAGTGCAATAAATAATTTGTCCAATTCAAACACTCCAGCCCTCCTCTGATTGAACATGGCTCCATTAAGGCGAGCAGTTTGTCTTGTTGCCTATGCATTGTAAGTTTGAAAGACCACACTACATGTATTTAACCATAAGCTGATCACCCGGTAAATGACGATGGACAGACATGTATAAAAAGTATGCATTTTTGGCACTATGTATTATATGGTATACTATATGATATACTTCCTGAAATACGGTAGATATGAATTTGGAATAGTAAAAAGTATAAATTTTCACATGGGGGGTACATTAGTGTTGCTGGAAAACCTATAAAAACCTATAATTTTATGTCAAATAAACCTATAAAAACCTATATTTTTATGAAATAAACCTATAAAAAAAACCTATACTTTGACCTAAATGGACTTTGAAGCCTGAACACTACATATTATCTTTCTTCATTCCTTGGTCCCACCCCTGCCCATCAAAAAAATGCCCCCGAAAAATGCTTAAAACCTGGGAACACTACTATCAAATTTACTAAAATAAGTATTTTAAACTGCCCACAACTGCGGATTTTTTTGTTCAAATATTGCAGTCACTGCTAGCTATTTTTTAATTTATCTAAAAGTTCATCAGATTTTGATTACTTGAAAACTGTCATACATTTTGAATTGAATACAATGACACAAATTGCTCACATGTGTCTTGAAAAACACTAATTTTGTGTATTCGTAGAATTACCAAGTTCTCAAATCTCTTCATGGCATCAGAGGACGTTTCTTAAAAAAAAAAAAATTACGAGCAATCTAATAAAGCAAGCAAAAACCAGTGGTATTTCAAAGAGTTTGTGACACTTTATCATCTGGAAATGCATTTATAATATTATTTGAAAAAAACTAGAATATTTGTTGAATGATCTATGCAAAGGAAATTATAGCGTGGTAAATGTATTGGATATTCAGCAGTATCATATGGCAATGACATCCGTCATATTTGTGCTTGTTTTATAGGCCTACATCTTTTTTTTGTAAAATTTCTGAACATTTCTTAATCACAACAGAGTTAAAGTTGGCTAATTATCATATTGCCAAATATCAAATTTTCGCAACTGTTATAATTATTAAACTAGAAGCTTGTGATTTTATAAATTTTGGATAGTCGATATGATCCCCTATATTATTTAAATTTGATGAAAAATGTTTTCATTGCTTTAGATTCACAGTAATGGTAAACCGAAATGCTTTGTGGACGCTCAAGACAAGGGGGTTGCCAATTGGATGAGATATGTTAATTGTGCACGGGTAGAGGATGAACAAAACATGATAGCCTACCAGTTCCACCAACAGATCTACTATCGAACTATTCAAACTCTGTCTCCAGGCACTGAGTTACTTGTCTGGTATGGTGATGAGTATGGCTTAGAGCTTGGTATCACAAAAGACAACTTTACCAAGAAAGGTGAGTTAATTTAACCTCAGATTTTGTCCGATACGGCAATCATTTTAAATCAATATAGTTTCTGTATGTAAATTGATATATATATTTTTTCATGCTACGGATTATAAGTTATGCAGAATAATGGGATTACTTGTCAGGCTATTACATAGATTGATCAAATGGCCAATGCAGGGTTCCCACTCGACCTAGAAATAAGAAAAACCGGAATGAATTTATTTTAGTGAAAAGTGAGATAATTTTAAGAAAAATGTCCAAAATCAGGGAATTAGATTAGCCCAAGAGCTAAAATTATAGGTTTCATCACATGCACTGCCCCGAAGCATCAAGATAAAATAAAATAGGTGGAACTGGTTATCCTGTGATTTTGAAAAGCCATCATAGAATTTCATACTCGCAGTGCAAACTCTGTGATGCGCTCTGAGCGCATCACAGAGTTTGCACTGTGAGTATGAAATTCTAAGCCTCTATTATTCCAGTTTGGTCATGCATTAGCAAGGCCCGGCTGTATAAAACCAGCTCAAGTGATCCTGTAATTAATGCCCATTTTTTCCATACTTCAGCAGCCATTTTTTAGCTCTGTTATAATGGAAACATGTCCTAGTGGTGCATGCTAAGATGCAGCTGCTAATAGTTCATCTTGGGTCATCATTTTATCCGTCATTGTAACAGCCATCTTGCTTATAATGAAACATATTTAGAGGAGATCGGAAATGGCATATTATTATGGCTTTATTCATATATCAATGAATGTCTATGTCCCAATATGTTTTTCTCAAGTTGGAGAATTTGGGTGGCCATTTTTTAAATTAGTAGCATATTTTTCGCCAGAGGAGCGGGTTTATCTGACTTTTGCTTGATTTCCTGTATATCTATATATGTTATAAGCGTTTTTCAATATAACGATTTCTTTAGAATGTGTCAAATATTGTAATTCATTAGATGAACCTACTGCACATATCATTTATTTTAAATTTGAATACATTAGACCACATTTATATTCTTAAACATTTGTTATGACCAGTAATAAGAACACAGAATATATTATGTGGCTGCTGCTAATTTGAGCAGCCCATTTTCGCAATCAAAAAATATATAAGCATTTCGTATGTTTTCTTGGTGATCATGGTGTTGTAAAAGGTAGCAAAGAGGTGATTTAAATGTTCAACTACTCAAACAAAGTACCAATCCAGGTCAACATCGCGAAGAAACTAAATTTCGGCAGGCTTAGATAAGTTAAATATCTAAGCAATTTTTACATGGACATTGCCAAGCCTGATCTACATCTAGTCTAAAATTTTCACTCTTAATCTTCCAAGTATCTTAGCCTCTCACTCTTAATCTTCCAAGTATCTTAGCCTTTTAAGAGTTTTGGTAAACATCGTAGTTACAGGGAGGTTGTTTAACCCTTGTCCTGCTGGACCCGGATATATACGTTTTCAAGAAAGTTTTAACCCAAATAAAATGCCGCCTAAATTGATAAATATTCAGTGGTAGATGCTCAGCTAATCAAATATTTCAATTTGGAGATGTTTAGTTTTCATAAATAGAATTATTTTTCGTGCTTTTGAAGCTGGAAATTTCGTTAGCAATTCCAGCTTTAAATGAATGAAAAAGAATTTGAAACAATTCAGCAGGACAAGGGATAATTCCGATGTTAACATATCGTAAATTATGTTTGTTTAATACAGAATATCTTTGGTGTTACAAGTTATGTCTTTTTTTGTTAACAGTTGTGAAAAGAATGACCAAGGTCAATGCGGGAATGAAAACAGCAACTGTTCAGCCAGAACGCTTATTCATGTGCAGACAATGCAAGATTGGTTTTGTCAACAAGGATTTATTTACCAAGCACGCTGAGACATGTTCTATAGACAATGATGTGAACAAAAAATGTAATACAGATGTAAAACTTGAAAGAACTGTAAAAATATTGCAAATGACTAATAGCAAATCAGATAATAAAATGGAAAGGCCTTATAGCTGTCAGCTGTGTGAGTACAGGTGTGGTAGGGCTGGTCACTTAAAGAAGCACATGCGTACACACACAGGAGAGAAGCCTTATAGCTGTCAGCTGTGTGAGTACAGGTGTAGTGAGGCTGGTCACTTAAAGAAGCACATTCGTACACACACAGGAGAGAAGCCTTATAGCTGTCAGCTGTGTGAGTTCAGGTGTGTGCAGGCTGGTCACTTAAAGAGGCACATGCGTACACACACAGGAGAGAAGCCTTATAGCTGTCAGCTGTGTGAGTACAGGTGTAGTCTGGCTCAGCACTTAAAGAGACACATGCGTACACACACAGGAGAGAAGCCTTATAGCTGTGAGTTCAGGTGTAGTGAGGCTGGTCACTTAAAGACCCACATGCGTACACACACAGGAGAGAAGCCTTATAGCTGTCAGCTGTGCGAGTACAGGTGTGCACAGTCTGGTAGCTTACATAAACACATGCGTACACACACATAGCCTTCTAAGCAAACTGAAGGTTTTGACCAATATTGATTTATTGGCATGGCACCCTCTAGGACCGTGGTCTAATATTAATTGATGTTAGCCAGGGTATCCGATTTGCCAGGTCATAGCTGATGATAAACCAATGACGTGGAACCAATGTTGTACTAACATTGGCCCATTGTCTGGGACGCTGGGCCAAACTGAGTTAAACGTCTTGTGCTGGGTGTCTGTTGTGTGAATACATTGTGTACTGCGGCTGGTGGCTTAACCCTTTAATCACTATGGCTCACTTTGACCTAAGCTTAACCTTTTAACCGCCAAATTATTCAATCTGAATTTTCACCCACTTGAAATTGTGTCTCGCTGACGCGATCCACAACTTCCGAGTCAGTGAAAATTATTCAGATTTGACAAAATGGAAGTCAGCTTTTTTAAATATTGCTGATTGATGTCATATTTTATCTTTAACATGTTTAAAAGGTGGTACTTAATGTGCTAATGAAAAAATGAAAACCCGAATATATGCGACACCGGCGGTTAAAGGGTTAATGCAATAGAATTCAAGTTAACCCTTTAAGCCCTCACGATGCATTCAAGCATCATTTTACATCCTTGAAATAGACTTAATTTTCCTACAACCAAGGGTTTTAGCAAGGAAATTTCCATGAAACTGGTTTACCAATACGTGGCAATTTCTTTAATTTTTCACTCTCATCAAATCATTTTCATCCAATACAAGTCGAGAATTGCGACAGCAATTCGCGGCTTGTAGTGGATGAAGATGACTATGGTAAACTTAGGCTTGAAAGGGTTAAATGATCTTCCGTTGTGAAAGGGTTAAGTAAAGATATACACTGGAAAGAAGATGTCAGCTGTGTGAGTCCAGATGTTGAAGAAACGTAGGACTTAACCCTTTCAATGCTGGTACCGACTTTAGACGTCAGAATATGACGTTTATAGACTTCAGATTATGACGTCTAAATTCGATCCCCACACTGAAAACTTGTGAAAAGTTTATAATGGCCGTAAATCCACCACGTAAGCATTCAAATCAAGCGGAAAGGTTTACTAAGACATATATTTATACAGAAAAACATTTCAGCTAACTCTGGGTTCCCACGGTCATGGAAAACCATGGAAAATGAAAAAAAGAAAATCCAGGCCTGGAAAAGTCATGGAAAAAGAAAATTTGGCAAAAAGTCATGGAAAAGTCATGGAATTTTTATTAATATTTATTGCCTTTGTAAAAAGTTAAATTGAGAAAAAATTGTTGATTACAAATGTGTTGATTAAATACTTTTGACACAGAAGTAAGAAACCCGCGACACCCGGTTCTGCTTTAAATCAGGCCGCTGTGGTGGTGGAGGCTGTACAGTTTTTAATGTACATTTTTATATTAGTTTACGAAGTCATGGAATTCTTCAAAATAGTCATGGAATTTCATTTTCCAGATCTCTGTGGGAACCCTGTAACTAGGACATTTATGGTGAGTTCAAATTGAAAAAAACGTCTGGTCCCCGTGGTTAATCCAAAAAAAGCATTTCAGCGTTGTAATGGTCAAAAGCTATAACCTACATTAGATGGCTACCCATTCCACTATATAAAGTGGTATATATGTATGGGTGGTATAAAGTGGTATGGGTGGAAATGAATAAGGATTGCAATGCATGTAATAAAAAAAAGTGACATATTATAGACTAAGGTCTCATAGTCTACGTCCTAGGACTACATCGATCGTATTTTTAAATCTGAAAAAAAAATGCCTAGTTTAATGCAAGCAATCAATTGTAGGCTAAACCTCTTGTATTCGCTTGTCATAATAATGGGAGTCCTCATTTGTGTATAAAATAGTTTAGGCTTAACAAATACAATTCGTGTAATAGGCCACGAGGCTGTGATGTAGATGACAACGACACTATAAATTTATTGTATAAAATTGTGTAGGCCTATCAAACTAGAAACGTAATTTAATGTAAAATTAAACTTGTCATTTACTAAGCTTATACTTAATCCTTTCAGAGCATGGACCGGACCGACTTTAGACATCAGATTCTGACTTTTGAAGCGACACAATCAGGCTAAAATCATCAAAAATCAGTATTTTGATTTTGGCTTCTTAAAGGGACATGCGCAGGTTTAAGATCATCAAAAAATCGGTGATTTTATTTTGGCTTCTTAATATGACTAATAAACTAGAACTGCAAAAGTTTTTAAATTTTTGTCCTGCGCATTCACCAGTTAGGCTAGATATAGAGACGAAATTCCTGACTTCTAATTATTGACAACCATGTCAAAAATAGGAAATACGGGAATTTCGTCTCTATATCTAGCCTAACTGGTGAGTGCGCAGCACAACAATTTAAAAACTTTTGCAGTTATAGTCTATGGACATGTTCACATCATTTGATCATATTAAGAAGCCAAAATAAAATCACCGGTTTTTTTATGATTTGAAACCTGAACATGTCCCTTTAATAAGGCCATAAGATGTGAACATGTCCATAGACTAGAATCGCGGAAGTCTTTTAAATTTTAGGCTGCTGTGGCAACGTAGCAAGTGTGCCTAAAGCTCCATTTATCAGTTATTCACGTATTTCTTATTTTGGACATACATGTCTGAAATTAAGTTTCGTCCTTATTTCTCGCTTAACTGGTAAATACGCAACACAAAATTTTAAAAACCTACCCAATTCTAGTCTATGGACATGTTCACAACTTACGGCCATAATAAAGGGACATGCCCAGGTCTAAAATCATTAAAAAAATCTGTATTTATATTTTGGCTTCTTAAAGGGACATGCCCAGGTCTAAAATCATCAAAAAATCGGCAATTTTATTTTAGCTTAATAATGTGACCATATGGTGTAAACATGTCCATTTTGACAACCATGTCAAAAATAAGAAATACAGGAATTTCGTCTATATCTAGCCTAACGGGTAAGTGCGCAGCACAAAAATTTAAAAACTTTTGCAGTACTAGTCTATGGACATGTTTACATCGTATAGTCATATTAAGAAGTCAAAATAAAATCACCGATGTTTTGATGATTTTAGACCTGGGCATGTCCCTTTAAGAAGCCAAAATATAAATACAGATTTTTTTAATGATTTTAGCCTGCTTGTGTCGCTTTAAATTCAGTCCCCGCACTAAAAGAATTAAAATAAAAGCATTATAGCTGACTAGGGCCAACACCGTTACCGTCTTATCGGTAGGCGGAGTCACTGTCTTTTTTACACGGGTAGCTGTGGAAAAATGGCAGTCACTGCGGCCGAGCTCCACGCAATGTGAGTAGCTTGGCTTAGCCGGGTACCATAACATAGTTATTCAAGTGAAGCAGAAAGAACTAACTAAGACATTATGATGCTTTCATATTGAAAAAAACCGTTTGGTCTTCATGGTTTATACACAAATATTTCAGCGTTGTAAGGGTTGAATAGGCCGACACTTAACCCTTTAACCACCGGTGCCGCATATATTCGGGTGTTCATTTTTTATTAGCACATTAAGTACCACTTTTTAAACATGTTTAAAGATAAAATGTGACATCAATCAGCAATATTTGAAACAGTTGACCTCCATTTTGTCAAATCTGAAGAAGTTTCACTCACTTGAAGTTGTGGATCTTGACGCGACACACAATTTCAAGTGGGTGAAAATTCAGATTGAATAATTTGGCGGTTAAAGGGTTGAGCCTACATGCCGCTGGTAGGCATACCGATGTACAAATACTACTTGATTGTGATTCACAACAATGACTGTTGAACAATCTACCTCAACATTAAAACAAAATCTGTTAAATTTGTGGTATTTGATGAAGGCATAAAACAATTAACATTTTAAAGACTCAATCAGGTCAAAAGCATCATTTTTATTTTGGCTTCTTGATATGTTCTCAAGTTTTTAAAATGTTCATAGATGACATTCCGATGGCACACTACTTTAAAAACATTCCTGTGGCAATGTAACATGTGTAGGCGTACTAAAAATCCCGTTTATCAGTTATTTCTTATTTAGGACAATGCTGTATAAAATTAAATCTGATTCTAATTTATCTGGTTAAAGCACAACCCAAAATGTAAAAGACTCGCACAATTCTAGTCTATTTAACTATATCAAGATGATGATATTTTGCCTGATTGAGTTTCTTTGAAGCTATACATTGGTGTAAAATGTTCATGTTTAACATTACACCTTAAGCTATGATGCCATAATGTTGGGATTCAGATAAAACACTTACATTACATGTAATGTATACAATATAAATAAACATCCTGCATATTAAAATCACATGTCCCATTTTAAGATGGCGATATTTCTAGCTGTCTGATTTGACTTTTATTCACTTACTGTCATCCACCAGCCAGTGATGATTTTTATGGATGAAACTAATTCGTGAAAGGAATGTATTGAAATTATTATTCATGTTGGCTATATTTTAGGTGTGAAACTTTTAAATTTAATCTTCTTCACAACCCATCTAGCTCCCAACATTATGATAGCGTCCTGTGTGATATTGGATGCAAACATATTACCCTAATGCATAGCTTTAACACTATCAGATAATTGAAATAAATATCATTTTGAAGTCACCCTGACTATTGTAGAAGAGCGAATTCCTGAAAAAAGCCGGAAATCAATCTGTCATACACTATCAAACATACTACGCATCATATTACCATAGCTATGCAACATGTTACAAAAGGCGCTACACTATACAACATGTTACCCAACTTGTTACCATGGACCCTATACCAATCCTAAACATATTACGCAACATATTACTATAGGCCCTACACTTTGGAACATGATATGCAACATGTTACCATAGGCCCTACAGTATGAAACATACTACGTTACCATAGCCCATCAACATTACAGTGGCAAAACCAACCAGCTCCAACTAGTTGCGGCTCTATGAGCAAATAAGTGCCTGCCCGGCAAACATAGTCATGAAACTAATGCTATTTTAATGTTGGGCCAGCGTGCAGTGAGTCGACATTTAAAAAACATTTTTTTAAATGTCTCGTGTTCCAAATCATCCGCTTGTGTACATATTGTAATATATGTTATGTTATATTACACACTGATATTATTGTTTTCCCTTTCAGCGCTCCTGACCGTCTTCAGAAAAAAATATTTAATAGCCAGACCCATAACATAGGTCGGTCTCCATGGTTTATACAAAAATATTTCAGCGCTGTAAGGCCTAAGGGTACATAGACCTGTCATTAATTGATTATGTTTTATTTGTCTTCATGTTACATGACTTTATGCACGCTATAAGAGGCGTAGATGTTATTTTAAGCCCTCACGATGCATTAAAGCATCATTTTGCATCCCGGAAAACAGACTTGATTTTCCTACAACAAAGGGTTTTAAAACGAAAATTTTCTTGAAGCTGGTTTATCAATACATAGCAATTTTCCCTCATTTTTAAACCACTTCAAATCATCTTCATCCACTACAAGTCGAAAATTGCGACAGCAATTTGCGGCTTGTAGTGGATGAAGATGACAATGGTATATTCAGGCCTGAAAGGGTTAATATTTCTTTGCTGTTGGTTGGGTTGTTTTGTTGTGTTCACTATGGTATGCTATAATGTGTGCCTAGAATCTGACAACATCTTATTTGACGAGGCCGAGATGTCATTTTTAAATTAAAACCTGTGGAATTATCCGTCTTTAGGAAAAAAATGTGAAATTTATAATAGCCATAAACCCATAACATAGGTATTAAAACGAAGCAGGAAAAGCTAACTAAGACATTTATGGTGATTTCAGATTTTAAAAACCTTTGGTCTCCATGGTTTATACAAAAATATTTCAACGTTGTCATGGTAAATAGAACTGTCATTAATTAAAATACCTGTTTATTGTTCTTTTTTGTCTTCACCATGTTACATCATGATATTTTACACTGAATAAGGCCTAGATGTCATTTTAATATTCCATATCCTTACATATGAAAAGGTATATCTGCCACTTTGAAAAGTGGCAGATACACCGTTTCATATCGAGGAATTGGATTTGTTTGCTGTTGGCTGGGTTGTTTTGTTGTATTCACTATGCTTTGCTATAATGTGGGACCAGCCTCTGACACTATCTTACCGTATTTGACTAGGTCTAAATGTCATTTATTAAATTAAAACCTGTATATCTGTTGGTTGGGTTGTTTGTTTTATTGTGTTTACAGAAAATTAATTGACATAATCTATTTGAGCTTAGATCGTATGTCAGTTTTAATAAAAAAAATCTTTTCTTTGTTGACTTATTTCTATTGTCTTCACTGTGTACTAGAAATTGAACCATTTTGAATATTTAAAAAATGCAACCTAATAATTTTACACATTTCAATAGGTGAAAAATACTCCTTTCTTGATAATCAACCTTTCCTGTCCGAGTTATCCCCGCCAAGTTGTGTCTCGCTAGATTGACCCTCAACTTCAAGCTGGTCAAATTTACTAGTATTTTTAGGCATCAGCCAAATTTCGGCGGATGCCTATTGTCGTCATGGGGCACGTCCATACGTCTGTTCGGCACTTTTAGCACTATTATTTTTCTTTATTGGAATGCGCTTTAAAGGGACTGGCCCAGGCTAAAATCATCAAAAAATTGGTGATTTTATTTCGGGTTCTTAATATGACCATATGATGTAAACATGTACATAGACTAGAACTGCAAATTTTTATAATTTTTGTGCGGCGCACTTACCAGTTAGACTAGATATAGAGACGAAATTTCCGCATTTCTTATTTTTGACATGGTTGTCGATAATTACAAATCAGGAATTTCGTCTCTATATCTAGCCTAACTGGTGAATGCGCAGCACAAAAATTATAAAAATTTGCAGTTCTAGTCTATGTACATGCTTACATCATATGGTCATATTAGGAACTCGAAATAAAATCACCGATTTTTTGATGATTTTAGCCTGGGCCAGTCCCTTTAAACTTCACATACGGACTAATCATGACGTTGATTGAGTTCACCTTTCTGTGACCTCTATTGACCTCTATTTTTACACGATCGGAAAATTTACGAGATCCACTCAACAATTCAAAATTTATACGACCTATCTATTTCACCAATAGCTCAGATGAGTTTTAAAATGAGCGCGCATCTGTCAAAAACTAGCTCCGGGCGGCCAAAATAGCTGATAATTTGCAATTATTTTTTTAATAAAAACGTGCCAGATAGATAGACAAAATAGAATAAAATGACCAACTTGTGGCCATAATTAACGGTAATATCTGGGAAACATGTGCAAGATAGCTGGACTATTAATATAAATGTGAGAATGCATGTATTAAGAATGCACTATGAACAAATTCAACTCGATTAATTTCAATCTGGAAATATGACTAATTTGAACTATATGGTCATGAGCTATACTAATCAATTTTTTTTTAAGTTATAGACTAGAACTACAATTTTTTTTCAAATGATTTTCGCTTTTAAATGATGGTTAGAAGCTGGGGCCGAATTCCGTCTCCGACGCGGGCCTTGTTTTAATTTGATTAAAACACATTTAATTCCCAATAACAGATTTTATCAGCTGATGAAATAAATTAAAAATGATGCTTCGAATTAGGCACAAATTTCATGATAAAAGTTAAATATGTTTTGGTGACACAAAGAAGTAAACTCATTATAGATGTGAGTGAGACATACGTTCACTTTTATTGTATATGTAGCCTACACCAATTACCCCATATATTCTAGTGCTGCAGCATAGGCTTACTCATTAAAAAGAGGTTATTTTACAGGCAAACGTACACGAAAACATCATTATTTATATAAAGGCCTACCTATGGAGAACGCGACATGCCAAGATTGTGTCTCAGAGGACCTGTGTCAGGGGATAAGAACAAAGAAATGAAGAAACGCTCGGCCATTGTTTGTTTAATGTTAGACCAGCGTCGCAGACGGTAGATGGTCATTTAGCCTCTACCAGCATTGTGTCTCTGTTAAGAGAGAATCGGAAATTTCGGTAATCTGCTCTGGTAATTCATATGCCTGAAATAATTACAAGAAACCCTTATTTCGCACAAAATATATATTTAACCTTATACTCAACACCATACCACCAAAATAAATCAATTATTATTAATTAATTCTTGGCACCATTTCCCGCCAAGATAGATACATTGTGAACATGTTTGCACGATGCATATCTAATATAGGCATTTTAGGAAAGTACCCGGACATTTTTTTCGAAAAGATATTTTTTAAAAATGAATTCATATCTAGGCCCTACCATAGTCTTTTGAACAAAGTTTCAAAAAAAATATTTGTATGTGTTGCATTTAATTTTTACTTTAGATGTAATTTTTGTTGCATTCCCTTGGTACTATTCGTTGGCATTATCAATCTTTAAAAAACAACATCGCACCTCTGTGGATATTCTTTGCAGAAATCCATATAAACATCATGAAAAATGCTGAATTATGCAACATTAGCTAAGTTTGTACTTTTCAGCATCGAGGTATATTATAAATAATCCATTGATGAAGGTTTTTAAAATTAATACGCCCAAACATAGAGACTATTTTGCCGTTTCTATATGTTTATTTATAGCTCACGCCCTTCAAACTATTTGGAATCATCGCAGGATGCAGTATACCTTGTTTAATCTCTACAGATCCAAAATTGCTGACATTTTTTTCTTAGAAATTCTCCAAATCTCTACAGGTTTTAGTTGTCATTTTTTAAAGGCCCTTGTTATAATAACAAATATCAGACCTAGGTTGAATAATTGTTTTGAATCCCTATAACTCTATTATCGTCTGCTCCAGGGCGATAAATGATAAAAGTGTCCCAGTTAGCCCCGGTCTCTCTAATATATATAATATGCAAAATGCAGTATCTGCTTACTTTACGAGTGAGCTGATACTGCTTTTTGGCTTGGCACGGCAGTATAAGCTACACATTCACTGTGGTGACGGATTTTCGCTAATTTCTCAGTCAATTCTAAATTAATTGCTCTGCAATTTCACGAGCACTATTCTCTAGTCATGCGCCGACTACCCTGAAAATTTAATTGAAAAATATTGTATACCATAAAAGCTAGTCTATTTAACATGTAGTAAATACTAGAAATGTCATCCTCTATAATATTTAAACCCTTCGTCTCGGAATTTTATTACAATCATGACAAATGGTCTAACTTCTGAAATACCTTCTAAATCTTCACAAAATTTGAATGCCACATTTGTGTGTGCAAAATGACATGAAATAGGTTCAAAATTGACTGAGGAATCCGGAAAATTTCTTCACTGATGAATTGATGAATTTATTCTGAATCTGACTGTATATAGGTCTAAATAAGTATAAATGAAATACAGACTGATATTTGTATATCGTTCCCTTGTAGCCAAAATGTTGCATGTGTCCTTCAGGTTGTCATTTAAAAGTTGAGCTGAAATGTCAATAGGTCCATATCAGGTGTGTGGAGTGCATGCAAGTAATAGCGAGGGTGATCTCGCACTTATGCCCTCTGTCTATCAGCGTCCCCGTTAGCTCAATAGGTAGAGGCGTCATCCCGTTGTTCACTTGCTAGACCAGACCAGGTTTATCTGGTTTATTTCTTTTTGTAGGGTTCTTGTGACATCAATGTCGAATGTCAAATTGACGTCAAGGTTTTGACGTCAATTTTTCTTTTATTTCTGACATGTTTTTTACGTCAATTATTGACATCAATTTGATGTCATATCAACATCAAATACCCACTGGGATCAAATGCAATGCAATACAAAACTTGGAGTGGATAAAAAAACTAAATCAACATATTCAGACACAAAATTGTATTTGATATTTGAAAAATATAATAAATATCAAATGAACTACCATATGTCAACAAATCTCAAGTGCAACAGCAATAAGCATATTTAAATCGTTTTTATTCCATTTTCTGAATAGATTACTTTGCCGTTTCCTGATTATTCAGCCTTTTAATCTATCTTTGGTGGGTTTGACCATTATATTGACTCGAATGCCTTCTGTAACAAAATAAACACATATAATATAATATAATATTGTATATGTTAAGAATAGTTCCGACATATATTATGAGGTACATGGTATCAGAACAATGCATTAACCCTTCACCTACATGGAAATTTCATCATATTTAAATTCAAAGAGCGCTGTGTATTGCTAATCGCAATTTCCATCTGACGATGAATCAAAATTAGACATAACCAATCAAAACATCGTCAAACGTAACAATCAAAACTCACCATAACGATCATATTTATTGGATATATCATGCCATTGTCAGCACAATTAATTTACAGACTAATTTTGCAGTTTTTTGTCATTTAGTATCAACGTGTTTTCTTTCGCTCACCTGATCAGTGGTTCTGGGCATGCATATGGGATTTACCCCGAGATGGCAGGATTGAGACGTGAGATTCGCTGTGCTATTTAATTCTGAGAGCATTTATTTCTGAAACACCATATTATTTAATACCTGCACCGATATGAGAGCTGCATTGGCTCAGCTGTTGAGCGGAGGAAACGGGATACCTCGATGGCATTCACAGACAGGAAAAAACTAGACGGTGTGTAATGATTGTATAATTGATTTGTACCTATTGGTCATATACGATTAGTCAGTGTTTTTTTGAATCAAAAAAATGTTTGTCCACGTAGTTTATCAAGGAAGAGTGGTAAGATAAAAATTGCGATAATGTGAAATTTATTATATCATAGATTAACAAGTTCAATAGTTTCAGTATGTTTTATTGTTTCGAGTAATAACAGTTATTCTATTCTGTTCTTGAATAACACAATTTCCTATTTTATTTCCATATAGTGCTAAGTTCGAATTATGGATATTCTGGATGCCGATCATCACCAAACACCATCCATGTCATGTAATACTCCCAGAAAGCATATTCATGTTGCCTGTAGTCCTGTCCTAGAGTTATCCCTTCTCCTCCTAGACGTAGAGAAGTGTAGTTATCTTTACCAAACGTGGTCCACACAACTGGATCCTGATCTAGAAAGGCCGGAGGCTGAGGAGGAGGTTCCGGAGTAGGATTACCGTATTTAATGAAATTAGTCCAAAGCTCTAGCATGTAGTACGCATACTGTTCATCTTCTTCAATGGCGGGGATCATAAAAATGTCACTAAATTCAGATTGTTCATGAGCTTCCGGGTTATAAGGGAAAAATTCCACTCCAAAGACATATGTAAGTTCTATAATGTGCCAGGCTCCCATCCAGTCTGGCATATTAGTATCATCACTCACATAATCAAACACATAATGGTACACAGGGGCTAACTGAGAGTGCCACTTTGGCTGTGCATCCGCCGGAACTCCAAAACCGGCATCAGTTTCTAACATAGCATAAGCATGTCTGCTCTGCTCTTCATCGTATATGTGAGGCCAAGGCGAATAATTAAAATTAATAGCTTGAGCAACATCTTCTTCGCTTCTATTATCACGAAAAATGCTGCTGAAAGTTCCTGCCTTTAGTAAAACCCTATTTTCAAATTCAAGTCTTGTCATCGGCTCTAATTCTGTAAGCCAATATGCAGCGTCCATTGTGCAGAGGCCAACCATTTCAGGAACCGGGTGACCAGCTCCCTCCGATCGCATTTTCCACGGCACATCTGGAATAAATCCCCCAGGTCCATCAACCACAGGTCGAAAGCCACCGCATGGCCTTTCCAGGACATCACAAATAATATCCACTTCGTTGAGTTCTTCTGCGTTTATTGTTCTCAAACAATCCACCATTTCTTGTGTATCACTCACCGGACATTCCACGGCGTCGGCCACCTGTTGTACGTGGCCGAGGTGGTCATGAAGATCACTGAAATACGCCCACAAAGCCAACTCAGTTCCGCTCATTGGAATAGCTCCATGAAACAGTCCTTCTGTTTCTGGTGAAATCATGTGGAAGCCTACACTAGCCCCACCTGCACTTTGACCTCCAATGGTAACCCTATCGGGATCTCCCCCAAAAGCTGCAATGTTTTCCTGGACAAATTGGAGCGCTAGTGCTTGGTCACGTAAGCCCATGTTACCTGGCACTATATCATCTCCAGTATATGAGAAACCAAATATAGACAAGCGATAATTGGGAACCACGATAATAACATCATGAGCAGCGATGAAGTAACCAGGATAAGCTATATTAGCACCAGAATTAAACCCTCCTCCATACATCCAAACGTAGACGGCATAAGGTCCGCTAGATTTGTCCGATGGTGTATAAATATTCAAATTCAAGCAATCTTCATCAATATCCGTCCATCCTGGGTGGGACAAAATAAGTGTTGCATTGGGGTCCTGGGTACAAACAGTCCTGAGATGGTCCGCCACAAATACGTCATCCCAGCTGTCTGGTTCTTGTGGGTTAGTGAATCGAAGGTCATCGACAGGTGGCTTGGCAAAAGGTATACCTAAAAATGTATCAACTTGGAAACCAAAGTGGTAGGGATCTTGTAGTGTTAGAGTAGTTCCTTCAACAGCCCCATATTTGGTGTCTACCACCACAGCAGTGGAGACAGAAAGCCATGAGTGAATCAGCCAAAGCAGCAGCCACATGATGCCTGGCCACGAACAACAAGCTGAATGTCAATTGTGAATGTCACACACGTATGATTCATACTGCTATCCGAACACAATACATTAAAACAATGGTGTTCTAATGGTGGGCCAGCGTCGAAGACGTTGGTCAAACGTTAGAACAACATTGTTTCAGAGCATCGTGTTTGCTGAGATAGGCCTACTGCTATCTGAACCCTTGAACGTGTTAGGCTAGAGACGAAATTCCTGATTTCTAATTATTGACAACCATGTCAAAATACGGGAATTTCGTCTCTATATCTAGCCTAACTGGTGAATGTGCAGCAAAAAATGTAAACACTTTTGCAGTTCTAGTCTATGTACATGTTTACATTATATGGTCATATTATTAAGCTAAAATAAAATCACCGATTTTTTTGATGATTTTAGACCTGGGCATGTCCCTTTAATCTGATAGTTCAATTTTGGAGATGTTTATTTTTTATAAATATAAATATTTTTTGACATTTGAAGCTGGTATTTGCGTCAGCAATTCCAGCTTCAATTGACAAATATCAGATCAGGAGCACAGGTTTAATCTTTGAAGTGTAATTCACGACTATAATGTTTTTAATCCATTTTATTACCAGGTTAATTCACCGATACTTGGGCCCTTAAACATCAACATTTGCAAATATTATGTCTGAAATTAAATAAATATGTGTAAATTTCTCCCACTTCGAAGTCGCGGAAGCGAGACACAACTTGAAGTCAGTGAAAATGTAAATTCAATAACTTAGCGTTTTATTGGTTTACCATATCAATACCCGTTATGTGTCTTATCTACCGAATTATGGAAATGTGCACGCTTCTCTGAAACAAGCTCTGTTCAAGTCATCAGATGAATGAATTAGGTTTGCGAAACAGAAAAAAAATTATGTGCGTCGTGGTATTTGTGATAAAGAGAAATAATGCATTAAAATACGGCTCATAATTACTTTATTATAAAAAATAACTAATTTATAAATATATCTCAGGTAGATATTTTCAGATTACTGTATCTTTTTCCTGCTATGTCATTTAATCTACATTTTCACCCACTTTAAGTTGTGTTTCGCGAGAGTGACCACAACTGTGGGTAACAGTTACCATATCTGTGGGTGCAAATTACTCACCTTTGTTTACTTTGAGACATTTGAAAATGTTGATGTTTAAATAAACATTTTGCTCCCAATAACATTGATTTAATCGGCTAATCAAACCGATTAAAAACGACTACCCAGCCGACCCGACGCTGAACCAATGTTGAGTTGGTGTTGGTTCATCGTCTACGACGCTGACCCAACATCAACCCAGCATTGGATCAACGTCTGCATCTGTATCTTATCGGCCATCTGGAGGGTCACACCAACAAGATAAGAAACACAATATATTACTAGTGACCTTAAACCATGACAATTTACCCTTGTGCTGCTGCTGCAATCGTATATACGAGTTCAAGCATGTTTTAGATCAAAAAGAATATTAAATTGGATAAAATAGCTTTTGGTAGATGTTTAGTTAATCAAATACTTCAATGAAGATGTGTATTTTTCATAAATAGGCCTATAAATATTTTTTGTCATTTCAAGTTGGCAATTACGTCAGCAATTTCAGCTTCAAATGAATGAAAATGAGTCAACCCTACCAGAGCGGGGGTCTCACTGTAAGGAGTAAAATATGTATAATGGCCGTAGATCCATAACATATGTACCGGTATTCAAATAAAGCGAAAAGAGCTAACTAAGATATTTATGATGCTTTCAAATTGAAAAGAACCCTTTGATCTCCATGGTTTTTACAAAAATAATTAAGCGTTGTAAAGCGCTGTACACACAAACGCGATTATTTTGAATTGTCGCCCAGCGCGTGCGACGCTGGCATTGGACCTACAATTCAAACTCATATTGTCCCAAACGTCGCGCGGGACCTCGGGCGGGCGATCACGTTGGTGTGTACAGCGTTTATAGACAGGGATATATTCTAACCAATCTATTAAACATGTCTGTCAAACTTTTCTCAACGGTTTCTATTGTATTTTTTCCCGTAGATTTCAAATCTGCCAGATACCATTCAAGATTTTGCATATTTAATTAACTAATTTGCATATTTCCAAAATGGCCGCCAAAAAAAAGTAATCGGCTATGAATGCAGTCCCGGCAATCCTAAAAATGTGTTTTTTAGCCCTAAGTTCGAGTTTTGAGATCCCATAATGCCATTTTGACGACAATATTATTTTTAAGGTCATTGGAAGGTCATAGGTCACGTGAACATTGAAATACAATATCCCACCTTTACGTTTTAGCAGAAAGTGCACAAATTGACTTTTTTGGGATAAAATAATGATTTGAATGACTGATAATATGTATTTAATTTCAGAGAGTTACATCTCATACACAAGACTATATTTATTAATACAAGATGGCCGCCATAATTCAAAATAGCCGCCAGCCGAACCTAAAATCAAGATATCTTAGCTTCTAGATATAATATTTAAGCGATCTTAGTGGCTAGATTAAGGTTTTTGGATCAAGGAATAAAATGCCAAATATTATTATACTGTCAAATGAATTTTTAGAGGTTTTTTGAAGTCTTTTTGATCTCTATAGTTTGATATTTTGGAAAATTGTGTGATCATCTACGCCATCATAGTTATATTTGAATGACATCCTCCCAGAATAAGTTTATCAACCGCACACTGTTCTGAATTAACATACTAACATGATATAAAGTTAAAACATATACATTACATGTGTATGACAGCGATACAAGAGGTAAATAAACATATCATTTACATTTTAATACGGCACTATTATGTATACTATAGAGTATGTAAAACTACTACACAGGGGGTTAACATCATATTTTCTGGAAAACTGACAGTCTGACACGGTGTGTTGTATAAGGTTTGGCACCTGAAATGATATCTACATATATTTAGGATCACAACCTAGGTGCACAACCTTGCAAATCAACTACTGGCAATTGGCAGGAGGCCAATAATGGCGGCAATTACCGAAAAACCTTAATTTGTCAATATCTCAGTCAAGATGTAGGATAATTTGCTTTTAAAGTTGTCAAAACCTATCTTCTGAGGGTGAATGATCAATATAAAGCCAACCCTGAAGTGATTTTATGGCTTCTTAACAAGATAGTACACACATCTATGCATTGATAGTGCAAAAAAATAATGTTTGCGCTAGATAATATTAAACACATTTGATAAGAAAACATTTGATGTGATAACAATGGTAAGTTTATTGATTATAAGCTAACATAAGTATCACTTGTTACAATAATCACTTCAAAACATAATTAGCCTAAAGTTACATGAAACAAAAATTAGCGCTGAAAATAATAATGTCGAAGGAACTACTGTTTGCAGGAAGCCACATGCACACAACTACATTGTATATCGATAAGATTATTGAAAGTGGGTGTGCTTAAACGAATACTAAAAAAGTATATGATGCATTTATGCTATTTAATTAGAAGCATACATTATAAGGATTATGCTTGGGGATCACCCACAGTCACATCTTACATAGCAAGGATTTCCCTTTTCTCACACTAGCAGTTCTTGTTACAACACTTCATGCGGGGATGGAATTTTGTGAATCATATGTGGTGGCGACGGTGGGTTTGTACATGTAGATTGAGCAGGAATCAGCTTGCTATTTTCTACAACCCTTCCATAGTCCTAAGGCTTGAGGATGGCTTGGCTGCATGCTTTATATGCTGTTCAAAATCATTTTCATTGGGTGGCAACAACTTCAGCAGTGCTGACTTATTAATATTATTTAAGAATGTTTTGTCTCTGAGCGTATCTATATCACAGCCTTCGAAGGTGGCACTCTTGTTGAAATATTAGCTCACAAAAAGCTGCTGTGACTGGTCACACACATCTAGCGTGATTGCAATGGGAGCACCATCATCAGCAAAGTCTTTCAGTGTAGTTACATCATTCAGCCAACTTTACATGCCAGTAGAGAATGGATAGCTGATGGTATCTCGTCCGCTGATAATGTGAATAAATGACCCATTGCAGCGGCAAAACTTCGTGAATGGATAGCTGTCTTGAGATGAACGACCAATCACCAAATATACAATGCAATGTATGTGACTGTAATTAGTATACCCTGTTTTATCTACCACCTAAGTAAAATTTTGTTGAACAAAAGGGAGGATCACTTTGGTATTGGTGATCATGAATGTAGCAATATGCCTCCATCATCGATCACAGAAAACGGAAATAGTATGATAGCTGATGCCATGGTGATCACATTGCAATAACGGTAGATGTGTATGACCAGACAAAGTAGCTTCTTGTGAATACATAATCCAACTTCGAAGGCTGTGATATAGCTATATACTCATATTCGTCAAGTTTTATAATAACAAATCACTGCTGAAATAGCTGCCACCCTCTTGCTTTCGAACAGCTTCTAAAGCGAGCAGCATTGGCAAAGCACTTGACAAGTCAGATCACATCGCCGAGCTTATCTGCGAGCCTGAGGACTATGGACGGGTTGTATAAAATGATAAACTGATCCCAGGTAAATTTACAAGCCCACCACATATGACACACACAACTTCACGTGGCTGCAAAAAGGGTTGCGACAAAAACTGCTCGAGTAAGACAAGAAAAATCCCCTGCTATATAGAATGTGACTGTCAGAGATATCTAAGCAAAGGTAGCCGTGTAAAAATGATCATGATAATTGAATAACAATTGTATTTCTAACACTACAACACTCTTTTTTTTTTGTTAACCACACCCAAATTCAATGATCCTCTAACATGTCTAATATATAGCAAATCCCTGCAAACAGTAGTTATTTTGACGGTATTATATTCAGTGTTATTCAATTTTGTTGTTTGCAACTTTAGGCTGACTACTAGTTGTCGTAGAATAATGCTTAACGTCGCTCGGCACTAATGGTCATTTAAGTGATATTGTAGTACGATAAAAACAGTGCAGTCCATTGATGTCCGATGTCCATATGATGATGTGAGGGTGGGGTGATAGGGAATGGTGGACTACTTACTGACCAATTTTCTTGGCATGTCTAAGGGATTTACCCTCAGACATGCCAAGACGATCGAAGACTTGGGTTTTGATATGTAATTTGATGCTGCAACACCGAGGCCTTAAGCACAGCTCCGCTCTCCTCCGGTGGGATAGTCCTCAGAGACACAATAGTTGAGGGTAACTCCATTCATCACACGTGAGAGACCTAATGTCAAACACTATTGCCTGTAGTTTAGGCTCTAGCATGGGCAGCATCAGTGCCTGCACTGATGCGGGAGCTGCATTGGCACCACTATTGAGTGGAGGAAACAGGCTACCCCGCTGGGAATCCACCACAATATTATAGCCAGCCACGTGTAGGTTGCAGCTTCCCTTGGATAAGGGTTGTAGACTAGTGATTCTGTACCATGTGGTGCAACATGCAACAGACAGGACAGATCCCTAATGACCCTCCCAAGGTGGGTGCGATAAGTGCTACTACTAGCAACCATCCCAATACCCCTTAGACTGACCATGTTATGAAGTGATTATAATACCAAATGCTATATCACTGCAAGGGTTAATACATATGTTATATCAAGTTTATGATCAATAAACATTATCATTGTTATGACATCGAATGCTGGTGATGCTTTCTTATCAAAAGTGATTATTAATTATACACTGTGAAACATTATTTCCAAAGCAGAGTTGTGTGTACTGGTATACATAATTTTTTTGCAAGACATAACATCACTTCAGGACTGTTTTTATATTGATCTTTCACCCTGAAAATATTCGTCTAGTCAACTTTAAAAGCAAATTATCTTAAATATTGACCGAGATATTGACAAATTCAAGTTTTTCGGTAATGGCTGCCTTTATTGGCTTCCTGCCAATTTCCAGTCGATTTGCAAGGTTGTGCACCTAGGTTGTGATCCTAAATATATGTGGATATCATTTCAGGTGCCCAAACTTTTACAACACGCCGTGTCAGTTTTCCAGAAAATATGATGTTCACCCCCTGGGTAGTAGTTCTACATACTCAAAATAACAGTGCCGTATTATAATGTAAATGATATGTCTATTTTCCTCTTTTGTCACTTTCATATACATATGATGTATATGGTTTTACTTTATATCATGTTAGCATGTGAATTTAGAAGAGTATGCGGATGATAACCTCATTCTGAGAGGAAGTTATTCAAATATAACTATTATATAACACACATTTGCCAAAATATCAAACTAAAGAGATCAAAAAGACATCAAAAAAACATTTGACAGTATAATGATGTCTGACATTGTATTCCTTGATAAAAAAAAACAATCTAGACACTGAGATCGCTCAAATATGATATCTAGAAGCTAAGATATCATGATTTTAGGTTCGGCGGGCGGCCATTTTGAATTATGGCGGCCATCTTGTATTAATAAATATAGTCTTGTGTATGCGATGTAACTCTCTGATATTAAATACATATTATCAGGCATTCAAATCATCATTTTATCCAAAAAAGTCAATTTGTGCACTTTTTGCTAAAACGTAAAGGTGGGATATTGTATTTCAATGGTCACGTGACCTATGACCTTCCAAGGATCCCAAAAATAATATTGTCGTCAAAATGGCATTATGGGATCTCAAAACCCGAACTTAAGGCCAAAAAACACATTTCTAGGATTGCCGGGACTGCATTTATAGCCGATTACTTTTTTTTGCGGCCATTTTGGAAATATGCAAATTAGCTAATTAAATATGCAAAATCTCGAATGGTATCTGGCAGATTTGAAATCTACGGGAAAAAATACAATAGAAACCGCTGAGAAAAGTTTGACAGGCATGTTTATTAGATTGGTTAGGATATATCCCTGTCTATTAAGGGTTAAGATTTTTGTGTGTTGTTGGGAAAGTATAATCTATGTTATTTTGTTATATGAAATGAAGGCAGGTGGGTCGTTTTGCTTTGAACACTGAACAATAATATTTACATTGCGGCGGCTACCCCACTCATTTTGACGCTTATCATGATGTGCATGCGGGTGGGCCCACAATGTTTAATCCGCATACTGTAACCGCTGTGGTTTTAAATACTTTTTTAATAACAAATTCAATACTAGCTTTCAAAACATGCTAAAGATAAAATGTGACATCAATCAGTAAGATTTGGAAATCATTGACCTACTATTTGTTGAATTTGAATAATTGTCATTTCCTTGAAATCGAGTCAGCGAGGCACAACTTCAAGTGAGTGAAAATTCTAATTGACTAACTTAATTATAATTTCTAACTTGCTGGTTAAAGTGTTTAACACGGATGACATTCAAGTGATTTTATAGTGTATCATACCATGCTAAATAAACAATATCTGTCCAGTTTGTTTTGTTTGGTCATGGGGGACCAATGTTATCTCAATGTTAGCCCACCGTCTTCGACGCTACCCCAACATTGACACAGCTTTGCGGAAGTAAGAGAGGTTGTTGAGGTCATTTTGTATTGAAGATTTTCTTTAATGAAGTGTACAATGATTTTCTCATCCAAAATAGTAGCAAAATAATATGGCGACAAGAATGATAGGCCTAATATGTACTGTGGATCTGGTAATATTCGCGAGGTTTTAATTTTGGTGAATTTTTTGCGAGGAGGACAAATTCTAATTCGTGAATTAAAAAAATATCGCGAAAATTCTTTTTATAATAGCGCTACTAAAGAAACATGAAAATTCGCGAATTCTAAACTTCGCCAAAAGTCTCAAAGTCAGGGATTTGCAGAAATTTTAACCGCGAAATTTCCAGATCTACAGTATATAATACTAGACATCCAGTCAGTCAGAGACTGCAAATCACCGCCGAAATTAAAGATCGTAGTGATCGTAAAACCTATAGTTGTAGTATTCCACTTATTTATTTATTTATTCATTCATTCATTCATTCATTCATTCAGCTGTTATACAGTAAAATTTCACTGTAGATGATAAATTTTGATTTCATAGATTCCACCTATTTTATTAATCCAGGTTTGGGTCTAGCAACCATACACAACAGTTGTGAGACTATGACGTTATAAATTAGTCTTCTATACTGTTAGATCAAAATAGTATTTTACCACCAATCCATGTGATTCAATCGTAATGCAAATCGTGAATTCGGATCATAATCCGAATGATCCTCAGAATTTAATAAATTGTTCCTTGGCCCGGAACACACCTCTGGTAAAAGTTTGATGCAAATCTGCTCGTTACTTTTTGAGTAATCGGGGGACAGACAAACCAATAAAACCGAAAACATAACCCACTGGAGGTGATAATATAACCTGTATAATATAACGTCACAGTATGACAACTGTTTACGTTGCATGTTACTGCTGTTTGCACGACGTAACAGTACAATAATATTATTGCCAGTCAAAAGGCAGTAGCCTTCTTACTTAACAAGTTACACAGAGCACTGTGTATAGTCTCAGACAGACACAGATAGCATGTGCGTCTAAAAAGGGCGACACAGGTGTATGCCTGCACCCACTCCTCTCCCTCCATGTGATGTTTACACATCTGCACGAGCCTCTCACAGAACTTTTAGCAGGACAGCCGGCAAATCACAAGCTTCCTACGATCGGTTGAAAGTGAGAGTGGGGGATATATGACGTCAGCCATCCATTTAAGATGCAGGGTAGCACTGCCTAGCGGCTGGCAGTGTATTAACAAGTAAGCAATGCTGCTTTTTGGGTTTGCAGATGAGAATAGTAGACATACAGTGTAACACCTGCCCAGGGGCGGCATGTATAGTAGGGTCAGATGGGTCCTGATCCCCCCCCCCCCTTTGAACATTCCGAAAACCTTATATTTTTCTCTGAGCCTTCCGGAAACCCTACATTTGTCTAAATTTTACCTCTTGACCCATCCTATATGTGAGAGTTATGCATGTCAATGCCATCCCCTCCCTACACTTAGCATCTTTACATCCTAGAACACTGAGCCATTCAATTTATATTTGCATCCACTTGAAATTGTGTCTCGCTATCGTGATTCACAACTTCAATTGACTGAAAAAGACTTGGATTTGTTAAATTGAAGACACACTGAGTATCAGTGTTTCAAAGTTTAAGACAAATTTTAATTACTTTTAATAAGTGGTCATAGGGGCATACAGGTGCTAATAGAAATGGAATGGCCACTATAGTAGACATCAGTGTTCCAGGGGTTAAAACACAGAAGGGCTACTGTAGTAGACATTAGTGTTCCAGAGGGTAAAACACAGAATGGCTACTGTAGTCGACACCAGAGTTCCAGAGGGTAAAACACAGAATGGCTACTGTAGTCGACACCAGAGTTCCAGAGGTTTAAACACAGAATGTCTACTGTAGTCAACACCAGAGTTCCAGAGGTTAAAACACAGAATGTCTACTGTAGTCAACACCAGAGTTCCAGAGGTTAAAACACAGAATGGCTACTGTAGTCGACACCAGAGTTCCAGAGGTTAAAACACAGAATGTCTACTATAGTCAACACCGGAGTTCCAGAGGTTAAAACACAGAATGTCTACTGTAGTCAACACCAGAGCTCCAGAGGTTAAAACACAGCATGACTACTGTAGTAGACATCAGTGCTCCAGGGGTTAAAACACAGAATGTCTACTGTAGTCGACATCAATGCTCTAGTGGTTGAAATACAGAATGGCGACTGTAGACGACATCAGTGTTCTAGTGGTTAAAACACAGAATGTCTACTGAAGCCACAACCAGTGCTCTAGTGGTTAAAACGAAGAATGTCTACTGTAGTAGACATCAGTGCTCCAGGGGTAAAACACAGAATGTCTACTGTAGTAGACATCAGTGCTCTAGTGGTTAAACACAGAATGGCTAGTGTAGTCAGCACCAGTGCTCTAGTGGTTAAAACACAGAATGGCGACTGTAGACGACATCAGTGCTCTAGGGGTTAAAACACAGAATGTCTACTGCACGTCAACTCTAGGGATTAAAAAATAGAACGCACAATGTAGTCGACTTTGTTCCTCTAGGGGTTAAAACACAGAGTGGCTACAGCTGTCGACACCAGTGATCTATTTGTTATTCCTTGTACTGCTGTTTTACGATACGTCTATTTTTATAAACAGCGTATCTTATATTTGGTTTCAAGCACATTTTAGTCCAGATTAAACTTGACTGAAATTCAGAAAACATTTTATGGTAGACGCTCAGTTTAATAATTTGCGATATGTATACCTTTACAAATAAACACATTTTTTGAAATTTGAAGCAGGAATTTGCGTTATCAAATCCAGCTTTAAACCTCACAATGCTAAAATATTTTTGTATACACCATGGGTACCAAATGGATACCCAATTTGAAATCATCATAAACGTCTTATTTAGCTCTTTCTGTTTCATATGAATACCTATTTGATGGTGCCCTGGTGACATCGCGAGGCTCTGACACAGAGACCTCCATTTTCTAACTCTTTAAGTGCTTCATTACTACCTAACATTTTCCTTTCATTTGAAGTTGGCATTGCTCACGCAATTGCCAACTTCAAATGAAAGGAAAATACCTCCTCACTTAAAAATTAAACCTGCTAAATTTCACAATGGGGGCTTTACTCAAGATTTATACATGCATATTTGTTCAATTTCTGTCAAATTTTAGTTGTGGAAAAACAGTATGAATGCGCTTAAAAGCGTCGCCCGCACTCAAAGGGTTAATACGATCACTGAGTTTCAACAGCTGAAAAAGGCCTAGTTTTAATAGGCACTCGAAAAATTAGTCTCCGTTTCATAACACCCAAGTTTTTTCGGTGGCTGTCGTTTTTACACAGTTTGTTGTGTACATAAAATGACGGTCAGTGTGGCCGGGTCTGCTGCTAAGCAAGTTGGGCAGACCCATGATGTTATGTTATGGGCCAGCGGTCATTATAAACTTTTAATTTTTTCACTGCGGGGATCGACTTTAGACGTTGGGATCTGACGTCTAAAGATGTCAGATTCTGATTTCTGAAGTCGGTCCCGACGCTCTAAGGGTTAATTCAGAAATGACGTCATTTTACGGG
>OZ024908.1:92600726-92630726 GCA_964017125.1 Flabesymbios commensalis
ATTACAGGCAGTATCGCTCACCGGAATAGAGAGCAGGGAGCAAATCAGCTGTCATAAATTGCTATCTATAAGGGACAAATTTTGCTAATGTTGAGGGCTCTTAAAAAAGGAAAGCTCGCGCAGAATTTATGTACACTTATGCTTGTTTTATGCATCAAAGTCTTTGAATGGTTGCCATTTCTGCGACCAAAATGTGGTTCAAGTCTTGAATATTTACAATGGAGAGGAAATTCATAAAATGTCATGGCAGCCATCTTATCTTGGATTCAAATATGCCTTTTACACGATATTTATGGTTTCTAACATAATTCAGGTAAAAATTATATAATTCAATAGAAAGCCTTGTTTTTGTTCTGACCCCTTCAAATGCAAAAATATGTTTGTTTGAACGGAGTTTTTTATTAAATGTTTGAAATAAAGAGCACCGATTGAGACTCATTTTACGACACAGTGGATGTTTAATAAAACAAATTATAAGCTATTTTGGATTCAAAGATGACTATAATACCATCAGCTTATTGCTGGCTGTACTAATTGTACAAAGGCATATATATATAATGTTGATTTTAGAGAATTAGAACGCCAACAAAAGTGATTTATTCAGCTGATAAAATGAAGTTAATAAGGTTATAGTCGATGTGGAAGGATTATTAAACGATTAACCCATTAAGTGTAATAATAACGGAAGTAAAATGTGCATTAACCCTTGTCCTGCTGAACTGTTTCAATTGTATTTTTCGGCATTTGAAGCTGGAATTGCTAACGCAATTTCCAGCTTCAAATGACGAAAAATATAGATATTTTTCGAAAATATACATCTTCTAAATTGAGTTATTTTACTAACTGAACATCCACCACAAACTCTATTGTCCATTTCAGTGACATATTATTTGGCTTAAAATATGCTTAAAACCGTATATATCCGGGTCTAGCAGGATAAGGGTTAACCCTTACAACGCTACGCGCATTTTCTTACAACAATGACATAATTTGTTTGAACCATTTAGACCAAAGGCTTTTTTCAATTTGAAATCATCATAAATGGCTTTGTTGGTCCTTTCTCTTTCATTTGGGTCTATGGCTATTAGAAATATTTTTAATCTTCCAGTGCGTCATATTCTGACGTATAAAGACGGTCCCTGTACTGGAAGGGTTGATCTATTGCATTACCAGAATAAATCAGAGTTATTTAACATGAGATGTGCGTGAAAACATCGAGATTTGCAAATGTTTGGACTCCAATTCAACAAATATGACCAATTTTCAGCTGTTGTGGGTCGCGGTAGCCAGACATAATTTCAAGCGGGTGACAACTTCAATTACTTAATTTACAAGTTTAATTGCACAATTTCCAAGATTAGCATATATTTTGCTTCAAATTGTACAAATATAGGGAACTAAGTAACTTTGCTACATTTGAAATAAAAGGTTCGCGAAAGCGAGACATGACTTCAGTTGTAACAAATTTAAATGTTATAATGTCAGACTTTAACCCTTACAGTGCGGGGATAGACTTTAGACGTCAGAATCTGACGTCTGTAGACGTCAAATTCTGACGTCTATAGTTCCCGCGCATTGAAAGAATAAAAATATTTATTATGACTGTATACCAATAACATAGTTATTCAAATGAAGCGGAAAATCTTACTAAGACTTCTATGATGATTTTAAATTGAAAAAACCCTTTGGTCTCCATGGTTTATGCAAAAATATTCAGCGATTTGAGGTTTAAGGGTTAGATTTGTTTGATATTCCTGTTGTCTTCTGCCTGGTCTCATTCATGGGAAACTCCATGTGCGTGATAAGATGTAATCTATAAATGATCACAAAATAACGTAAAATATAAATATTCAACTCACATATATTTATGAACTATTTTTTATAATAGACTAATTCAATGGTTGTGCATTTCCTATGCAGGTGAAGATTATATTATGACGTCACTGAATACTCTCTTCATCATTTTCCAGTGAAAAATGTGATGATCCGAAAACAGAATGTGCGCCTTGTTCAGAAAACCGCAAAAATTACCTTTATTCTGTAAATAGGTTATACTGTGTAGTATAAAGGAGGTCAAATTATGACATTCAGCTTGTTGTTCGTGGCCAGAGATCATGTTGCTGCTGCTTTGGCTGGTTCACTCCTGGCTTTCTGTCTCCACTGCTGTGGTGGTAGACACCAAATATGGGGCTGTTGAGGGAACTACTCTAACACTACAAGATCCCTACCACTTTGGTTTCGAGGTTGATTCATTTTTAGGTATACCTTTTGCAAAGCCACCTGTCGGTGACCTTCGATTCACTAACCCACAAGAACCAGACAGCTGGGATGACGTATTTGTGGCTGACCATCTCAGGACTGTTTGTACCCAAAACGCAAATTCGACACTTATGTTGACCCACCCAGGATGGACGGATATTGAAGAGGATTGCCTAAATTTGAATATTTATACACCATCGGATAAATCTAACGGACCTTATGCCGTCTACGTTTGGATGTATGGAGGAGGTTTTTCTTCTGGTGCTAATATAGCTTATCCTGGTTATTTTATTGCTGCTCACGATGTGATTTTCGTGGTTCCCAATTATCGCTTGTCTATATTTGGTTTCTCATATACTGGAGATGATATAGTGCCAGGTAACATGGGCTTACGTGACCAAGCACTAGCGCTACAATTTGTCCAGGAAAACATTGCAGCTTTCGGGGGAGATCCCGATAGGGTTACCATTGGAGGTCAAAGTGCAGGTGGGGCTAGTGTAGGCTTTCACATGATTTCACCAGAAACAGAAGGACTGTTCCATGGAGCTATTCCAATGAGCGGAACTGAGTTGGCTTTGTGGGCGTATTTCAGTGATCTTCATGATAACCTAGGTTACCTACAGCAGGTAGCCGAAGCCGTGGAATGCCCGGTGACTGATACACAGGAAATGGTGGATTGCTTAAGAACAATAGACGACGAAGAACTCAACAACGTTAATTTTATTTGTGATGTCTATGACAGGCCATGCGATGGATTTCGGCCTTCGGTTGATGGACCTGGAGGGTTTATACCAGATGTACCATGGAAAATGCGGGCTGAGGGAGCTGGTCACGTAGTTCCTGAAATGGTTGGTCTCTGCACAATGGACTCTGCATTTTTTCTGCCATTCTTAGAACCTCTGTCAAGATTACAATTTGAAAATAGGGTTTCACTAAAAGCAGAAACTTACAGTAGCATTTTTCGTGATAATAGAAGTGAAGAAGATGTTGCTCAAGCTATAAACTTTAATTATTCGCCTTGGCCTCACATATACGATGGAGAACAGAACAGACATGCTTATGCTATGCTAGAAACTGACACGACGTTTGGAGTTCCGGCGGATGCACACGCGAAGTGGCAAAGTGACTTGGCCCCTGTCTACTATTATATGTTTGATTATGTAAGCGACAATACCAACATGGATGATTGGATGGAAGCGTGGCACATTCTAGACATTCCATATGTCTTTGGATTGTATTTCTTCCCTTATAACCCAGAAGCTCATGAACAATCTGAATTTAGTGATATTTTTATGATCTCCGCCATTGAAGAAGATGAACAGTATTCATACTACATGCTGGAACTTTGGACTAATTTCATTAAATACGGTAATCCTACTCCGGACCCTCCTCCTCAGCCTCCGGCCTTTCTGGATCAGGATCCAGTTGTGTGGACCACGTTTGGTAAAGATAACTACACTTCTCTACGTCTAGGAGGAGAGGAGATAACTCTAGGACAGGACTACAGGCAACATGAATATGCTTTCTGGGAGTATTACATGACATGGATGGCGTTTGGTGATGATCGGCATCCAGAATATACATAATTTGCTCTTAGTACCATATGGTGATAAATAGAGAAGCCATAACATCCAAAAAATTGAAAAAAGGAATGACGATTCTTATTTTAAGCAATATCACTACGGTACTGTTCCCTTGTGAACTAAGGTAAAAAATTAAAGCTGTAGTACACATTGATCTCTTGTGTTATATTTATGAACCACATATTTCAATGAAATTAACGCTTACAGCGCCGGAGTAAACTTTAGATGACAGCAGCCGATGTCTGTAGACGTCAGATTAAAGTCGATCCTCGCACTGAAAGTGTAAGAAATCTTTACAATGGCAGTACATCCATAACTGAGGTATTCAAATGAAACAGAAAGACATTTGTGATGATTTCTAATTGGAAAAAAACATCTTCGGTCTTCATAATTTATAAAAAAAATATTACAGCGTTGTAAAGGTTAATTGCATATCTATAGATAATGATACGACCCATTCAAATCAAGACAGTCAGAGGTATATTTAACCCTTTGACTTCCAGGTCGGAGTGCATGCCAGGATCCAGATTTACTGGTGTAGGAGTTTTATTTTTCGTCATTTAAAGCTGGAATTGCTAACGCAATTTCCAGCTTCAAATGACGAAAAATACATAAATGTAGTATATATTTGACGAAAAGTTGTGTCATTTTATGATTACGTTCATTGACGAATGACGACGGAAATTTCCGTCATGTATGGTAGTGAAAAGGTTAAGGTATTTCACAAAATTTCATTTATTTTGATATTCACAGCTGACAATGAAGTGTCTGTATGTAAGGATTTATGCTCCGGTTTTGTGATCTCATAGATTATTTGAATAAAATTAACTCTTTAGGTCACTATGTTTCCCCCTCTGTTTTTTATTTCTTGGGCTGGGCGGATCTCACAACTCATGACTTCACACACAAAAACCGCTCATTATTAAATCTGAATTAACATTGAAACTGCATCGGGTATATGTTTCATGTTTCTTGTATTCGTACATGAGCTGAACTAGATTGCTATTCTTTTCAATATGCCCACATCAACAGGGTGAACAAGGGGTGAGTGAATGCTAGACGCTGGCCAGGAAAGGGCGCGGTGATGGCTATCAATTCTAGTGCTGCACCTGCATTCAGGCAGCATTGGACCGGCGTTCCGTATTGATTTTGGTTAGTTTTATAAAATCATACAGTACAACATAAGCTACATGCACATGTACATTTATTATAACCAGCCAGGCTTGTCTCCATCTTGGGACGTCACGAATTAGCTCCGCCCCCTACTTTGCCTTTGGGAAAATCGTTCCCAGTGGTTTAAAAATGGGAGCTGAGCACTATTTAAAAAGTCATCTAGAATAGTATGAAATGTGACTTTGTGCAGTGTAGGTCTGGGGACTACATGGGGCCTTTAATAGCATAGTCAACTGTTAAAATATGCGGGACATGGGTTCCCCAAAATGTAAGAATGTCTGTGGGTATCCCATCCATAATAATACTATAAGCGTTTCATACCCAAATCAGAGCAAGTCCATATACTTGAGTGACATCTGTGAATTTATAATTCCACCAGTGCTCTAAGCTGGGCGGTTTGAAAGCTAACTGTTTTATTACTGTGGGGAGCTTGAAGCAGCTGACAGCCGCGAATGTATTGACAGGAGGGCTTTCCCAACAGACAGTGTACACTCACCCAATGCTGGTTTAATGCTAAGCCAGCATCGCAGACGTTGGCCTAACATTAAACCAGCATTAGTTGAGTGTCTCGTTGGAGTAGTATTCATCCCATCAAGCAAAACACATCGACTCAATATTGGTCCAATGTTGGTCCACCGTCTACGACGCTGGCCCAACATTGGGTCAATGTCTCCCTCTGCTGGGATGGCCTTGTAATCTGGCTAGTTACTCCAGCTGAATGCAATCAACATGTACTGTATACTGAAAGCTTACACATGAACGGGCATGAATATTTTGGGCATGACTGTCGGTTTAAGGCCGCGCATTGCGAGAAAGACATATGTTTTTTTGTCAAGTGGGCTTACTAGATGGTTGCCAGTTTTTGCACAAATTCTGTTTATTTCGGGGGATAAAATATTGATCTCATTATATTTGTATCTTGCCTGAAGCAAATGAAAAGTAAAATGAATCGAGCTCTAGGCCACTTTTGTGCACATACAGGCTAAATTGGGCCAGGAGAATCTCTTGAGGATGGTGAGATGAGTGAGATGACACTACTCTCCAGACACAAGATTCTAAATTCAAACCCTGGAGGTCTGAGGCCAAACACGCGATCGCTCGGTCACAGAGGCTCCCCACTCTTGCCTGAAGCAGAGGAATTAACCATAGTGCCTAACTCGTCAAGCCAGCAAACACGAGGCGTTGGCCCAATGCTGGGCTGATGTTGGGCCAGCGTCGTAGACGATGGGCCAACGTGAGCCCAACATTGAGCCAAAGCCTCGGTTTTACAGGATGCGACTGTAATCCTGTTTAACTTTTGGAATTTGAGATAGGCCTACTATCATAAATTACAAATTTGCCAAATGTGTCTTTAATTTTGCCACATCTGAATAACTTTCCCTCACTTGAAGTTGTAGTGATTGTGTCAGCGAGGGCGCCATACCGGACAATTTTGGGTGTCAAATATTGATTTTAGAACGATTTTTGGACAGTATTTTTGTCTACGGTCAATATAAAATGAACTGAATCGAGCTTTAGGCCACATTTGTGCACATACAAGCTAAATTGGGCCAGGAGAACCTCCTGAGGATGGTGAGATGACACTGCTGTCCAGACACAAGATTCGAAATTCAAACCCTGAAGGTCTGAGGTCGAGCACGCTACCTCTCGCTCATGGAGGCTCCCCACAATACTGAGTACGGTCACTATAAAGGTTTTACTCTTTCAGTGCGGGACCGACTTTAGACGTCAGATTCTGACGTCTAGAGTCGATCCCCTCGCTGTAAGGGTAGAACAAACGTGCTTTTTGAGTACAAAAATAGTCTGAAAACGTATGAAGTCGGAATCATAACGAATTTCCTATAATAATATTTCCACAATACGTAAATCACGACAAATCATATTGTCATGCTCCACCTTGAGATGTCAATTACTCCACACATTTCTCCCCGCAATCATCTCCAGCGACCTTTTAAGTGCTAAGACCGATTGTAATCCTGTTCTGCCCGCAATGCTTTCCAGCGACCCTCTAAGCGCTAAGACCGACTGTAATCGTAGTCTGTAGACGTCATATTCGGACTAGTCGATCCACGCATTGAAAGAGTTAAATATTTATCATGAAGCGCAGAAAGCTAACTAAGACATTTATGATTATTTCAAATTGAAGAAACCCTTTTGTCCCCATGTTTCTTATCAAAGTATTTCAGCGTAGTAAGGGTTAGACTCCTATGAAACACATGCAATATTTTAAACTGGCCCAGGTCCAAAATCATAAAAAAATCGGGGATTTTATTTTAGCTTAATAATATGACCATATGATGTAAACATGTCCATAGACTAGAACTGCAAAAGTTTTTAAATTTTTGTGCTGCGCATTCGCCAGTTGAGCTAGATATAGAGACGAAATTCCTGATTTCTAATTGTTGAAAACCATCATGTCAAAAATAAGAAATAGGGGAATTTCGTCTCTATATCTAGCCTAACTGGTAAGTGCGCAACACAAAAATTAAAAAAAATTGGAGTTCTAGTCTAGTTCTAGTCATATGGTCATATAAAGAAGCCAAAATAGTATCACTGATTTTTTGATGATTTTAGATCTTGGCATGTCCCTTCAAATAACATTCATTCATTGCAAATTTCAATTAGATGTATTTATTCAGAAATATTATCTACTCTGGTATTAGATTTTGATTTTACCTTGAGAATTTACTTCAAGGTGAACGAAAATGAGAATAACTATTTGGGCTCGTGTCGTAACTTGTACGAGAATACGGGCCCTGGGCGCTAGTAGGTTTGATTATCAGCTTTTGTCATGATTGATATTAGGTCAAAAAGGGATCAGCAGGTAATCCATCATAATTAGGTGACCTGTCTATTTGCACTGCGCGTCCGGACAGTAATGTGTGTGGATGTGGGTCAGGGAGCATAACAAAGATTATAATATGTGTTTCCGCGGGCAAGGGAGCATAGCAAAGATTATAATATGTGTATCGGCGGGCGAGGGAGCATAGCAAAGATTATAATATGTGTATCCGCGGGCAAGGGAGCATAGCAAAGATAATAATATGTGTTTCCGCGGGCAAGGGAGCATAGCAAAGATTATAATATGTGTATCCGCGGGCAAGGGAGCATAACAAAGATTATAATATGTGTATCGGCGGGCAAGGGAGCATAGCAAAGATTAAAATATGTGTATCGCGGGCAAGGGAGCATAGCAAAGATTATAATATGTGTATCCGCGGGCAAGGGAGCATAACAAAGATTATAATATGTGTATCCGCGGGCAATGGAGCATAGCAAAGATTATAATATGTGTATCCGCGGGCATGTGTGTGTGTGGATGTGGGTCAGGGAGCATAACAAAAATTATAATATGTGTTTCTGCGGGCAAGGGAGCATAGCAAAGATTATAATATGTGTATCCGCGGGCAAGGGAGCATAGCAAAGATTATAATATGTGTATCCGCGGGCAAGGGAGCATAGCAAAGATTACATTATGTGTATCCGCGGGCAAGGGAGCATAACAAAGATTATAATATGTGTATCCGCCGGCAAGGGAGCATAGCAAAGCTTATAATATGTGTATCCGCGGGCAAGGGAGCATAACAAAGATTATAATATGTGTATCCGCGGGCAAAGGAGCATAGCAAAGAATCTAATATGTGTATTCACGGGCAAGGGAGCATAGCAAAGATTATAATATGTGTATCCGCGGGCAAGGGAGCATAACAAAGATTATAATATTTGTATCCGCGGGCAAGGGAGCATAACAAAGATTATAATATGTGTATCCGCCGGCAAGGGAGCATAGCAAAGCTTATAATATGTGTATCCGCGGGCAAGGGAGCATAACAAAGATTATAATATGTGTATCCGCGGGCAAAGGAGCATAACAAAGATTATAATATGTGTTTCCGCGGGCAAGGGAGCATAGCAAAGATTATAATATGTGTATCCGCGGGCAAGGGAGCATAACAAAGATTATAATATTTGTATCCGCGGGCAAGGGAGCATAGCAAAGATTATAATATGTGTATCCGCGGGCAAGGGAGCATAGCAAAGATTATAATATGTGTATCCGTGGGCAAGGGAGCATAGCAAAGATTACATTATGTGTATCCGCGGGCAAGGGAGCATAACAAAGATTATAATATGTGTATCCGCCGGCAAGGGAGCATAGCAAAGCTTATAATATGTGTATCCGCGGGCAAGGGAGCATAACAAAGATTATAATATGTGTATCCGCGGGCAAAGGAGCATAGCAAAGAATCTAATATGTGTATCCACGGGCAAGGGAGCATAGCAAAGATTATAATATGTGTATCCGCGGGCAAGGGAGCATAACAAAGATTATAATATTTGTATCCGCGGGCAAGGGAGCATAACAAAGATTATAATATGTGTATCCGCCGGCAAGGGAGCATAGCAAAGCTTATAATATGTGTATCCGCGGGCAAGGGAGCATAGCAAAGATTATAATATGTGTATCCGCGGGCAAGGGAGCATAACAAAGATTATAATATTTGTATCCGCGGGCAAGGGAGCATAACAAAGATTATAATATTTGTATCCGCGGGCAAGGGAGCATAACAAAGATTATAATATTTGTATCCGCGGGCAAGGGAGCATAGCAAAGATTATAATATGTGTATCCGCGGGCAAGGGAGCATAGCAAAGATTATAATATGTGTATCCGCGGGCAAGGGAGCATAACAAAGATTATAATATGTGTATCCGCGGGCAAGGGAGCATAACAAAGATTATAATATGTGTATCCGCGGGCAAGGGAGCATAACAAAGATTATAATATGTGTATCCGTGGGCAAGGGAGCATAACAAAGAATATAATGTGTGTATCCGCGGGCAAGGGAGCAGAGAAAAGATTATAATATGTGTATCCGCGGGCAAGGGAGCATAGCAAAGATTATAATATGTGTATCCGCGGGCAAGGGAGCATAGCAAAGATTATAATATGTGTATCCGTGGGCAAGGGAGCATAACAAAGATTATAATATGTGTATCCGTGGGCAAGGGAGCATAACAAAGATTATAATATGTGTATCCGCGGGCAAGGGAGCATAACAAAGATTATAATATGTGTATCCGTGGGCAAGGGAGCATAACAAAGATTATAATATGTGTATCCGCGGGCAAAGGAGCATAACAAAGATTTTAATATGTTTATCCGCAGGCAAGGGAGCATAACAAAGATTGTAATATGTGTATTCGCGGGCAAGGGAGCATAACAAAGATTATAATATGAGTGTCGGCGTCAGGGAGCATAGCAAAGATTATAATGTTGACCCTTATAGTGCTAATCACATTCATAGCCGTTTTTTGCTCGTCTTATCTTATTATCAATTCGTCCTCTTGAATATGAAAGGGTGTATTCGCCACTCTTTAAAGTAGCAGATACACCCTTCTATATCCAAGGGGGCGAATTATCAGATTAGTTCACTGTTATTGGGAACGTTATGAGTGTGGTTCAAACATCAAGATTTGCAAATGTTTTGTCTCGAATTAAATAAATATAAGAAATTTTCACCGCTGTAAGTGTCGATCGCGGTACCTGGCATTATTAAACAACACAATTAAAGGGAAAATAATGGAAATCAATTAAAACTACTGAGGAACTGCATAGGTGAATTTCAGGTGCACGACAAATTTGGGGAAGGATATTTATTTGTCCATGTTATACAAATGTTTTTTGTTTGCTGGGTTGAGAAATTCTAAAAAATTTAAACTCGTTTAGGAAAAACATATTTTCCTTGCAAATTTATTCAAATGAACAGATTTAACAGTTAACACTCGTATTGTAAATAATGATGTACAAAGACTCAATAGGCGGAATAAATTGGTTTAACACTGAGTGGAAACCGGACTAATAATCTTGTGAAAAAAACCCTGAAATGAGGTCATACAAAGTTCAAGGGATGCAGTCTATGGGAATTCAAAGAGAAGGACGGGTAAAAAATGGCGGTCGTTTCGTCCGTCGAAAACGAGGCTGGGTGTATGTAAACAGAAAGCTACCAGCTCGACGTCTGTCAATGCAATGACTGATTGCAGTAACAGCTTATTTTTAAAGTAAGCAGTTACTGCTGTTTGTCTTTAAATGATATTAGCCTTTTCAGATCAACGTCTTTTACCATGTTAAGGCAAACAGCAGTAACTGCTTACTTTTCTAGTAAGCAGTTACTGCTGTTTGCCTGTCGAGCGTCTGTCTGTAGACTTAGCTGAATCCTCTCCCCGGAGTGCCATCCGCGGACGCTGTGCGTGCAAAAGTACATTCAGCTCGCAAATAAAATCTCCACTTCTGGGAATGGAGGCGTAAAAAACGACAATGCACGTCCTTGGCCTTCATAAATATACCCGGATGCACCCTGACATATTGTTTGGTAAATTATACAGTAGCCAAGCCTAAATACACCGGGTAAAAGCATATGCTTTTGGCGGCATTAGATAGACCTGTAGACCACTCATGTGCCTGTTTCTGATTATAGCTATTTTTCAGTTGGTTCTATCTCCATATTTCGCCCGATGCTTTCTGAGTATAGGTTTGGCCCGTTGTTGGTACACAGTGTATTGCTCCCTACACTAATTAACACTTAACACGCTGAATTAATTTGTAAAAAAAATCGCAACCAATTTGAAATTTGAAATCATCATAAATGTCTTAGTCAGCTCTTTCCGATTCATTTGAATACCTATCTTATGGGTCCACGGCCATTATAAATATTTTTACTCTTACAGTGCGGAGATCGACTTTAGTCGTCAGAATCTGACGTCTACAGACGTCAGCTTCTGACGACTAGAGTCGATCTCCGCACTGTAAGGGTTAAAGCGCGGGGATAGATTTTAGCCGTCAGAATCTATAACGCTTAAAGGGACTGGCCCAGGCTAAAATCATCAAAAAATCTGTGATTTTATTTCGGGTTCTTAATATGACCATATGATGTAAACATGTGCATAGACTAGCACTGCAAATTTTTATAATTTTTGTTCTGCGCATTTACCAGTCAGGCTAGATATAGAGACGAAAGTCCCGTATTTCCTATTTTTTACATGGTTGTCAATAATTAGAAATCAGGAATTTCGTCTCTACATCTAGCCTAACTGGTGAATGCGCAGCACAAAAATTAAAAAAAATTGCAGTTCTAGTCTTTGGACATGTTTACATCATATGGTCATATTAAGAACCCAAAATAAAATCACCGATTTTTTTGTGATTTTAGCCTGGGCCAGTCCCTTTAAAGTCCATCGCCGCACTAGCGCTGATCGGCTATATGGCGGCTGTGGGTCAAATAATATGAATTTGATGGTCACTGATGCCTAGAATGACATTGTAGCTACCAGAAATAAATTATGTGCCACACAGCTAGCCAAAAGGGGACATATCCTATTTAACTATTAGACCACTAATAAAAACAAATTCAGTACATAGCCGCTATAACTTTACTAATCATGTTTTGACTTCGTGATGCTTGAAGGTCACAGGAGATTATAATAATATAATATGGGATCCAGAAAGGGGTTCCACGTTCCAAAGCTAGTCAGAAACGACATATTACAGTTGATTATAGTTTATTAGTTAAAAATATATTTTGTTCAAACAGCTGATGTCGGCCATCGTGGATTTTTTACGTTTTCACTCAAACGCGACATGCATCTTTAAAAATATCAACTGGTTGACCTCCATTAATCCCTTTTCTACCTAAATGCATTAAAATATGTGGTCTACTGGAAGACCAGTGGATGAAATAAGTTATTACTTCTTTTTCACTGTGATTGATTGCGGGCATTTTGATTATTACGCTCTACAAAATTGCGCCAACCTTTTCTAGAGAGGCGTAGGAGCTTATTTCTAACAATTGTCTTAAGTTACCTGAAACAATCGTCAAACCTTACTTGTCACGGAGTCATGGTTTTTGACCCTATTATTCTGCGTCTGACCTTGAATTATGGCGACGTCGTCGTTTTAGATAGCATCATGGGCCTATTTTACAAACCCGGCAAATATGTTTTTTGAAATAAAAATTCTCATCTAAAATCACCTGAATATTTCCAAAAGAATTTGATATATCTATTTTGTTTCATAACAAATAAACATAGAAAACAACTCGTTAAAGGGACTGGCCCACGTTAAAATCATCGAAAAATCGGTGATTTTATTTCGGGTTCCTAATATGACCATATAATAATAATAATAATATATTTATTTTCGTACTCGGGGTACATGTACATGCAATAGAACAATAACATTTAAAGTGTAATTATGTGAATATATAGACAAATCACTCGGTGCACAGAAGATCGATCCCAGATATTATGTCCTCTCGTGGTATGTTACCTAACTGTACATTGTTTCTTAGTGTCAATAATTGATTAATACAGGCTGATACAGCGACAACATCGTCAGCAGGCATGTCAAATTGTAATGAATGTCTGGACGTAGGTACATTATGGCGTGATATATTATACAGAAAAGATATATGGCTGACACTATTTGAAACGGCGGAGCTGCTGCCTTGCATTGTAAGATTATGACATATTTTTATTATTTCATTTTCAGTCTGAGCATTCTTATTTACAAAATTTACAAAACGTTTATGGAGTTGAACATGTATGGGTTTAACATCCCACAATACAGGTAATATAATTTTATGAGTTTTATTAGGTAGTCCATCAATGCGCCTGAGACATTTCCTCCACGCGGTATAAAATGCCTCAGGAGCATTGGTGGAGTAGTCCCAAAGTTGGGAGCCGTACACTGCCATACAAAATGAATTAAAAAGTTTTCTTTTAACATTACCATTGATAAAACCAAAGCTTGATAACAACTGATTCGTTCTCATATACAAATCATCAGTTGAGCGTTTTATACGTGAATTCATTACGTGAATTCATATGATGTGAACATGTCCATAGACTAGAACTTATACGTGAATTCATTACGTGAATTCATATGATGTGAACATGTCCATAGACTAGAACTGCAAATTTTTATAATTTTTGTGCTGCGCATTCATCAGTTAGGCTAGATATAGAGATGCCTTATAGCGTCAATCCCTGATTCATTGCCCTACACCCAAAAGTTTTAAAACGTACATTTCCATGAAACTTTTTTTAACAATATATAGCAAATTTCTCAAATTATCTCATCCACATTTCTATCCACTTTAAGAAAATTTACTACTTGTAGTGGATGAAGATTCAAACAGTAAATTCATACTTGAAAATGTTGAAGGGATACTAGTATATGCGTCTGTTCAATTAAAGGGACACATTTTTGTGCTGTGCATTCACCAGTTAGGCTAGATATAGAGCCGACATTCCTGATTTCTAATTATTGACAACCATGTCAAAAATAAGAAATACGGGAATTTCGTCTCTATAGCTAGCCTAACTGGTGAATGCGCAGCACAAAAATTTAAAAACTTTTGCAGTTCTAGTCTATGGTCATGTTTACATCATATGGTCATATTAATAAAATATTATGAAATATATTAATAAAATACAAAATAAAATCACAGATTTTCTATGATTGTAGACCTGGGAATTTCCCTTTATATTCGAAAAGATCAGTTGCAGCCAATTTGTCAGGCAGCACTGCAATGCAAATCCAAACAGCAGTAACTGCACATTTGGATAGTGAATAGTTACTACCGTTTGTTTTTTGCACGGTGGAGCCAATCCGGAAAACAAGATACTTTGCTGCAATGCTGGTTTATTGTGGACCAGCGTCGCAGACGGTGGCCCAACATTAAATCAGCATTGGATCAATGTTCCGTGCATTGGATTATTGTCCCGTGTCAATTTGCCGTAATGCAAAAGCAAACAACATAAATGACCAATTAGAAAGTGAACATTTGCTGCTGTTTGTCTTTTACGCACTTGCCGTTGCAGCCAAATGCAGCAGTGCAATGTTAAGCCAATCAGCAATAGCTTATCACTTTTAAAGTGAGCAGTTACTGCTGTTTGCCTTTAAAGCCGTTCTCAACAAGCACGATACGTCAAGCCAATGTTGATTAGATGTTGGGCCAGCGTTGTAGACGGTGGCCCACCATTAATCAAACATTGGTTTGACGTCTCGTGCCTGCAGGTTTGCGCTGCCGCCAATTTGCCGCCATTCAGCATTGCAATACAAATGTAAGCAGCGGTAATTCCCCTCTTTTCAAGCGAGCAGTTACGGCTGTTTGCCTCTCCACGGCATCACGCTGCTGTCTGCTGGTGATGGGAGGTTCTCCAGCGCGGGTTGTCCGCCTGCTGGGGATGCCAGTCAAAGACAGAGGGCTACGAGGCGGAGTGAGAAAGAAACTGTGCCTGTGTGAGTGACCATAGAGATATAGGCGGCGACTACGAGGTGGAGAGAGCAATAAATAGAGTAAGTTACATAAGAAGAACCAGAAACTCCCGATCAAATACACACGTATATGGCGAAGAGTACAATTATTTCTGTTAAGAATACATAAACTGTGGACAGAGAAAGAGACTGTGACTCAGAGAGATGTAGGCAGCGAGAAGATAGAGATAGAGTAAGTTTTCATAAGAAGAGTCAGAAAAACCTGATCAAATAAATAAAAGTACAAATTTAGTTCTGCTAAGGATATAAAAATTGCAGCAAAATACCAGTGAATTCACAAGAAATTTATTTTCCAACACATTCATGACTGAGAATGGAAGAGTCTGAGTCTAAGTAAGTGATCGCATGGAGAACCAGAGGAGGCCTACTACCGTCAGATACATGTAGATTTATAGGATGAAAACTGTGAGAATCTGTAATTTATGAATGTCAATTATACATGAATCACAGGGTGATATCTGCAAATGTGAAGGAAAGATGAAGAGGTGATCAAGACTGAGAGTCAGATAGCTACATATAGATTTGTAGAATATTGATTAAAGGTGGTCAACATATTTTTCACACAAAAAATTGATACAAAAATCACAGCAAAAATTTAGCACGATATCTCTATTTTGCAACAGCGCAAATATTATTATCGACGCAAATATTATCACAGCACAGCAGGACAAATCTATTTTTCCAGCTATAACGGGGCGCAAATAGTTCCAAGAATGGAGAATGACATGGCGCTCAATTGAATTAGGATACTGAGTTGGACATCACAAATGCTGCGCTTTTTATACTGGACATCTGGCAAAGGCCGATGAAGTGTTTGTTCTTGAGATATTATATCAAAACAGACAGTGTGCGAGTGTATGAGAACAACGTTACAGGATATCTCACGTTAGAACTATCTGATGCTCAGTGTCTCGGACTACAGAGCTATCAAAGACAGTTAGTAGAGGTTTAGTCACAAAGATCGATCGTGTGATCTGAAACATCCGATGAAACATCGGACTGGAATAGCTTATGGCGGATTGAAACAAACAGAGAGAAATCCAAGTGACATCAGACGTTTATCTTACGCCACGCAGGAATTTTTTCGATGTCACTCAATGCTACACAGGATTTCAGATAAAAACGCTGCAGAATCTGGATAATATCATCTGCTGAAGAACAGACCAACCACAACATAGGTAAGGACATTCTCGTTCTCACGCTTTAGATGTCAGATTCTGCAGACATAGTCGATTACCGCACTTCATTGCTGGAACAGTAAAATGTTTATAATGGACGTAGAAATGAAGCGGAAATAACTGACTAAGCCATTTATGATGATTTCAACTGAATTCAGAGTAAAATAATTATAATGGCCAATGTTGGGTCAATGTTGGCCCACCGTCTACGACGTCGGCCAGCATTGAACCAACGTCTCGTGTTTGCTGGGTAGGCTACCAGAGGGACATAAAATGCGTCCTATTTTTTAGATGAGCACCTGGTAGATGAATGGATGATAAACCATCTCGTTGCGTTCTGTTTTGGGATGAGTGTCTGGTACATGAATGGATGATAAACGATCTCGTTTTACGACTCGATCTCATATTATGCAATCATCGAACGAAATCACCTCAGTCTGTTGACGTAAAATCTGATCTCTGACATCAATCAAAGATAATTAGGGGAGAGCGGGGCGCACTGGGAGATGGGGGTAGCTGGGACAAGACTCTAACAGGAAATTATCTGAAATTACAATATATAAAAGCCGCCTCGTTTTAAAAAAAGGGGATACCCCCTTCACTTGATCTACACTATTACTGGGAATAAAATATATGAGAAAACAGGCTGACCCTTAAAGCGCGAGGATCGACTTTAGACGTCAGATTCTGACGTCTAAAGTCGATCTGCTCGCTGAAAGGCCGTAGACCCACGACACAGGTATTCAAATGAAGCGGAAAAGCTAACTAAGACATTTATGGTGATTTCAAATTGAAAAAACCCTTTGGTCTTCATGGTTATTATAACATTATTTCAGCGCTTAAAGGGTTAAATTAATGTATTTTTCTACCACTCCAGTATTTTTGCCCTTTCTAATTCCGATATATGATGCAACACGCTTTACCCCGGGGTACCGCGTGATTTGCAGCGCCACCTAGTGAATGCGACGGCAATAGTCCTTAGTGACGAAAATGCCCCCAAAACAGGAACATTTTGCAAAATAAGATTGTTTCACATCTATTTTTGCCGACTTTTAAAATTATTTTGCACTTTTTGGTGCCCATGGTACAGCTTTGAAAAATAAATTTAATAATTAAACAAAATGGCGGATTTCTATTTGGTACCCCAGGGTACCGCGTGCTGCATTATTATATAAAATTTAACATAACATTGCTGTATTGACACATATCATTGAAAATATCCTTTAATACAACACATTTACAATAATTGGATGTTTGGTCTTGTGCAGAACCACATGCCAGGTCATATGTTTTAACAACAAGGGGCAAACTCGGACACATTTTGCGGGGCCAACTGGAACTGTCCCAGGCTGTAAAATAAGTTGTGAAATAACATTTTGCAGCACGTAGCCCTGAATTGTGATCAAGACAGGATTTAAATATGGCCTATACCCGCCGTCAGATTAACTTGTATCGCATGTTTTTCGCCGATTTCTCAGTCAATTCTCAACCGATTTTCATGAAATTTTGCATGGACTATTTGCGTGTCACTCGGCGAGTACCGTGAAATTTTCATAAATATTGTACAGCTGAAAAGTTAGACCATCTGGCATGTAATGCAATTCAGGGTTAAAAACAAACTTTAATTTAACCAGCTTAATGGGTTTATAAAGGGACGTCGTAATCTCAAATTTACTACATGTCCAATGGTCTAACATTTGAACCACATACTATTTTTTGATGAAAATTTCATCGCAATCGGTTGAGAATTGACTGAGAAATCGGCGAAAAACATGCGATACAAGTTAAAACGGCGGGTATAGTAATAGTTATGAGGGGTTCCATCATAGATTTATTTATTGTGGATGGATACAATTTAGGCCTACTAGATGGTTTAATTAGGTCCAGGGGAGGCCAGGGCTAACTGCCTCAGTAAGCCCAGGTCTCCCCTTGTATAAATAACTTGGGAGATTAGCTTTTGTTTAATTTGTTTTCATTCATGTGAATGTACCAGAATAATTTTGAGCAAATAGTAATGTCTCTAAATAATAATATCTATAAAATGATTAGGCTACTGTATCACAATTCGTCAGTTTCGGTATTCTCTTCCCGGCTAGTTTTTGGGTGAAAGTTATAATCGAACATTGATAATATAGGGTCAAATTGGCGTATTGAAAGATGACAAAACAGATATGTGTTGTTGACATCACTGAGTACTTGTTTAATAATTAAACATCTTGATACGTTAGATCATTACCTGTGTCAATCAGATGTGCAATCTGTTGCAGTGGCGAATCCAGGAATTGACAGACGGGGGGGGACGCCGATTTACTACTAGAATTTAAACAAATCCAGCATCTTTTAAGCTCTACAGGGGCCCGCGCAATTTTGAAATATAAGACTCCAAATAGTGCATTTTAGAGCATAATTTGACCCAAATATGGTCGTCCGTTTTGTTGTTTTTTCGGGATCATGAAGGGGGAGGGGGCTCCGGCAGCACCCCCCCCCCCTCTGGATCAACAACCGTGTTTGACAGATGTTGGCATCATTTCAAGTTTTTCTTCGGTTTATCGGTAGCTAGGAAGTCAATTTGTTTAACATGTGTCGTATCGTGTGATTGCTGTACTTCACGCCAATACGTCCCAACCAGACTACACCATGTACACGAGACATTCATACAATGTTGGTTTAATGTTGGACCGCCGTCTGCGAAGTCGGCCCATCATTACACAAACATTGGCTGAACGTCCCATGTAATCTGCTGGGTAAGCGTTCTATGACATGCAAACTTGTGTTTATCTTCACAAGTAAGCTAAATGTAGACTTATATACCACATGTCCATTCCATAACGCGATCGCTCTAGTATAACCAAGATGCTTGTCAGGTCATCTGCTGTAGTTAAGCCTTTATGTGCACAAAAGACTGAAGCCAAGTCATTCATTCATTCATTCATTCATTCATTCATTCATTCATTCATTCATTCATTCATTCATTCATTCATTCATTCATTCATTCATTCATTCATTCATTCATATATTCATTCATTCATTCATTCATTCATTCATTCATTCATTCATTCATTCATTCATTCATTCATTTATTCATTTAACCATTCATTTGTCTATTCATTCATTCACCCATTTCATGGATCGACTTCAAACGTCAGAATCTGACGTCTGTAGACGTCAGATTTTGACGTTTAAAATTGATACCAGCTCTGTAAGTGTTAAAACTTTCTTACCATAATATCGTCTTAGAAATTTGATACTTCTACATAAGCTATATCTGACATCATGGCTTATTCTATTAATATGATAATATGAGTTAATATACACGTCAGCCTGTACTGTTATTTTGTACTGGTCAGGTCGGGCACAATATACGGGCTTAACGTTGAAACTGCATGTCTAATATTTCATGGTTTAGCCTTACTGACAATGAAATTGATGTTTTCTATATCCAATCTTAGAATACCTGCACATTTTCTTAAATCGGAGAAAGAACTCAATTACAATAGATTCGTAGATCCTAATATACTCGGAGCTTCGCGCCTCGTACATTCGGATCTACGAATCTATCTAATTTGGTTCTTTCCCCTTGACTGAAGTGAATACAGATTAGTATTCAGTGCTATGCATAAACATCATAATCCATTCCCAGAAGACACGAGGCGTTGCCCCAATGTTGGGCTGATGTTGGACCAACGTCGCAAACGTTGGGCCACCATTGGACCAACGCCTCGTGTGTGCCGGGTTAACTCAGAAAAGAAGAGACGTTGGCCCAATGCTGTTTTAATGTTGATAAAGCGTCGTAGACGATGGACCAACATTAAAGAAGCATTGGGTTTTGTCTGGTAACCCTCTAATCTGGTAACCCTAAAATGAAAACTATTAAAGACCCCTGTCACTGGGGTAAAATCTCCGGGATTTGAAATGTGTCATTTGCGAACTATGAAATGTGCCATTTCAAATCTCGGGGAGCATATAACCATTTCGGCGCTTTGAACATAATTATCGTACACATCCCCATCCCTGTCCCACCAGGTACTGATTCACACCTGAGTAAAATGAAGCACGTAGCGATGAATTACCATGCCCGATGACACAACGTGGAAACGATGTCCCGGCGTTGAGATTAAAACACACCACTACATTATTTTCTTTGTCCGACCACTACATTCTAAGCCGGGAGTGGAGAGTTATTGTTGACCTAGTACAGACCAATTATAATGGTAGCCCTATGTTTTTATAATCAATCAGGTGTGACCGAGCTGTTGATAATGAAGGATCCTCATTACGGTTGGATGTGTTTTAAATCAGTTAAAACCCTCCGGAGCTCTACATTCTTAGCTGTGAAAAAGGCCTCGGCTTTCGGCCTCGACCCTTTTCACAGCTAAGAATGTAGAACTCCTCGGGCTTTATCCTATCCGGAGAAAAACATGAAATCTCACTGAAAACCTGCGCAAAGTGGGGATTGAACCTACCAGCAGCAGGCAGCGGCAATTGCATAGCGACACGCTGTAATAACCATTGCGCCACGCTCCTCTCGTGTGGTGATAACGAGCAACGACTTACGACCTAGTAGGAGTTATGGATTTATTTGGCATTCTTAGCCCGTAGGGCACAAATGTAAATAGAAGTCTTTCCATATTGTATTTAACCCAATAGTCGTTTTTAATCGATAAATTAGCTGATCAAATCACTGTTATTGGAGTGAAATTGGTGTTTCAACATCAAGATTTGCGAATATTTTGTCTTAAATTATACAAATTAATGTAATTTTCACACACTTTAAGCGAGATACAACATCAAGTGGATGAAAAGTAAAAAAATTAAAAGTGTTTAGATTTCTAAACACGGTAAAACTGCAACCGTGCGATGTTTATTTTCACAGCGATGCCATAAAATAGCTCCCTCTTTTTGTTTCGCTTTGTGAAGTGAATTATTTTAAAGCCGGTGTTGGTGAATAAAACGACAAGTGGATTGCATGAGCAGAGAGAGGTGGGAGGGGGTGGGGGGATTGTCAGAAAGCTGTTGTTTGTTGATGTAGTTGTTTGTCTTGGGTATGTAGAGTTCAAACATATGGCCGCCCACTTGACCAGAATCTCTTCCCACCACGCGATGCGGTCATAAGCGACGGGACCGATGTTTTTAACTCTTACAGCGCGGGGAACGACTTTAGACGTCAGAATCTGACTTCTACAGGCGTCAGACAGACGTCAGATTCTGACGTCTAAAGTCAATCCCCGCACTGTAAGAATACAAGTATTTGTAATATTCGTAAACCTATAAAATAGGTATTCAAATGAATCGGGAAGAGCTAACTAAGACATTTATGATGATTTCAAAATGAAAAAACCCATTTGGTTGCGATGTATTTTACAAATTAATTCAGCGCTTTAAGGGTTAATACACTGCTCTCCAACGCCGAAAAGCAGTAACTGTTCACTTGAAAAGTTAGTAGTTAGGTCTACTGCATTTGGGTTTTGCACGATACTACTGCTATTTATACTGCGTATGTATTCAGTGGCACATTGCGTGTCACAGCCCACATCTAAGTCAAGGAGAAAGCATGCAATTAAAGGGACATGCCCACGCTAAAATCAGCAAAAAATCGGTGATTTTATTTTGGCTTCTTAATATGACCATATGATGTAAACATGTCAATAGACTAGAACTGCAAATTATTTTAATTTTTGTGCTGCGCATTTATCAGTTAGGCTAGATATAGAGACGAAATTACTGATTTCTATTTTTTGACAACCATATCAAAAATAGGAAATACGGGAATTTCGTCTCTATATCTAGCCTAACTGGTGAATGCGCAGCACAAAAATTAAAAAAAACTTTGGCAGTTCGAGTCTATGGACATGTTTACATCATATGGTCATATTAAGAAGCCAAAAATAAATCACCGATTTTTTTATGATTCTTGCCTGGGCATGTCCCTTTAATATTAGCAGGCTAAATCACAGTTATTGGCAACGAAATGCTCAAATAATAACATTTGCAAATGTCTGAACTCAAATTCAACTAATATAAGTAATTTGCAACCACTTGAAGTTGTGGGTCGCGGTAGCGAGAGACAACTGTATGATTTCAACAATGTATGATGGACATCTGAAAGGAGTAGCTTTTTAAAAATATAGCGATTTTATTATTTTTCAACTTTCGCCACTGTCAAGTATATGAAAATCTATAATGAAGAGTGTTTGGACACAGTTGTATGCCTCGTCAGCCTACCTGTGACCAGAAACATTATGTAGCCGGATTTTCCATTTGTTTATCTGCCTGTCTCCCCTCTCGTCCGTCCGTCTGTCGGTCTGATCAAATTAATTAAGTTTGCTGTGGTCGCAAGTAGGCTGACGAGTACATTGTTACGTCAGTGTGATGCAAACAATCAGATCGTGATTTCATGGACAGGATTCAATAATCTAACAAGAAACAACATCAGTGTTTCTAAAGACACGGTGGGCTACCTTCCAACAATCCGTGGACCTGCTACTAACATATTTACCTAGTATGAGGTGCGGTGCCAAGCACAGAACATCACAAAAACCCTCCATTTTCACAAGGTGATAAGTGTTTTCGACCAGGCTTTGTATGCGAAAGCAGCTGAAGTGATATGGAAACAACCACAGCAATTTAGCCACATAGTTCTCCGACTTGGTGTCTTTCACACCATTTGCACTTTATTAGCAGTTATTGGCGATAGATTCGGAAATGCAGGTTTGCGTGATGCAGCAATTGAATCTGGTATAATTGCAGAAGGCTCAGTTTTTCGGTGTACTAGATGGCAAACAATGCAACCGTGGTGTTCGACTGCACAAAATAATAAATGAGGCACTAGTGAGGATCCTGTGAAAATGATTCCTTTCATGGCTAGAGGACAATCCCCCTGATGATCTGCCATATATGAACGTGGTTGTCTTAATAATGAAGGAACTATATGATGACCTGTGTCAAAGTCGTCTGAATGAAGTCATCCAAAAAGAATCTTGTGCTCGCATATTTATGCTGCATGACCCATATTTTGAAAATCGAAGAAAACAAAGTGGCCAAGTAGCATAATTCTTGATGTCCCACCTTGACATAGTGGATATACTTTTCGGTCTGATCAGGGTATCGAGAAAGGGAAATTGGCAGCTGCATCTGAACGCCATTCACTGTGTGATCCCTTGTTGCTTTGCATATGCTCAGCAAAACTATGCATGGTATATTCCCATCTACTATGCTCAAATGGCAAGCCTACCTAAATATCATCCATTTTTTATATGAACACCCGCAGGGACCCAGCAGGAACAACGACGTTGTTTCAACGTTGAAACGACGTTGAAAAATAGCAAACTGACGTTGAAACGACGTTGAAAAAAGGTTTCAAATGAAATTTGTTTCAACGTCATAATTTCAACGTTATTTCAACGCAATTGCAACGCGATTTCAACCTGATTTCAACATCGCTTCAAGCATGACGTCGATACGACGTTGTAATGATGTCGTTTTTTCTTGTTAAAACGACGTCGGAAATACGACGTCGATACGACGTTGTATTGAGGTTAGGCGACGTCGCAACGTGATTTCAACCTCATATCCACGTTGAAACGACGTCACATGCGAGAAATTGCCTGCTGGGGAGGACTATCAGTTCAGAGGTCAGAGCACAACCCCTTTGGGAAAGTTACAATTGATCAAAAAATTGAAGAGACTCTGAACAAGAACATACAACTCCTGGTGGAACTGAGGGCTTAAGCTTGAAACCTGCAACGCTAACAAAGTACTACGTAAATGCAGAATACCGTAGCACATGTTTGAGACAACTTAGTAGCATCATTGACCAGCAGAGCTCAAGGCTGAATCACCACGATCTTCAATCAGCTCGCATTAAAAAAAAGAGTCAGACGTTCAGATAGTCATTAATTTATTAGAAAACAACTGGACAAATCTTTTCTCTGAGACAACAGGTGATCTTGCCGGACTTGCAAGTGGTAGAGTGGCCCATAATGATGTGACGAGTGATCTTCTATATGCTCAACAAATTGGAAATGATGCGTATGAAAAGTTCCAGGCCGAACGCATTGAAGTTAACCCACGTCAGCTTCATGACTCACTACTTAAAGGGACTGGCCCAGGCTAAAATCATCAAAAAATCGGTGATTTTATTTCGGGTTCTTCATATGACAATATGATGTAAACATGTACATAGACTAGAACTGCAAATTTTGATAATTTTTGTGCTTCGCATTCACCAGTTAGGCTAGATATAGAGACGAAATTCTCGCATTTCCTATTTTTGACATGGTTGTCAATAATTAGAAATCGGGAATTCCGTCTCTATATCTAGCCTAACTGGTGAACGCGCAGCACAAAAATTGTAAAAATTTGCAGTTCTAGTCTATGTACATGTTTACATCATATGGTCATGTTAAGAACCCGAAATAAAATCACCGATTTTTTGATGATTTTAGCCTGGGCCAGTCCCTCTAAGCTCAAGTTAAAAACATTTAGTCATTTGAAGTTAATCTGTTCACAAAAACGAACAGTTTTTAAATGCTGATGACCAACTATTTTGACAGATCGTCGCCTCGGAGCTAAATGATCCTATCTGACACTCGTCAGAGTGGCAGATAGGATCATTTAGCTCCGAGGCGACGAGATGGTCAATTCCATTCAATTAGACATCCGTGAAGTTTTGCAGCACCCACTTGCTCCTATACCATGGTATCTAGCCAACTATAAAAAAAACTAACAAGGTTGTATTAGCAACAAGACTTGAAGAAAAGGTGTCTGCAACAGAATCTGTCTCAGTGCCACCACTGACCATCATTGATGGAATGTCACTCATACACAAACTACCTGGTGAGAATAGTACATTTTCTGAAGTGTCTGATCAGTTATTCTCGTTGGTTCTACAAGCATCAGGTTCTAGCCAAGGAGTTGACATTGTGTTTGATGTTTATAAGGATCAGTCAATAGAGGATGCAGAGAGACTGAGCAGAGGGTCCAGTGATATTTACAATTTACTCAAATATTGCCTGCCCCGAACGAGAAAGATTGGGTTCAAAAGTTTTAAGGTTAACGTGATGAAAAATGTTCCAGAATCACGCAAGAAGAAGCGGACGCTCACATTCTTTTGAATGACAAGTATGCTCCGGGTTACAAATCAAATATTTTAGTAGCTGATGACACTGACATTTTGCTTCTCTGCCTGCGATTTTGCAATGACATCGATTCCAATATCTACATACAGAGGTCCAGCAAGTCACGGATCAGACTGACAGATGTAAAAGACTTGGCAGCTGCAATAGGGAGAGGGGTATGTCACTGATTGGCATGCATTTGTTTACAGGATGCGACACAGTAAATTCATTTTCTGGCCATGGAAAACTTAGCGCATTGAAACTACTGATTGAGAACAAGAAAATTCCAAGATGTTTTAGCAGATTTGGTCATCAATGGACTGTTCCGGACGATCTTTTTGACATACTTCAGGAATTCGCTTCCAGTCTTTACTCCTTGCGCTCTACATCCTGTGATGTAAATGATCTACGTTACGAGTTATTCAGAGCCAAAAAAGGAGCTGTAGCTTCTGAAGAGTTCCCACTCTGTAGTGACTGTCTCTGTCTTCATGTAGCCAACCACCAAGCAGCAATATGGCAAGACTGTTTGGAAAAGTTTCCTCGAGTATAAAACCCTGCAGACGGGCATGGCTGGTCAGTAAACAATGGCGACTTGACAGTGCAATGGATGAGTGGCTCTTCAGCTCCGGATATGGTCCTCAATTTTATGTCCCTACAAACTGGATTACCAAGGGTCATCCTGCGAATTTGTAAGCAATGGACTGAAATCTATGCATGTTTTCTGAAAGACTCAATTTTATGTCCCTACAAACAGGATTGCCAAGGGTCATCCTGCCGATGTGTAAGCAATGGACTGAATTGTACAGATGCATGCTTTCTGAAAGGCTGCTCCAATGTTCAATAAGACGAAGATCTCGAACAAGATTCTCACGAAGAAGAAGATTGTGATTCTTTTAAATGATTGATTTCATCAGTAATTTTAGTAGCTGTTTATGGTGACTGTGTTGTTAACATGATCATAGGCTGATGTAATTGTGTATATAATAGCTAGTCTCAAACTAATTACCGTTAATAATTAAAAGCCGTCATCTGCAGCTAGTCATTTGCTGCTAGTCATTTGCAGGCAGCTAGTCATGCAGTCATCACTTGTATGAAATATATATCTCTGTTGCAAGCTAAGTATTGAAGTACAGTTAGGTAATGTTTTTAAATGATATGTCAGCTTTATTTTTTTAAATATCACTAATAAATAATCATATGTTCGTATGGCTTGTAAGAATTGTCTCCATGACCACATTATTTAGTCAACTTTAGTCCATCTGCATTGGTTTGATTCCAGTCAAACAGTGTCATGTCACTTGCAGCTAGTGATTTATCTTTATTATGTTACATTATCTGTCCCAAACCAAGTATTTGTAATCGTTATTGTGTATACTTAATTATATTAGTTACATTTTTTGTGTGAAATATAACATCACATAATTGGCTTGTTTTAACGTGTTTTAACCCTTTCAAGCCTGAATTTACCATTGTCATCTTCATCCACTACAAGCCGCGAATTGCTGTCGCAATTCTCGCCTTGTAGTGGATCATGTGACGGTGTACAATTCACCCATGTACAGCATCATGTGGTCGTGTACAATTCACCCATGTACAGCATCATGTGACTGTGTACAATTCACCCATGGTCGTGTGCAATTCACCCGTGTACAGCATCATGTGACGGTGTACAATTCACCCATGTACAGCATCATGTGGTTGTGTACAATTCACCCATGTACAGCATTATGTGACGGTGTACAATTCACCCATGTACAGCATCATGTGACTGTGGACAATTCACCCATGTACGGCATCATGTAACGGTGTACAATTCACCCATGTACAGCATCATGTGACGGTGTACAATTCACCCATGTACAGCATCATGTGGTCGTGTACAATTCACCCATGCACAGCATTATGTGACGGTGTACAATTCACCAATGTACAGCATTATGTGACGGTGTACAATTCACCCATGTACATCATCATGTGGTTGTGTACAATTCACCTATGTACAGCATCATGTGACGGTGTACAATTCACCCATGCACATCATCATGTGACGGTGTACAATTTACCCTATGTACAGCATCATGTGACTGTGTACAATTCACCTATGTACAGCATTATGTGACGGTGTACAATTCACCCATGTACAGAGTTATGTGACGGTGTACAACTCACCCATGTACAGAATTATGTGACGGTGTACAATTCAGATGTACAATGTCATGTGAATGTGTACAATTCAGCCACGTGCAATATCAAGTAGTGGTGTACAGCCATATAGGCATGCATGATGTGTACAAAACAGACGTGTACATATGTGTACATATGTGTATCATGCAGGGCTGATGTGCCTCACATAAGGGTATAGCATTGAAAAAAAATGAATAAAAATTAAAACTGAATAATCTAACTACGTCTTAAAGCAATCTTTCAAATATTTACTTTCTCTGACGCTTTGCTTTGAATTGTAGTTTTTTTTTTTTCGTTAATATTGATTGGATGTGTTCATCTCCCCTTGAATTTATACGACACCACCACTTAATTAGGCTTATTTTTATGGATCTAGTCAGCAGGGATAAATGCTAATTGCTCCAGGTTTCAACCCCTTAAGTCTAGTCAGCAAAGATAATCGTTCCTCGTTGAAACCCTTTAAGCCCTCTCGTCGCATTGGTATGTTTTTCAATAACATTCTTGGAATACAATATGGTATAATCCATCACAATAGGGAGGTTTCAGATGTTAAACTTGGGTATTCTACGTCAGATTTTAGCGCTTTAGGCGCCAAAATCTGACGTTTTTTCACAATCTGGGCCCGTATTCTCGTACAAGTTACGATATATCGTAGGCTTCTGATTGGTCGAGATGGTCATCTCGACCAATCTGAAGCCTACGATATATCGTAACTTGTACGAGAATACGGCCCCTGAGGTCGATCCCCGCAATGATAGTGTACAATGGTAAATGATTATAATGGCCGTAGATCCATAACATAGGTATTGAAGCAGAAAGAGCTAGCTAAAATATTTATCGGTCTCCATGCTTTATACAAAATATTTCCGCGCTTTATGGGTTAAGGGGAAAAAAATGAAAGAAATACTTGGATGCTAGAAGAGTAGAATAGGGGTACAGCAGTGCGCACTCTATAATAACTCTATATTCAGTTTACTAATTGAGAAAAATAGTATTAAATATTATTATAATATATTTATTTAAGAAGGTAGACCTAGGGATGATATTTAGTCCATCTTCTTTTGAGGCCTTCAAACATCCTATATAACTCCACAAAATATATGAAATAACAAAAATCACTATATATTTTAATATTTACAGGTATTTAAAAATTACTTGAAATAATGTCTATTTATCTTCCTCTGGTGTTTTTGTCACTATACGATTGTTTGAAGCTATTTTCTGTTAATATTTTTGAATTGTTATATACTAATATGCATTAAAGCATTTGAATGTCTGTAACATTTTTTTTATCTAAATAGGAAAAAAAGTTGAACCAATGTTAGTTTAATGTGGGACCAGCGACGTAGACGGTCCAGCAATAAACCAGCATTTTTTCAACGTTTCATGTCCCGAAAAAAAGTGTTGAATTGAAAATAATCAGTTCCTCATCACTGGAACACCATGCATATGCAATGCTTCTTTGCGAAACTATAGAATATTTGTCTTGGTAATATGAGCATTTCATTGAAAGGGATTCGCTTAAATGCAATTTATGTTTGCATTATACTGCTCACTTAAAATTACGTTGATGAATGAGAATAGTTTTTGTTGATAATGTGACCATTTCATAGAAAGGGATTCGTCTGTACTGTAGGCCTACTGCTCACTGCATTGCACAAACAATGGGTTTTATAATTTACACATACAGCTGTACTGTCCATATAAACGATCACTGACTATCTGATAAACTCCAATACACGGCATATCGTCGCCTCGGAGCTAAAGGATCCTATCTGACACTCGTTAGAGTGGCAGATAGGATCCTTTAGCTCCGAGGCGACGATATATCGAATGCAGTATATGCCTATTTTATTACGGCCAGCGTAGGAGCTGCAGGTATATCTTTCCTGATTTCGATGTTGTTTTTGCAGCAGGGAATTATGATCAAAGCTAAATAAATTTGTATACATCAAGATGGTATATCTGTAATATTTAAAATCAGCTGGAAATTGCCACTTTGCCAAAAGTATTGTAACCCCCTTTTAATTAAACTTATCAATGAAATGCGCGTATGCTTTTGTGTGATGAGACCTTATAATTTATTGGTTTCTCATATTATTATACATGAGACGAAAATCCTGCAGAGCGAGAACATTTTTAATTCGCAGATATAAATTGGGGCAGAT
>OZ024908.1:92635726-92833226 GCA_964017125.1 Flabesymbios commensalis
AAAACCTGTAACATCATGTTACACGATGTAGCACTTTGAGAGCATATTCCAAGTACCCGCTGTGCATACATCCAGCCTAGATATATATAACACCTGTTGACAATTTTGGATGCGTCAATTCCATTCAGAATGAAGGGCGTGAGAAGTATCCAGATTTTGGGCATCGATGGCCAGTTATATCACAATAATGCTAATGCAAGACTCATTGAACATGTAAAAAGCACAATAGAAGAAGATAAAAAATATGTAGAAAAAAAACGATTTACGCGTAAACATAATAAGGGCCTAATATACGAGTATATATACAAATCAAATCATTTTGCCTTCGAAAGACATTTTACATAACTATAATCTGAATGAAAACAACGAAGGCATTCACAATGGCTCATATCATTCGGTTCTGCTGTGGTGGGGTTCGAATCCCGGTCCAACCGGCTGTTCGCGTCGTGGTGTGTATATACAGTGCTCCAAACTGATCAAAGGTCTGTGCAGTGCTGTCTATATTATTGTGCACTATAATGAACTCTTGAGGTAATTCGTTATTAACAGAAGGGCATAGTTCTAATGTCGTGATATTGCCACAACGTGCACAAACGAACTTAAAGCAATATTAGTTACATTACATTAAGTGCAGTCTAAATCAGTTTGAAACGGCTTCGCTTAATATTTTGGGCCTAAGTTCACAGCGTCAGTTCTGCTAGCCTATTAGGGGTGCATAGCTAATTCTATCGCAATGACAAACAGCAGTAACTGCTTGCTTTACAAGTAAGCAGTTACTGTTGTTTGTCATCATAAGTGGGCATTAGGGCAGCATAGTGTGACAGCCATGTGAGCACATGGGAGCCCAGAAACACGACACGCTGGCCCAATGCTGGTTTAATGCCTCTTGTTTGTCGGGATGTGCCCTTGGGACACGGTTGACAGCTGTATGACCTTGACAATCTGCCCTGTATGCCCTTGACAAATCTGCCCTTTCAGCCCCGCCTTCCTCGTCACGTCATGCCATCTTGCCCGGACGCCATTGACTGATCTCATTAAATCAGACTAGGATACATGTAGGAATCCCTCTGGTAATAAACGGTCGACAGTGTTTAAAGCTATAGACCACTCTGTGTAATACAACCAACCGTAGACAGTGTTTAAAGCTATAGACCACTCTCTGTATTACAACGGTAGACAGTTTTTAAAGCTATGGACGACTTTGTGTATTACAACGGTGGACAGTGTTTAAAGCTATAGACCACTCTGTGTAATACAACCAACGGTAGACAGTGTTTAAAGCTATAGACCACTCTCTGTATTACAACGGTAGACAGTTTTTAAAGCTATAGACCACTCTCTGTATTACAACGGTGGACAGTGTTTAAAGCTATAGACCACTCTGTGTATATGTCTGGTTTTAGTCTATCTACCATTGACTCATCTCATTAAATCAAACAAGAATACATATCGTCGCCTCGGAGCTAAAGGATCCTATCTGCCACTATGACGAGTGTCAGATAGGATCCTTTAGCTCCGAGGCGACGATATAGGCATCCTCTCTGGTAATAAAACGGTAGCTATAAACCACTCTCCCAGCAAACACGACGCGTTTAAACAATGATTTTTTATTGTTGAGCCAGCGTCGCAGACGTTGGGCCAGCATTAAAACATCATTGTTTCAACGTGTCGTGTTTGCAGGGCTGTGTATGTTTCCGGTTTTAGTTGTAGGCCTACCCAGCTGCTTCTATCTCTGTAATCAGCGTGTTGTTTTCTGGGTGAAGATTTGGCGCGTAATCGAGAGCATCCTCAACATTTATATGGATTGTTCATTGGTCCCGGCGAGGGCCTGGTGCAGTCGTTAAACCTACCACTGGAAAAATCGGAGATCGCAGGTTCGAGCCCCATTCTGGCCTTCAATGTTTCAAAGTAACAAACTGTTTCTTCCTTGCTCACTCGTAAAGATTCCATATTGTGGGGAGCCTCTGTGACAGAGAGGTAGCGTGCTCGGCCTCAGACCGCCAGGGCTCGAATTTCTAATCCTGTGTCTGGTGGGCAGTGTCATCTCATTTATCTCACCATCCTCGGGAGATTTCCCTGGCCCAGTATAGCCTATATGTGCACAAAGGGGGCCTGAAACCACATTCATTTATTTTCATTTCCTTGGCCCGAGACACACCTCTGGTGACAGTTTCACGCGTTCATCACTTTGTAGTCCTACTGACAGACGAACAAACCAACACGACTAAAAACATAACCTTCTCTAGCGAAGGTAACACTTGTAATTGTTTGATTTCATATTAACAGAATGGGTCATTTTCACCCACTTGGAGTTGTGGGTCGCGGTAGCGAGGCACAACTTTAAGTGCGTGAAAAATTGAATTATTTAAATTGACGACCAAAGTGTGACGTGCTGAACAGTGCTGCGTCATTTCGGTAAATGTTAAGTTATACAACGGACTAATGTCACACGAATAAATACGGAATTATTCATGGCTTCATGTGACATATCACTGTCCGTGAACCGTTCTGTGAACCCTTTTAGTACTATGCGTCTTTTTAAAACCCTTTAAGCTCTATACGCTTTTTTATGAACAATTTCAGTACTATGCGATTTTTTGTGAATAACTTCAGGGGCCGGTTCCACCGCCCAGTAAACACAGAACATTTGCATAACATTTATACAATGTTGGACCACATTTAAGACGTTGGGCTGACGTTGTACAAATGTTATACAAATGTTTTGTGTTTACTCGACAACTTTAGGTGGTTTTAAGTCAGTCTTAACCTCACTGATTAGTTAGGACGTGATCACGTGTTGATAGTTAAGACAAAATTTGGACTCAAGTCAGGCTGGAGAACCGGGGCCAGGGGTGCTTTTCACTAAGAAAATCTCATCCTAACTTTCAGTCATTTACTATTAAAAAGTTAAGATGATCTTAAAATGATCTTAACTTCTTCATGATAAATGACCTAAACTATTTCAAAGTTAAGATAAGATTTTCTTAGTAAAACGAGCCCCAGCTGTACAATATAGGATTCTAAGCTTTTTCATTATAGTTTTTTTGCAAAATAAATCACCGACTGTAATTCATGTTTGTCAAATATAATTTTAAAAGCGCGATGTTCATTGTATCTTTAACATGGTAAGCTACGCAGATTATTGGATCCGAAGACAAAACCAGTGTATCTTGTACGTGCACATAAATGGCATAAAGCCATAACAATTATTTTTTCAATTACATATGCTAGACTCAAAGTACCACCCCATATAGTATACTCAGTATTCCAACTAAGCACGTAGACCTCATTTTGGCCAAGGCTTTTTGGTATTTGTAATTGTGACTTGCTGAAAGAAATATCGTCGGCAGATATTTTGTAGTAGATAGCTGGCTATCCTTTGTAAAAAAGAAAGAACGACATTCGATAGATTCGTAGATCCGAATGTACGACGACTGTATTCAGATATACGAATCTATTGTAATTGAGTTCTTTCTTCACTTAAAGGTGATCTATCACCCCTTATATAGTATGAAAAAATGTGTGACAAATAAATCAAAGTTGCCACAAGATGGGGCACAAGTGTTTCCTTATATGGGGTGATTGCCTATCATGTGACCCTCTGAAAGGGTCACATGATAGCCAATCACCCCCATATATGGGGTGATTGGCTATCATGTGACCCTCTAAGAGGGTCACATGATAGATAATCACCCCATATAAGGACGTAATTATTCATACGAAATAAAGGGTGATAGATCACCTTTAAAATACACAAAATAAGTACATGCGTCATGTAGAAACACGCTCTTTCATTGTCAGTTATACAGTATCATGGCGAATCCTGTATATTGTGCCCGACCTGGCCAGTATTAGAAATAAAAATGGATTCGTAAATCTGGATCTACTGTTCTAACGAAGGGCTGACGTCACATGTATATTATAAAACTATATATTACGTTATAACTTACATAGAACGTTATGTTTGGCAAACAGATTTAGCCGAAAGAAGTTATTTTTTTAATCTACGAGGCACTAAACGTGTTTCGTGTTCCTGTGATCGACAGCGTCAACTGGATGGGAATTATTCAGTCCTAAATTAGTTTATTTCCCTCTAATTTCATTTTTTAAAGGGACTGGCCCAGGCTAAAATCATTAAAACATCAGTGATTTTATTTTGGCTTCTTAATATGACCATATGATGTAAACATGTCCATAGACTAGAACTGCAAAAGTTTTTTTTTATTTTTGTGCAGCGCATTCACCAGTTAGGCTAGATATAGAGTCGAAATTCCTGATTTCCAATTATTGACAACCATGTCAAAAATAAGAAATACGGGAATCTCGTCTCTATATCTAGCCTAACTGGTAAGTGCGCAGCATAAAAATTAAAAATAATTTGCAGTTCTATGGACATGTTTACATCATATGGTCATATTAAGAACCTAAAATAAAATCACCGATTTTTTTATGATTTTAGACCTGGGCATGTCCCTTTAATCGGTTCACCCTGTAAATCACTTTAATAAAGTAACAATAAACAGATCAAACTAACAGACTCGACACTTCTAGTTTCATCTGACACTAGACACGTTGTCCTAATGTTTTTTTAATGTTAGGCCACCGTCTACGACGCTGGTCAACAGTAAACCAACATTAGTTCAACGTGTTGTGTTAAGTGGGAATCAGTGAATATCGATATTTTGTAATTTCACATCTAATTGTTTCCCACTTAATTTCATTTCATTAGTGAATTTGTTGTATTAATCATTTTTGTTCAATTAATCTTCCGTAATTATGACCAGTTAATTATATTCATCTTGATAATTACTGCCTCGGCAATTAATCTTATTGCGTCTTGTTATAATATTTCAACAACAACAACACACTGATCCAAAAAAGAGCTTGTACTTGTTGTTGCCTCGGAGCTAAAGTGTTCTTCTCTGCTACATATGATCCCCGCGATATGGAAGTTTATACGTATATTAAAACACACCACTACATTATTTGCTTTGTCCGACCACTACATTCTAAGCCGGGAATGGAGAGTTGTTGTTGACCAAGTACAGACGAATTATCATGGTAGGCCTATTGGTACTATAATAAGTCAGATGTGACCGAGCTTTGATTATGAGGGATAGCCCTCGTGGTCGAATGTGTTTTAAGTCAGTCAAAACCCTCGAAGCTCCACATTCTTAGCTGTGGAAAATGCCTCGACCTTCGGCCTCGGCCTTTTCTACAGCTAAGAATCTCGTCGTGTGTAAAATCAATTAAACAATAAAAACGTACATGCACCAAGCCACCAACCACTGAGCATGGCTCATCCGCCGTGGGGCCCTCGCATATAAATATATAAAAAAAAACATACAGCGATATTTTGTGAGAGGGGGGAAGAAACATTTTGTTTTTTTGAAAGACCTACCAGGGAAAGGACGCACCCTTGATGAGTTTTGAGCTGGCTGAATCACCCTACCTTTTGGTGCGGGAAACAAAATGATAGACCCCCATGTTATCTTGGCAATGCCTTTTAATTTTATTTTAAGTAGTAGCCATTCATATTACCGAAATACCCAGTTTTTTATTATGGCAATGCCACTTAACATGGTTTTAGTTGTTTGTCATACCATGTATATTGTCATATGATTTTAACAAATTAACATTCTTGTATATACATGTACATATATATCTCTCATTACTATGACAAATAAATCTGTAATGACTTTTATTTCTGTCAAAATATCTGTCTGTCTGCCTACCAGGCTGTGATTGCCACGCCGTGAAAAGAGAGATTATGTCCACTCAGCAAAGATATGAAACGCTGATCCAATGCTGGGTTATTGTTGGCCCAGCGTCGCAGACGCCGGGCCAACATTAACCCAGCATCGGGTCAGCATCTTATGCTTGTTATCTACACGGTGAATAAGCCGTGATTGGTTGACGTGACGTCAAATACATTCAACTCAACGCAGGATTAATGCTGGGCCAACGTAGTAGATATGTAGCCCGCTCACACTTCAGATTTAACACCTCAGATTTCATATTTCGAATATTTCACACATCAGATTTTCACACTTCATATTTCATACTTCAGATTTCATACTTCATATTTTACACTTCAAATTTCACACTTTAGATTTCAGACTTTAGATTTCATACTTCACACTTTAGATTTCATACTTCAGACTTTAGATTTCATACTTCAGACTTTAGATTTCATACTTCAGATTTCATACTTTATATTTCATATTTTACACTTCACATTTCATACTTAATATTTCACAATTCAGATATCACACTTTAGATTTCACACTTTTCCTTTCAGTTTTCACCTTCCACACTTCAGATTTTATACTTTATATTTCATATTTCACACTTCACATTTCATACTTAATATTTTACACTTCAGATTTCACACTTCAGATTTCACACTTCCCATTTCATTCTCCACATTCTACACTTCATATTTCATACTTGAGATTTTTTACTTCACATTTCACACTACAGATTTCTTCCATTAGTTTTCACACTTCAGATTTCACACTTCAGATTTCATATATTATGTGGGTACCCATCAAACACATTTGTATCGCATTTTATTATGTTGGACATTGGGCCGACGCTGTACAAATGTTATACAAATGTTTTGTGTGTGCTGGGTAGTCTCCGTCAGGATTTATTATCTATATGTATTGGGTTCGAATCCGATAGGGTGAGACATTTCAGTGTTCCAACCCCTTTAATGAAATGGTATGTGCAGAACTGCCTACGATATGAAGCCGTTGAAGTCACTCGATAAGAGGCATTAAAAACACTTTCTACCGCATTCAGAAAAACAGGTATGGTACTTTCTGTATAATTGGCGGCCATCTATGATTTTGCCCCGTAACTACATGTAATGGGGAAGTAGAGCTTATTGCTGTTCTGTAATACATTTCTTGAAATTAAAAACTATATTTAAATACCAAAAAAACAACTTTCTATAACATTTAGGAACATTTTTACATGGTACTTTCTGTATTATTTTGCGACCATCTTGGATTTTTCCCTCTAGCGGGAAACGCACAAGGATTATTACAGGGGACTTTTAGTATGTTTTTCAGATAGGGCTCAGGAACTAATCTCCAATATTTCATCTCTCCACTACTTTTTTTCCCTTATCTTTGTCAAATGTTGTCCTAATTTTACGGGACTACATAGTCCAAAATTTATTTTCCTTTATGCGATATTGCCAGAATGTGCAGAAAGCGACGTAATAAAGCAAAATTCACTGACTGACTCTCGATATCATCGCCAGACCTGTAACTGGATTACTATTGAATTTTGCATTATGCAACACATTGCACAGATTTATGTAATTGGTAGATCTATTCATGGAAAATGTCGGGTGTAAATTTATTCAAGTTCCATTGTCACTGTCCTTGGCAAAATGTAAGTCAATTATAAGAAAAGATGTTGACAGGCATGATGTAGATGTATCGACATGGCCATTTACAGCGGTCTGAAGGCAAATAGCAGTAATTGCTTACTTTATGAGCGAGCAGTTACCACTGTTTGCATCTGAGCGGCATTTTGCCTCCAGTAATGCTCAATTTATCTGTCGGCATTGTTGAGAGGGCAAGATTGACAAGCGGGTTATTTGCGGGCGAGACTGATGCCGATGGGGGCGGGGACTCAACATCAGATACAAGACTGTGGCCCATTGTTGTTTTAACGTTGGCACAGCGTCGCAGATGCTGGCCCAACGTAAAACAACATTAAGTCAATGTCTCTCGTTACCTTGGCGGAACCCACCTTGCAAGAGAGCCATTAAGTCTGCAATCAGAAAACGTTGATTCAGCGTTGGTTTATTGTTGGGCCACCGTCTGCGACGCTGGCCCAACTTTAAGACAACGCTGGGTGAATGCCTGACGGTCCGCCAATTACCCTTCATCTGTATTGGCACAAGTTTGATGTGATTATCGCTGGGATGGAGACATTTATGAAATTTTCTGGACAAAGCGCCTCAGGAAATGCTGCTGTAGCAGAGATTGAGCGTTTGTCGACTGGCTGTGGGGATAATGTTGGTCCGCTTTGCTTGGTGCTTCACAATTTAAGGCCGGGGATACACAGTGGCTCAATAACTAAGTGTGGGGCCTGTAGAATCTGTTGTTGCATCACCAACGTTTAGGATTTGCCGCAAATTGCTGACTCAATTCTCGACGTAGACCGGTAGTGGATGTGTCAAATAATTCAATTTGCGATGTGTCTATTTTTCACAAATAAACATATTTTAGTTATTTCAGCCTTAGCCCCCAAAGCGCTGAATCGCTAAACCATGGAAACAAAAGGGTTTTAGTCAATTTGAAAAAAATCATAGATGTCTTAGCTTATTCCGATTCATTTGAATACCTTGTTGTGGGTTTACGACCAATATAAATATTTTAACCCTTTCAAGGCGGGGATCGACTTTAAACGTCAGAATCTGACGTCTACAGACGTCAGATTCTGATGTCTAAAGTCGGTTAAATGAATGGGAAACAGCAACTGTTTAGCGGCGCATTAAATGTATTTATATTGATTACTTTTTCTTTCCTAAATTGAAATTAAACACAATGTACCAGGTGTTAATCTAAATAATATTAATTTAGAAAAGAAAAGTAATCAAAATATTCTTAGTTTCCTTTCACAGGGTAGAAGACACAATTTTATTTAATAATTGAGTTTCCGTCGATGTTTTTTGTATTATGTAAGCCCTGATGCTCCAAAGCATCATTTTTCATCCCTGAAAAATGACCTAATTACCTTTACTAGAACAACAAGTTATGAAGCTGCTATATATACATATTTAATTTTAATTTATATTTATTATTATTCACGAAATAGCATCATACAGTACTATACAATGATATAAAAATACAATATTACATTATGCAATATCTATGTATGGCAAAAACACAACTGTATAGTTTTGCCAATACTGTATGGTTTTCCCAATAAAATTCGAAGCGCCGACCCAGCACTATTCCAAAGCCCGCCGATTGTCAGTGACGTTGATCAACGTTGAACCATTGCCTGACAGCGCTCCGCGCTCGATAGCTGGTTTGAATCCCACTCTGGCCTTCAAGTTTCAAAGAAACAAAATGTTTCTTCCCGGCTCACTCGTAAGGATGCAATATTGTGGGGAGCCTCCGTGGCCGAGAAGTAACGTGCTCGCCCTCAAAACGCCAGGGCTCCAATTTCGAATCATGTGTCTGAAGGGCAGTGTCATCTCATTCATCTCACCATCGTCAGGAGGTTCTCCTGGCCCAGGTTAGCCTATATGTGCACAAAGGTCGCCTAAAATCCCATTCATTCCATTTCATTTTGATCGGCAAAGAGCAGACTCTCTGCCGCAAGTATCGCACAAACAACAGTTCAACTCTAAATTAATAAAAAAAATCGAGACATGTGACAAGAAAAAAATAAGAAAAAAAGTGTTTAATGCCTTGCGAACCTGTCGAGAATGTCGACAGCAATTCGTGCCTTGTGAAGATTTCAAATGGTAAATTCAGACTTGAAAAGATAAGATAAGAAGACACAGTACAGATTAGTCTTCTTTGTTTTCGTTTATTTGAAGGACATTGAGATGTCGCTGTTAAATTGGTTATTTATTTGAAGGTTACAGTGATGATGGTGATATAATTAGGTGGTGGTTTGAAGGATATAATCATATCAGTTTGATATTAAAGGTGATCTATCACCCCTTATATGGTATGAATAATTATGTCCTTATATGGGGTGATTGGATATCATGTGACCCTCTTAGAGGGTCACATGATAGCCAATCACCCCATATATGAGGGTGATTGGCTATCATGTGACCCTCTCTAAGGGTCACATGATAGCCAATCACCCCATATAATGAAACACTTGTGCCCCATCTTGTGGCAGCTTTGATTTATTTGTCACAAACTTATTCATACTATATAAGGGGTGATATATCACCTTTAATGACTTGCGAACCTGTCGAGAATGTCGACGGCAATTCGTGTCTTGTGAACATTTCAAATGGTAAATTCAAACTTGAAAAGATAAGATAAGAAGACACAGTACAGATTAGTTCTCTTTGTTTTCGTTTATTTGAAGGACATTGAGATGTCGCTGTTAAAGGAACATGCCCAGACTAAAATCATGAAAAAATCGGTGATATAATTTTGGCCTCTTAATATGACCATATGATGTAAACATGTCCATAGACTAAAACTGCAAAAGTTTTTTTTCATTTTTCTGCTGCGCATTCACCAGTTAGGCTAGATATAGAGACGAAATTCCTGATTTCTAATTATTGACAACCATGTCAAAAATAAGAAATACGGGAATTTCCGGTGAAAGCGCAGCAGAAAAATTAAAAAAAACTTTTGCAGTTTTAGTCTATGAACATATGGTCTTTACATCATATGGTCATATTAAAAAGCCAAAATGAAATCACCGATTTTTTTATGATTTTAACCTGGGCCAGTCCCTTTAAATTGGTTATCTATCTGAAGGTTACAGTGATGATGGTGCTATAATTAGGTGGTGGTTTGAAGGACATAATCATATCGGTTTAATATTAACCCTTTAACCGCCAAATAATTCAATTTTAATTTTTACTCACTTGAAGTTGTATCTCGCTGACGCGATTCACAACTTCAAGTGAGTGAAAATTATTCCGATTTGAGAAAATGGAGGTCAAATCTTGCTGATTTAATGTAACATGTTCTCTTTAACACGTTTAAAATGTGGTAGTAAAAAAATGAAAACCCGAATATATGCGGCACCGGCGGTTAAAGGGTTAAGATGCTAGTTCAACCCTTACAACGCTGAATTATTTTGTATAAAACATGGAGATTAACCCTTTAACCGCCGGTGCCGCATATATTCGGGTTTTTATTTTTTCTTAGCACATTAAGTACCACCTTTCAAACATGTTAAAGATAAAATGTGACATCAATCTGCAATATTTGAAAACAGTTGATCTCCATTTTGTCAAATGTGAATATTTTTCACTCACTTGAAGTTGTGGATCGCGTCAGCGAGACACAACTTCAAGTGAGTGAAAATTCAGATCGAAGAATTTGGCGGTTAAAGGGTTAAAGTTTTTTTTTAATTTGAAATCCTCATGAATGCCTTATTTGGCTCTTTACAGTTAATTTGAATACCTACTACGGCCATTGTAAATATTTTAATTCTTTTAGTGTGGGGACCGTCTTTATGCGTCAGAATCTGACGTCTGTAGACGTCAGATATCGACGTCAAAGGTCGATCCCCGCACTAAAAGGGTTAAAGGAGACACTGTAATGACTGTATCGTGTCAATTGTCTGTCCAACGGTGGAGGATCGTACAAACCGAAACTCATATTTTTGCTAATTACTTGAAAATTCCAATTTTCAAAAGCAGCTACGACCATGTTGTTTCGGTAAATTGACTATGTGAGCGTTAAGCCCTTCTGTGATTGGCTGGATCGTGATATTCTGGTCAGTAGGCCTACGACAAATATGTTGAAAATCATCGAAAAGGAGTGGTACCATGTTAGGGGCTTCCAGTCGGCTGCTCGGAGTGTGTACATGATGTAGGGTGATAATTCTCCTTCAATCACAACTTCTATCTGGGGCAGGGGCCCTGGTGCAGTGGTTAAAGCCGCCTGCTTGGAAAGTCGGAGATCGCCGGTTCGTCCTCCGTTTCAAAGAAAGAAGATGTTTCTTCCCTGTTCACCGTTGAAGATTGAATATTGTGGTATGCTAGCCCAGTAGGACCGAGAGTGGTATTCCACTACAGTCCAGGAAAGAGCAAGTGAACAAACTCGTGGCTAGATTTTGACGCTATAAAAATCATATCCTGGACTGTAGTGAAATACCACTCTCAGTCCTACTGGGATGCCTCCTTGACCGACAGGTAGCATGCTCGACCTCAGACCACCAGGGATCGAATTTCGAATCCTATGTCAAGAATCCTGTGTCATCGTATTCATCTCACCATCCTCAGGAGGTTATCCTGGACCGGTTTAGCCTATATGTGCACAAAGGTGGCCTAAAACCTCATTCATTTCATTTCATTTTATCTGGGAGTAGCAGGTAGGTAAATTATCACACTCTGTGCCTTGATTTCCACTGTAAGACGTATATCGTTATCAGCCCATATCACACTGTACCTGCAGTCCCCAGCAAACACGAGGCATTGAACCAATGCTGTTTCAATGTTGTCCCACCGTCTTCGACGCTGGGCCAACATTAAAACAGCATTGGTTCAATGCCTCGTGTATACTGGGTTTGAACTGCAATGTAGGCCGGTTATGTCACGTGTGACTTGATCGTGTGAGAAAATACAAATGTTGTTCACTTTTCGTGCGATATGGAGAAATACAGCACATGTCCAATGAATAAGGGGCTAGTCTGAAGGCTCACACCTTATTCATTGGCCGAGTGCTGTATTCTGCCATATCGCATTAACCCTTTGACTTCCAGGCCGGAGTGCATGCCAGGATCCAGATATACTGGTGTAGGAGTTCTATTTTTCGTCATTTGAAGCTGGAATTGCTAACGCAATTTCCAGCTTCAAATGACGAAACATACATAAATGTAGTATATATTTGACGAAAATTTGTGTCATTTTATGGTTACGTTCATTGACGAATGACGACGGAAATTTCCGTCATGTATGGTAGTGAAAAGGCTAAATTAACACCGTTTGCAGATCTGATCATGACAAAAAAATCCTTGTGGGGGGATACGGATGTACACCTACGATATCTAATATTTTATCTAGATCTCCATAACTGCACGTCCAACTTCAAATTGTGGTTCGCAGTTGCTGGATCAACCCTTAAAGCGCTGAGATGTTTTTTAATGAACCGTGGAGACCAGAGGGTTTTTTTCATTTTTTTGAAACTTTCCGCTTCATTTGAATACCTGTGTTATGGGTCTACGGCCATTTTATAAAAAAAAATATTTCAGCACGGGGAGCGTCCTTAGACGTCTATGGACGTCAAATTCTGAGGTCTATAAACGATCCCCGCACTGAAAGGGTCAAGGTAAATAACCAATAGGAAGCCAGTGGTTAATAGCCTGGGAGTGGAAAGCAATTTAGGCCGCTCCAGAAAACAAAGACATCCTGATTAACGATAATATCCCTGCGTGTTAACCCTTGTGGAGCTAGAGCTGTATATATGAGTGTTAACCCTTGTCCTGCTAGATACGTATATAGAAGTGTTATCCCTTGGGGTGCTAGAGCCATATATATGAGTATTAACCCTTGTCCTGCTAGGGCCGTGTATATGCGGTTTCCAATTCCGGTTTTAACCCAATTGAAATGCTAGTGAAATTAATGAAATAGCTTGCATAGCTAATCTAACAAGTCCCCCTTGAAGAGGTTAGATATTTTATATATGCCAAGAAACCAAAGATTTTTTTTCAATTTGAAATCATCATAAATGTCTTGAACACCTATGTTATCTACAGCCAATATACATTTTTAACTCTTCCGCACGGGAGCCGTCTTTAGACGTCATAATTTGACGTCTATGAACGTCAGAATCTGACGTCTAAAGTCGATTCCCGCGCTGAAAGTGTCAAGTATGAGAGATGTCCGTTTTCATAAATATAATTATGTTTCATCACTTGGAGCTGGCAATTTATAAAAAAAATGACTGTCTTCCAATTTGAAAAACCTGAATAGTTTTCAGTCCCATAAAGCTGTGGATCGCGTGAGCGAAGCAAAGCTTTATGTAGGTTAAAAATGAAATTTAATCACTTGGCGTTTAAAGGGTTAATCAGATTTCCACAACTTTGCTGACTACCCAGCAAACACGAGACATTCACCCGATGATGTTTTAATGCTGGGCCAGCGTCGTTGACAGTGGTCCAAGATTGAACCAACATCGGGTGAATGGCTCACGTTTGCTGGGTGGTGCCTGCATGAAGTCACGTAAGCGAACATTCGTCATTGGGTAGATCTGCCTATCTGTCATTCTGATTGGCTGAGATCTCCATCTCGTCCAATTAAATGACATATAGCTGAGAAACAGCGTTACTCAATGCAAACAACCAAGTGTAGCATTGTTGATGTAATACTGGGAGATGGGAAATGTGTAGCTAAAAGAACGCTACATGTTTGTTTGGCATGATTGTGGAGACTAACTTGTCATTGAAGTTGCTGAGTGCATATTTTGCACAAGTATAGTTATAGGTCTTGGTCGTTTCAGTATATTATATCACCCGATCAAATCACAGTTATTGGGAAAGAAATAAATGTTTAAACATTAAGATTTGCAAATGTTTGATCTTGGCGAGATACAACTTCAAGTGTGTGAAAATTTAAAAAAGGTAAAAGGGGAAAAGGTTTGAGATTCACAGTCGTCAGTGGGGCTCAAAGAGTCAACTACGTGATCTGAAATCATTGTCCAGATGCTGGTTTAATATTGGGCCACCAACTATGCCGTTGAAAACATAAATTAAATACCTTCGCGATTAAAGGGTTCATTCGGGCCCGATTTGGAGTGGAGAGTTATTGTTGATCGAGTACAGACCAATTATCGTGCTATAATCAGTCAGGTGTGGGCGAGCTGTTGATAATGAGCAATCCTCATTATGGTCGGATGTGTTATAAGTCAGGTAAAACATAAAACATAGGTTTAGCGTCAGATTTAGACAGCACAAGCTGTGTGTTTGTATGCAGGTGATCATCGTACACTGAGAGCCACAATGTCATGAGACGTGTGAGAGTAACGCTATTCAAATGAAAAATTCACCTATAAAGACCAGTATAGTTTAATCCTCAAACCAAGGCATTATTGCAATGAGATGTAAATCACTCATTATCAAAAAACCCTTTAAGTCCTCACGATGCATTAAAGCATCATTTTACATCCCTGAAAACAGATTTAATTTCCCTACAACCAAGTGTTTTAGAACGAAAATTTTCGTGAAATTGGTTTACCAATACTTGGCAATTTTCTTCAATTTCCTAACCTCATCAAGTCATCTTCATCCACTACAAGTCGAGAATTGCGACAGCAATTCGCGGCTTGTAGTGGATGAAGATGACAATGGTAAATTCAGGCTTGAAAGAGTTATTATCCAACAAAGACGCCTACGGTTGAGCAAATCTACGAACAAATTGTATAGCATATCACATGCCGATGGACATTCAATATTTTATTCTTAAATTCATATTTTTTAAATATTTAACATACGTACCTGACCTTATTATGTGGACTATAGAATGAAAGCTTCACGGTTGTGTCACAAAAATAGTGCGACGATTTTAGAAGTTTATATTTCTTAAATGGGAATATTTTTCGTCATTTACAAATGACGAAAAATATTAACAAACAATTCAACAGCTCAAGGGTTAGTAATTTTTCCATTCATATGTTCGAGTCCTCTGATAAGCGCACGCGCGAATCATTAGATTACGTAATAGAGATGGCACATTTTCCTAAATTGCATGAGCATAATAAACCGAATGACACAGAGCAATTAAGCCGTGGGCGGAAACACCGTACACGGCAAACAGCTGTAACTGATTGCTTGTAAAGTAAGCAGTTACTGCTGTCTGACTTTGCGTGGGCATGCAAAAGCAAACAGCAGTAACTGTTTACTTATGATATAAACATATGCTGCTATTTGCATTGACAGAAAACCCCTACGGAAGGAAACAATTAAGCCTGAAGCGGAATCGTGTTCATCAAATTGATTCTCATTATCAGATTTATCATTTTGTTAGTTTGCAACACCGCCCAGCAAACTCGAGACGGTGAACCAGTATCTGTTTAGTGTTGTTCCACCGTCTGCGGCGGTGGCCCAGCATTAAACCAACATTTGCCTTGTTTTTCCTGAGCATCGTGTAAAGTACAATTATTTGTCCAACGAAAATGTTTTGTAACGACAGTTTTTCAAAAGGCCGAATGCAAGTAAAAAAAAACTGAGAGTGCAAAATAAAATTATGTTGTAGACTAATTTTGTCTATTAAATAGATTGGGTGATCAGTTTTTTTAACAGCTGGTAGAATAAAAATTTAATGCCAATGTTCAGCTATTCACTAAACAGTATTTTGTACAATACCATGTCAACGTATCGTAGATATGATCATTGACTCTGGAAGCACGTCATTATGACCCGTTATTGTGTGCTGATTTTATAGCTTGAGAGAGATACCATTATCATTTATTGTAGAATTATTCGCACGCTGACATTGTTGATTTGGTTCTGTATTGATAAGTACACTGGTGTGTCAGGGATATGACATATTATTCTGATTTTTTCAATAAGCGATGAATTACGTCTTGTTTGCGTGATGAAAATGCCACAGATAAATGATTTGTTTAAAAAATCTTTGGTCCTTGAATAGCCCATACGGACGTTATTCAATGGGTAGCTATACCATGGCAGGCTGTCACGCATTATCGCCGAAACAACGACCAGGCGACACGCGAAGAGAAATAAGATAATTGCAAATGTGAAGAAACAATAAACAATGATTGAACACTGTCGCCATGGAGTAATGTATGTTACAGCAAGCCGCTTCTTGTTTGCGGATTTTAAAACCACCATGAATCAGGATTTACAATTAAGGATTATTCAGTATTCTAAAACTATATACCATCAATTCTGTGTTTGGAATTAAATGAGTGTTTTACCATCAGCATTTGAAATTTTGTTACAAATTAAACAAATATGAGTCGTTTTCTCCCACTTGAAGTTGTGTGTCACGGTTGCGAGACACAACTTCAAGTGGGTAAAAGATTACATAAGGTGACTTAGTGGGGAGAGGGTTACCACACTGTTATGACGATACTTTTCGTTTTTTTCTGAATTTGTATGAAATTACATACGCATATACTTTATGCGAATAAAATGAATATACGTTAGCCCCTATGAGAGCGACAGGGGTCTCCTGACAAACTGTATAACATATTAAACTGTAAAAAAAATGCTATTTTATTTTGTCGAAAAGTCGAAAAGTCTTTGTGTTTTGTCCCGTTTGGGATGGTATACAGGCGGTCACGCACAAATGCTCTTTTATACTAAAGGTTATTTTATCATTTTCTATTTCTTTGCCTTTACTTGTGCAATTTCAGGTGAAAATATTAATGTATCAGATAATAATCTAGATCAGTTACAGAAATTATCTCATTTTGTGAAGTGCAACATATTGAGGGTTTTTTACGGACCCATTGTCAGGAAAATATATCAGTTTACGATAGAAGATTTTTTTTTCAAATTTGGTACTTTTTATATTTTTTTTCAATTTAAATATATATTTTTTGGGACCCTGTCTGATCATTTTTTTGAAAATCTTGCCTGGCAGCACTGACTGAGGTATTTTCATTTCTTAGGCGAGGGCCCTATGGTATATAGTGGTTGGATACTGCCGTCTAGCACGCCGGAACTTGGAGGGGTGTGGGAGGGAGGGGGCGGTTATCCCACGCTCTGGTTTGCTCTGTGGAGCTCAAACAAGCAAAATGTTTCTTCAGCGTCCACTTGTAAATATTCAGAGCTGTGGGGAGCCTACGTGCCTGAGATTTAGCCTGTTTGGCTTCAAGCCACAAGGGCTCGAATTCCAAAGCATGTTTTTGTAACATCCCGAGGATGGTGAAATGAATGAGATGACACAGCCATCGAAATTCGAGCCTTGGCGGTCTGAGGCCGAGCACGCTACCGCTCGGTCACGGATGCTACCCACAATACTGGATCTTCACGAGTGAGCGGGGAAGATATATTTTGTTTCTTTGAAACCTGAGGGCCAGATTGGGGTACGAAACCGCAATATTCGAATCTTCAATGAAGCAGCTTTAACCACTGCACCATGACCCCAGCCTCACTCCTCAGGAGGTTCTCCGTGTCCTGTTCAGCTTACATTGTCTTAGAAAACAAGATCATACCGAAAAGTTTCGGTCCAAAAACACATATTTTTGAACCGAGCCTTTTGGGTATAATCTTCTCTCTAACAAAATGTAAGGGTGGTTGAATCCAGAAAGAGATGTACAATACTAAGATTAACTTAGAAAACAAGATCATAACCAAAAAAGATAAAAGGACTTAGAGTCGAAAAAAAGGATGCTAATTTTGGCAGTGATTAACGATAAGGGATATTAGGGTGTCAGAAGGTTCTAATCTTTGCGATGTGGTTGACCAGACGTTGCTCCGATGTTGGGCCAATGCTGGACCACCGTCGTAGACGGTGGGCCAGCATAGGCCCAACATCGGGTGTGCCGATATTTGCAAAGAGACTGATCAGATTTTAGACACATGATTGGTAGAGATATCCATCTCGACCAATCACATGTCTAACATCAGGTCAGATGTGCGCCCTTTCTGACCAGAGATTTGATGATTGATCGAGTTGTCATGGCAGGAGTCAGAATCTAATTTATGGCCCATCATTTCTGCCTGCTGATTTAATGACCAGCATTATCGACAACATTTACAAGATCAAGTCCATAACATCGACATTCTGTGTTCTGTTAAGAAAAAACGATTGGAAATCAATCTTAGGTTTGTTTGTTAGCCAGACAGAGACTTCCATGTTAGTGCAAACAACAGTAGCTGCCTACTTGTAAAGTAAGCAGTTACTGCTGTTTGTCTTTGAGCTGCAGGATTCTCTTCTGCCATCGAGTACTGGCATATTGACCGCCGTGCAAAGACAAACACCAGTATCTGCTTACTTGAAAAATAAGCAGTCACTGCTGTTTGCCTTTGATGTCCTTTATCGACGTTATTTATACAATTAAATTCATGACTTTGTACATTTTATTTACTGATAAATGCGATTGGAAAGTCAAACATTCCTTTTTGCACTATAGTGGAGCAATGCACAGTCAAATAACTGTAAGAACCAACTTGGAAAGCAAGAAGTTACTGCTGCTGTTTGATTCACATTATTGGCAGCATTTTTACAATCAAGTCCATTACTTGTATATTCTATGTCGTAATAAAAAACACATTGGATATTGATGTTTTCCTCAGTTTTTTTCCATGACCAGACTGATTAGAAATCAATAGCAGATGTGCTGTTAGTCAGGCAGAAAAAGCAAACAGCGGTAACAGCGAGTGAGTTCAAAGATGGGAGAAAGGGTTTTTTCTGTTGCGGCCCCCCAGCTCTGGAATTGCATCCCTTTTGAGATTCAAAAATCTAAATCTTCACAGTCATTTCGGAAAAAATTGAAAACTTTATATTTCGGCAAAACTTTTCCATCCTAAATCCTCTGTGTCCCGGCATGCTGGATCTCCGAATTGGAACGGCAAACGAACAACGATAACGAGCCTGTTTCGGATTTGCAGCGCCTCTGAGCTCGGGACACCGACGATTTACGCGCTCCAGAAGTTTTCCATTTTATTTCATTTCAACTGCTAGCTTCAAAAGTAAGCAGTTACTGCTGCTTGCCTTTGACGAGAATTATACACATAATTGACAAGATCAAGTCAACAACTTGCACATTCTGTAGACGTTTCAGTACGAGTCTATAACTTCTTGCTTAGGCCTACTTCTATTTTCCTATTATCATGATTATAGCTATTATGAACAAACTGTATAGAATCAAATTCATAACCAGCATTTGTTCTCATAAAAAAAGCGATTGAAAATCAATGTTATGGTTCCTTGGTTATCCACGCAGACATAGACTGTTTTTGCACTACGGTGGGACAAATGCAAACACCAGTAACTCACCTCTTACTTCAAAAGTAGGCAGTTACTGTTGTTTGACTTTACTTGAAAAGAAAACTGCTTATATGAAATGACTCAGACCCTTTTATTTGTAATACAAGTAAATAACAGAATATATAAAATAATGAGAAGAAAAATCATAAAAAATATAAACAAATGTACGACAGGAGACCTTCATTAAGACCTAGTGATTGCTAGCGTGAAGGCCACCGAAAGGTGATATTGCTCATATGTCCTTTCCTATTGTCTGGTATTTTAAATACCAGCCCAGTATATTTTGATATATTATTGGATTGATAGTTTGTTAAAAAAAGAGAGAAACGCCGATGACATTTTTGCATTTTTTTGAGTTATTAGGTCAAATATTGAACAAATATGAGTCATGTTTACTCACCGGAAGCTGCATGGGTAAAAATTAAAAATACAAAAAATAGTGCTGATAGCGGATTCTTCAGTCACGGGTGTTGAATGTGAACATCTTTCCCTGAATGACCCAGCTTAGCCTATATGCGAGCAAACAGACCTAGGCCCCTAATCAAATTGATCGGTTCTGTTTACAATTTCACAGCCATGCCGCGCCCTGCTAATCCTTGCCCTGGTCAGTCAGGGTGCCATCTTCGACTTTGACCAGGTATTGTGGCTTTTGACCAGGGATGTCCAGCAGACTTGCCAATATTAACGACAATAGCACTGCTACCTCCAACCCTGTAACCACCAAGCTACTTAATTGAAATTTTCCCTCACTTGAAGTTGTGTTTCACCAATGCTATTCACAACTTCTATTATTAAAAATAAATCGTCCTGTAGAAACTGTTTTTACACGTACAATTGTATATTATGATACTTTGGAAAATTTCTCAGATCACCGACTGTAAGCGCTTTCAAATTTTGTATCGTTTAAAACTTATCTCTTGTGAAGTTAAACCAACTTTAAGTTGTCTCGCTACCGCCACACAACTTGAAGTCAGTGACAATTACTCATATGTGTTTGATTTAAGACCAACCATTTGCAAATCTCGATGTTTAAACACTCATTTCATTCCCAATAACAGTGATTTGATCAGCTAAGAAAACAAATTAAAAACGACTATACTCGTGATTAGCGGTGACGACGGGGATTGACTTTAAAAACCTGTAAAAAAACATGTAAAAACCTGATGTCTGTAAACGTACAGTTTTACGTCAATCTCCACACTGTAAGAGTAAAACTATTTATAGTGGTCGTAGACCCATAACACAAGTATTCAAATGAAGCGGAAAGAGCTAACTAATACATTTATGATGATTTCAAAATGAAAAAAAACCTTTTGTCTCCATGGTTTATACACAAATATTTCAGCGTTGTAAGGGTTAAGCTTAGTCGCTCATTCTTACACTTTGCCGAACATTGCATTTGTTCTTGGTCAAACAGGTTCGCGTCAAATAACAGCTCCGTCTAAAAGGACAAACACACACCGTGTGGGTTTAAAACAAACACTACCCGTAGACGATGTTAAGCCAGACAGCTCTTTTTCCGGGGAGTCCAGTTTTTTTCAACAAATACATTTTTCCGCATTGGGCTTTAGTTTTTGTTAGCGCCTGCAAAAATAAAAATACTGAAGATTCAATATTTACTTTCAAATGTACGGAATGAAAGCTTATGTATAGCACTCTAACGTAGTGTGCCCTATTTCGGTCATAGCCCTAATTCGGTCATAGTAACTTTGGGACCCCCTTACCACGTGCTTGGCGCCTTTAGCAGACAGAGGAACAACAAAACAAAAACAACAACAAAAACAAAGACCTTATTACAACATTATGCCGGCATTTCAAGCTTTTTATTTACATTTTATTTAATAGAAATAGCTATTTAAAAATGGGGCGTACCAAATTGTATACCTAGCATATGTACTACATAAAAATATTGTACCCTTGCACGCCTTAGAAAAATACTTTGTGATTGATATTATACCTCAATATGAACGCTAATTAGTTCTCAACAGATCGCCAGAAGGCATACTAGCGCCGTGAAGCCGAGAGAAGTCGTTTTATTCACTTAAAACGCTGCTGAAAAATATGACCGAATTGGGACCCGATAAAAGCATGTTTTGGCCGAATTGGGTCACCATAAATACTCAAAGGTCCCTTAGTCGGTCACAGAGGCCTAATTCAGTCATAGGGTGTCCTAATTCAGTCACACCATATAAACAAATAAATCAAGTAGGCCTACGCAATTACTTCTATAGATATATATATATATCTATCTTCACCCGTGTGACGTCGGAATTTATGGGAAGATGAAAGTCGCAATTTCAAAGAATATACGCCAAATTAGGATGCTACTGGGAGACAAGTAGGTCAGCAAAATTAGAATTCCCGCTGTGTTTCGCTGTGTTTGTGCCCATATAGGCTAAACTGGATCAGGAGAACCTCCTGAGGATGGTGAGATGAATGAGATGACACTGCCCTCAAGACACAGGATTCGAAAGGCCTGAGGCCGAGCACGCTACCTGTCGGTCACGGAGGCTCCCCACAATATTGAATCTTTACGAGTGCGCGAGGAAGAAACGTTTTGTTTCTTTGAAACTTATAGGCCAGAATTGGGCTCGAACCTGCGATCTCCGATTTTCCAAGCAGGCAGCTTCTACTACTGCACCAGGGCCACCGCATCTGTCGTAAAGGAGTCATTCAGAAAGTTCAATCTGAATGCATTTGATCAGCAACTAATACATACTCAAGCTCCACAAACATCAGCCTCCAACCAGTTACACAAACTCTGTAGCCTACCTGAGTATCAGTTTAACCAAGGAGGTTAAAAGACCTCATTGGTTTAACAGACAGCGGACTGAATGACATGCAATCGGTGTTTTTTTTTATCTCATAAGCCTACTTATGTGGTATCCCCGTCTGTCATCCCTGATTGTTCAGTAGTTGTAGCTGTGTGGGAATATTAATTCTGTGTAGACGTTGTCCGCCAATTGTGGCACTTCAAGCTGTGCAAAGGCCTTAGCTAAAAAATCAACTTTTCTGATGATAGACGCTTGTTGATGATAACTACACAGTGTAGGTTTACGCAACATGGAGCTTTCTCAAATAGTCCATGGGCTATAAGGTCAATCAGTACCAAAAAATTGAAAATTTTCTAATCATAATCTGATAATGGCCACGTGAGTATGTGTATTGTGATAAATTTTCAGTATGATAAACATTTCAGATGAGTAGCTTAACTAAGATGGCGGTAAATTTCAAAATGGCGCGAATTTAAGCTAAATTACATGTATGTTTACATCTTTGAACAGTTTATCATACAAATCTAATCTATATATATAATTAATGGTGTATTAGAAACAGGATACCACTATGGTAATACTCAATGCCGTTTACAACTATCATAGCTGACTTCGAAATCAATAAATCTTGTTGACTCTGTTCATTTACTAGACAACCTGTCGATCACAATATATTCGATCCCAGCTGACAAGTACACGTCCCCCATATTGTTTTTTTCTAGCCCGCTGATTGATACATTGTTTGATGATGGGTCTAATCAGGGCAAATCAATTAAGACAATGCAAATTTAAATGCCTATCGCCTATCCTCTGGGTCAAGGCCTAAATTCTTGTGCAAAATATGAATTTGATCCATCAATGACAAGGGGGTCTGTATAACCATAAAAAAACACAAATACATGTTTGGTTATTGTGGTGTAACAGATGACAAGATACACTTTGGTGTTCCAGGGGGTTCCATGACCCAGACCTGGCGTGTTCGCCTCAGATCGTCAGGGCTCAAATTCCAAACCCTGTGCCTGTAGGCAGTGTCATCTGATTCATCTCACCATCCTGTTCAACCTGTAGGCCCCTATGTGCACACATAGTTTTAAACATATATTATTACAATGAAACAGCGCTCTGGAAAAATATTATTTCAGGGGGGTATGCTCCCAGACCCTCCTAGCAGGGCGCTTGCTGGCGGCGAGCGTAGGTTCTGAGCTGGAAACATAAATCACCCTCATTTCAATTACTTTAACTTGGCATCTCTGGGATAATCATGTTGAGTTCCGCATTAGAATGGTTCGCGAAGTATTGATGTATATCAGCCTTCACCTGGATGAAAAGTTATTGGGCTGTGGAATACCAAAAACACGGAAAAGCAACATTTAAGATATCAACAGATGCATGCCAATTCTCACCAGGGTTTGAGCCAGGGACACAACTTAATTCTGCAGAGATTCAACAGCAATACGAGAAAAAAGTATAGTCCAATCAAATGATTGGGTCTACTGTGGTAGGGCAAATACATGCATTATCATTTGTGTCTAATTCTACCAAAGGAAACAAACTCAAATTTTGCTTTTAGTTGTACCCCAGCTCCCTCTATCTCTGTAATTGGCCTGTTGCTTTTCTGGGCACAGATGTGTTGCGCTGTTCGTACACAGTGGACTACTCCTTTAAGTTTGTTTTCCAGTAGAAGAACATAATGGGCCTCGAAAATTATAATAATTATTATTCTTAAGCAAGCGAAATATGGATTCAATGCCAGTCCTGCTTACTTTGAACACGACAGTAGTTGTAATTTTAGGGGGCTACCATTCAATTAGCAGGGGGGGGGGGGTTAGCTGGAAATTTTTTTTGTAATATATATTTTCAGGCTAAATGTTTGTGAAATAAATAATTGTCTGGAGGACATATTGTAAATAAATATTTAGCCCTAAACTAAATTTAAAATAAATAATAATATAAACTCCTGAGCAACATGCTAATGACCATTAATGCAATTTTGATTGACTGACCCTTAAATGTGTGCAGCAGAGCGCACCTCAAAATCAATACTCGCCTCATGTGTCTCCACACACAAATGGAAAGAAATATTTTGCTTCAGGCAGAGTGTGAAAGTCTGAAAGATTGAAAGTTGAAAGTGAAATAAATAAATTTGTCCGAATAAAAAACCTCCATCCGCTCCCCCCCTTTCCTAGGAATTAAAAGTGGTTCCTTTATCGTGTGTATTTGTGATACAATAATATTATAGTCAATAATGAAGTTAAAATATGCACACTGACCGAATTAAGACACCATGACCACTTTAGGTCGCCAACTATGATTTTTTTGGGACACCAGGTCCCTATTCAGTCACAACAGATTTATTTTTTACAAACGTTCACAATTTTTGCTTTTTATACGATTTTCTCTCATTTTCAGGAGAACTGCTGATACAATGATGAAAATTTCAATTTAAACAATTTTGTGGTGGTAGCTAATGCACTGTGAATTAGGTAGGGATATTTGAAATTGTGAAAAGTATGACTGAATAAGGGCACCTTACGTTACTCTAGACGACGCGCATTCCTCCTTTATTACCTCCTGCAGGATGGTTAGGGTTTTGTTCGTGTTGCTTGTTGTTTGGCCTGCCTGTCTGTCCGCTCGTCTGATTTTAAAACGTAATGAATGGATTTACATGACACTATAACCAGAGGTCTGTCTCGAACCAAGGAACACTTGATTACATTTTGGGGATGATCCAGATTACGATCCGTGGGCCTATCCTGGATCCGATTTGGGGCTGATCCAGATAAGGATCCGTAGGCCTATCCTGGATCCGATTTGGGGCTGATCCAGATTACGATCCGTAGGCCTATCCTGGATCCGATTTGGGGATGATCCAGATTACGATCCGTAGGCCTATCCTGGATCCGATTTGGGGCTGATCCAGATTACGATCCGTAGGCCTATCCTGGATCCGATTTGGGGCTGATCCAGATTACGATCCGTGGGCCTATCCTGGATCCGATTTGGGGCTGATCCAGATTACGATCCGTAGGCCTATCCTGGATCCGATTTGGGCTGATCCAGATTACGATCCGTGGGCCTATCCTGGATCCGATTTGGGGCTGATCCAGATTACGATCCGTGGGCCTATCCTGGATCCGGATTACAATCTGGATCGCATGGATTTGCAATAAAGGGACTAGCCCACGCTAAAATCATCAAAAAATCGGTGATTTTATTTTGGCTTCTTAATATGATCATATGATGTGAACATGTCCATAGACTAGAACTGCAAAGTTTTTAAATTTTTGTGCTGCGCATTCACCAGTTAGGCTAGATATAGAGACGAAATTCCTGATTTTTAATTATTGACAACCATGTCAAAAATAGAAAATACGGGAATTTCGTCTCTATAACTAGTCTAACTGGTGAATGCGCAGCAGAAAAATTAAAAAACTTTGCAGTTCTAGTCTATGGACATATTAAAAAAGCCAAAATAAAATCACCGATTTTTTGATGATTTTAGCGTGGGCTAGTCCCTTTAAGCTTTTACTAGAGGGACAATCGATTATTTTAGGCGGATGTTTACTGTCTCTGATTGGCTTTATAGTGTTATAAAGTAACGTGACTTAATGACCCTGTTATTGGCTGGAGAATTTGATATGCAAACGGTTATTTGAGTGAGATATAAAATACAGCACTCGTTCAATTAATAAGGTGTGAGCCTTTAGGCGAACACCTTATTCATTGGACATGTGCTGTATTTTCCCATATCGCACTTAAAACGAAGAGCGCTTGTATTGTCCACACAATCAAAACACACGTGACATAACTGCCGTAATTTGTGACTCAAATTACAACAAGTGCTCTTCGGGCTGATACCGATACACGTCTCATAGTGAAAACCGCTGCACAGAGTACGCTATGGGCTGATACCATACACGTCTTATAGTGAAAACCGCTGCACAGAGTGTGAGATACAAAAATAAAGCCCTCGTACTTGATGAGTGTCTTTTGTTGTGTATTTTGTTGTGGATTTTAAATTTTATTTGAGAAAAAATATTAACTATTGGGTTACTTCTTAATTTTGTGCTGAACAGATTTAATGGTTAGGACTAGGTTAGCGTTAGGGCTAGGATCAGAGCGCAGATTACCCGGTATAACTGGGCCCGAGGCCCAGTCACCATTCTGTTTACACAGCCAGCTGTGTAAAAACGACACTCGCGCTGCCTACCAAAAAACTCGAATGCCAAGAAATTGAGACGAATATTTCAAGTGCCTATGAAAACTAGGCCATTTTCAGCAGGCGTAAACTTGTGGCCGTATTAGAACTATTACATTTTAAAATGAAGATCACCGTGTCAGAGCCTTGCGATGTCATCAGGGTAAGTGCAGATGGCCTTCGGCCACCATTTTTTCTTGACTAGAATGACACACGTAACCTGACCTACACCCAGCAATTCTGAACTAGTCCAGCCAGCATTGAGCAAGTATTGGGCCAGCATTGGGTCAATATCTCGTGTTCGCTGGGTTCCCGTCTGAGTCTGTGTACACATCACATTTAACACTATAAGTTAAACCTTTCACCTCAGAATCTAACGTAGAAAAAATCGATTCTCGCGCTGAAAGAATTAAAAATGCATAATGGTCGTAGACCTATAACGGAGGTATTCAATTGAAGCGGAAAGACATTTATAACATTTTTTATTTGGAAAAGTCCTGTGGTCTCTTACCCTGATGACATCGCAAGGCTCTGACACAGATACCGCAATTTTTTAATGTAATAGTTCAAAAAGATTACAAGTTTACGCCTGTTGAAAATTGGCAAGTTTTCATAGGCCCTTGAAATATTCGTTTCAATTTCATGATATCCGAGTTGGTCGGTAGGCGGCGCGAGTAACGAATACTCACAGCTGGCTGCGGATATAAAATGGCGGTCACTGTTGCCGGGCCTACGGCGAAGCTAGGCGGCCCGGTCATGCCGGATAGTGGTCTCCATGGTTTGTATACAAATATTTCAGCGTTGTAATGGCTCAATGCTGGTGTACCGTTAGCGACCCAGTATTGAAACGACAGTGTTTCTTATGTATTATATCAGCTGGGAAAAGATTCCCAAGGAAAAAGATTCCCAAGACGTTTACCAGATACTGTATTAACACTTTAATGGCTAATTCAAATAAATTCAATGTTCACCCACTTGAAGTTGTGTCTCGCTACCGCGACCCACAACTTCAAGTGGGTGAAAATTACTCATATTTATTTGATTTAAGACCCAACATTTGCAAATCTGGATCCTGTTGATGTTTTTATTGGATGAAAAAATGGTCCAATAAGACAAAAGTCGTGATTGAACCCGTGATTAGCGGGTATCTGGTTAAATGTTGCAAATGAAAAACGTCTGGTACTGGAACTTCGATTTCTGCTACCAGTTTCAGCCCCTTTTGACTTCAGAACAGGAGCAGACAACCGCCATGTCATTTGACAAAATTTAAATCGCCATCAGCCAATAGGAATGGAGTTTCCTGAGTCAAAGTGAGGCTGCGAAAGATTTCTGTTCTGTCCTTTTTCAGTCTTGGTGAATGTCACGTGTTTGCCGAGTCTGCGTCCTTGGACTCGCTCCGATCTCGAGACGGGCTGAACTCTCACGAGATCAGCCTAAGATGTCTGTAATGGGGTCATTGACAGCGATTCCAGACGTTATATCAATGTTGTTTTAATGTTGGGCCAGCGTCGGAGACGATGGCCCGACATTAAAACAATATTGGCTCAACATATCGTGTTTGACAGCGATTTAGGGCTTACGGGGAAGTGAATATGTTGTCCTGCAGGGCCCAGGGGCGGCCTGTACCCAGTGAACACGATACGGGAAACAAAGGTTGCTTTAAAGCTAGACCACTGTCGCAGACGGTGTACCAGCTTTAAAACAACCTTTGTTCGATGTATCTTACTCGTCGGGTAAAACGCTTTTGTAAATAAGGCAAACAAAGCCGTTGAACGCATGCCTCCCACCGGGGGACTATTATTCTCCTAAACTTTACGTGACTCATTGCTCACACTTAAATAGCTCACCCTTATAATGCTAACGCTTAAAATGCTAACACCTTAATAGCTAGATGTATTCCTTAAAATGCTAACACTTAAATAGCTCACCCTTATAATGCTAACGCCTAAATAGCTATATATATTCCTTGACATGCTAACGCTTAAATAGCTCACCCTTATAATGTTAAGGCTTAAAGTGTTAACGCCTAAATAGCTAGATGTATTCCTTTAAGTGCTACCGCTTAAATAGCTCACCCTTATAATGCTAAGGCTTAAAGTGCTAACGCCTAAATAGCTAGATGTATTCCTTTAAGTGGCTCACCCTTATAATGCTAAGGCTTAAAGTGCTAACGCCTAAATAGCTAGATGTATTCCTTTAAGTGCTAACGCTTAAATAGCTCACACTTATAATGCTAAGGCTTAAAGTGATAACGCCTAAATAGCTAGATATATTCCTTGAATGCTAACGCTTATATAGCTCACCCTTATAATGCTAAGGCTTAAAGTGCTAACGCCTAAATAGCTAGATGTATTCCTTGAAATGCTAACACTTAAATAGCTCACCCTTATAATGCTAAGGCTTAAAGTGTTAACGCCTAAATAGCTAGATGTATTCCTTTAAGTGCTAACGCTTAAATAGCTCACCCTTATAATGCTAAGGCTTAAAGTGTTAACGCCTAAATAGCTAGATGTATTCCTTTAAGTGCTAACGCTTAAATAACTCACTCTTATAATGCTAAGTCTTAAAGTGCTAACGTTTATATAGCTCGATATAAACGATTTAATCCCTGACCTTTAAAGTGCTAAAGCTTAAATAGCTAGCCTTTAAAGTGTTAAAGCTTAAATGGCTAACGCTTAAAGTGATCGAGCTTAAAGTTTTAAAGCTTAAAGTTCTAAAGCTTAAATCGCTTACGTTTAAAGGACTAACCCTTAGATTGCTGACGCTGAAAGTGCTAACGTTTAAATAGTCAACCTTTGAAGTGCTAACGCTTGAATAGCTAGTCCTTAAAGTGCTAACGCTTGAATAGCTAGCCCTTAGATTGCGCCCATATATAATCGTCGAAAAAAGGTTTATTAGTATCAGTACCAGTTCAGCTACATGATGGCATTCTCAACTTATTTATCGCACAGTCATTAAATAGTTATGGAGTATTTTCGGACTTTGGTGTCGAGATCGCTCTCAGGCACCGCCATGTTGAAAAACGTTGATTTTTTCGGATAAAACTAATACAGCAATCGTAAAGGTGAGGACTCACGGGCTCGTCCATGGCTAGCCTGGATAGACCAGAATTGTCAAAAAAACACCCATTATATATACAGAAATGAAAAATATTGCACACGGTCACTGTCCGGGGTTGCTCTCACGGGAGTGCTGATTCTCGCCGTGATCTCGCGGGATTGCGCGAGAGTGCTGGTAATCCCGCGGGACTTGTAGTTAATGATCATTACTATAGGTTTAATCTGTCTAGGGGTTTGTTGACATTATCTGATGATGAGAGCCGCTCTATATATGGAGTGTCCTTAGCTCTGATCTGATGGAAAACAGAGCATATACCGAACAAACACGAGATGTTGACCCGATGTTGGCTTAATGTTGGGCCAGCGTCGTAGACGGTGGGCCAACGTTAAGCCAACATTGTGTCAACATCTCATGCTCGCCTGGAATAATTTGCTGACCCCTTTTACGTCGAATCTCTTTTTTTTCATACATTCTATTATTTCCCACACATGTGAGCGGGTCCTAATTCGTCCCGGTTGTAGCTCAAAACTCCATGTACTGGTCGAGTTATATATTTGTCACCATCATGCATATACAGTTTATTTGATTTTTTTTTAAACATGCAAAAATGGTACAATATCATTATTATTTATTTATTATTTTTCCACCTTTTTATTACTAGCTTTGGTTAACGGGAACAGGTCAAAACGATCTCTACAAAGCCTGTCAACTATATTAGTGAATTTAAATCATAAAATAAAATATTATATACACAGTATACTATAAAACCAACGCGACAGTGTACAGAAATCGACATAAAACAATATTCTCTCTCACAATAATGCTTCTTTGCGAGTGGATAAGGAAGAACCACTTTGTTTCTTTAACACTTGAATGCCTGGAACAAGTAACGAGGCTCGAACCCAGTAATATGGAATATGGTAGGTCAGTCCTTTAACTTTGTATTCATTTTTAATGAGTTTGTTTAGTCGATTGAATCATTGTTATTGGGAATTAAATGTGTATTTAAACTTCAAGATTTTCAAACAGTAAAGGGACATACCCACGCTAAAGTCATAAAAAAATCGGTGATTTAATTTTGGCTTCTTAATATGACCATATGTTGTAAACATATTATCAGTTAGACTAGATATAGAGACGAAATTCCTGATTTCTTATTATTGACAACCATGTCAAAAATAGGAAATACGGGAATTTCGTCTCTATATCTAGCCTAACTGGTGAATGCGCAGCAGAAAAATTAAAAAACTTTTGCAGTTCTAGTCTATGAACATGTTTACATCATATGGTCATATTAAAAAGCCAAAATAAAATCACCAATTTTTTGATGATTTTATTTTTTAGCCTGGGCCCTTTAAATAAATGTGAGTAATTTCCAACCACTTGAAGTTGTGTCTCGCTACCGCGACACACAACTTCAACTGGCTGAAAATGTACATTTCTAATATACAGCTGTCACAGTGAGTGTTGTTGCAACTACACCCGACTCGTTTATGTTCTCTTGTTTGAGTGCTTAGAAGCGTATTTTTTGTTGTCGCATTGTGTATTATACCCCCAAACAATTTGATTAACGGCGTTTCTATGCCAGCCTGATTATTATTTCAGACCGGGCGAGATCGGTTATTGCGTCCAAGCGGAGCCATGTCCTGGGCGATAATTGCTCAAAAACACTGCTACGGACAACGGCGGGAAAATATCATCTATCAATTTGGTTGTTTTGGTGTCAGGAGTACAGTAGTCTATGTAACGAACCCGCTTACAAATTACACCCTGCAGAGAAGCCGAACAACAAAGATAAACAACAGTAACTGCTTACTTGAGAGTAATCAGTTACTGTTGTTTGCCTTTGGCGGGAAATATCCACATCATTTACAAGATTAAGTCCATAACATGTACATTCTATGTTGTAATAATAAATTGTTTTTTTTCAGGTTTGTTACTGTCGTTGTTTGGCTTCCTTTGATGCGTATTATCGACATCATTTACACAAGCTTACCTTGAGAAGGGAAACAGCAGTAACTGCTTACTTGGAAAATAAACAGTTAGGTCTGTTTGCCTTGTAGAGGTATTATCATATTCCTTTCGACATAATTTACAGAATCAAGTCCATAACTTGTACATTCTATTTTGTAACAAAACACGTGATAAATCAATGTTTTTATTCAGGCATGTGGTTAGCACTACAAAGGAAAACAGCAGTAACTGCTTACTTGAAATGTAATCAGTTACTGTTGTATGCGTTTTTATTTGCAAAGACATTCACAAACATTATTATTTTCCCATTTCAGGGCCAGGATCGACTGTAGACGTCAGAGTCTGACGTCTAAGAGAGCCTGAAAGAGTAAAATATTTATAATAGCCGTATAGACCCGTAACATAGGTATTCAAATGAAGCGGAAAGAGCTAACTAAGACATTTATGATGATTTCAAAATAATAATAAAAACCTTAGTCTCCATGGTTTATACAAAACTATTTCAGGGTTTCGAGTGGTAAAGGTGAGCTATCACCCCTTATATAGTATGAATAATTTTGTGACAAATAAATCAAAGTTGCCACAAGATGGGCACAAGTTTTTATATGGGGTGATTGGTTATCATGTGACCCTCTGAGAGGGTCACATGATAGCCAATCACCCCATATAAGGACATAATTATTCATACCATATAAGGGGTGATAGATCACCTTTAAGAGTAATAAATTACTGTCTGCCCTTTCACATTCTAACTCTGAAAAGACAAGCAGCAGTAACTGTGCAGTAGAAGATAAGCATTTACTGCTGTTTGCCTCCACAGCAAACACGAGGGGTTGGCCCGATGCTGGTTTATTGCTGGGCCAGCGTTGCAGGCGGTGTGCAAATATTAACCCCTCAAACCTTGAAGCGCTGAATATTTTAGAAAAAAACATGGAGACCATAGGTTTGTTTTTCAATTTGAAATCATTCTAGATGTCTTAGTTAGCTCTTTCTGATTCATTTGAGCACCTATGTTATGGGTGTACGACAATTAGAAATATTTGTATTCTGACAGCGCGGGAATCTACTTTAGTCGTTAGAATCTGACGTCTACAGACGTCAGATTCTGACAACTAAAGTAGATCCCCGCGCTGTAAGGGTTAAACCGCTAAGCGACTATAGTCGTTTTGATATTTGTTTGATTCGCCGATTTAATCACTGTTATTGGGAATGAAATGTGCGTCTAAACATCAAGAATTGCAACTATTTGTTTTCAAATTAAACAAATTATGAGTAATGTTCACCTTCTTGAAGTTGTGGGTCGCGGTGAATATTAAAATGATTTAATTTGCCGATTTAACTCGTTCAAGCCCGAATTTACTTTGTCATCTTCATCCACTACAAGTCGAGAACTGCTGTCGCAATTCTCGACTTGTAATGGATGAATATGACTTGATGTGCGTGAAAAATGAACATAAATATATTGTTATTATTAACACAGTTCTATGATTTTTTTGTTTTAAAACTCTTAGTTTGTTAGAAAATCAAATCTGCTTTCAGAATTCAAAGTGATGCCTTTATTCATCGTGGAGGCTTAAAGGGTTGGGGGATAAACCAACATTTGGTCAGCGTATTGTGTTTGCTGCGTCTGCAATGCGGGATATATAATAAAAACCCTCTGGGAACGAGACACACTCTTCCAGCATTGGGACAGCATTGGGCCAATGCTCTGCACGAAGACATGCCTGGTGGAGTTGCGTGAATTATGTATCAATAGATAATATTATGACACTTCTCTTCTAAGCCGAATGGAGTGCATGTTATATGACACATGAACATCATGGTCCCTGTTGTCATGCTGATAAACAGTATTGCTATAAATAAGAATATAGTTATTTTATCTCTGGTTTTTTTTAGCGAGAAACAAATCACACTCTGTGCAGTGGTTTTTCACTATGATATGAGACGTATATCGGTATCAGCCTATATCACAGTCTGTGCAGTGGGTTTGCACTATGAGGCGTATATCGTTATCAGCCTATATCACACTGTGTGCAGTTGCTTTCACTATGATATGAGGCGTATATCGTTATCAGCCTATATCACACTGTGTGCAGCAGTTTTCACTATGATATGAAACATAGGCCTATATCGGTATCAACCTATATCACACTCTGTGCAATGGTTTTCACTATGATATGAGACGTAGGCCCATATCGGTATCAGCCTATATCACACTCTGTGCAGTGGTTTTTACTAAGATATGAGACGTATATCGGTATCAGCCTATATCACACTCTGTGCAGTGGAATTCACTATGGTATGAGATGAATATCGGTATCAGTCTGTATCACACTCTGTGCAATGGTTTCCACTATGATATGAGACGTACATTGGTATCAGCCCATATCACACTATGTGCAGTGGTTTTCACTATGAGACGTATATTGGTATCAGCCTATATCACACTATGTGCAGTGGTTTTCACTATGAGACGTATATCGACATCAGCCTATATCACACTCTGTGCAGTGGTTTTCACGATGAGACGTGTATTGGTGACAGCCTATATCTTTCTATAGTTTGAACTACAATGCCGGGCGGTTATGTCACGTGACTTGATCGTGTGAGAAAATAATAACATTGTTTTATTTTTCGTACTATCTCGGACAATACAGCACATGTCCAATGAATCAGGTGTGGTTGTGCTGTATTTTCGTACTATATCGGACAATACAGAACATGTCCAATGAATCAGGTGTGGTTGTGCTGTATTTTACCATATTGCACTGGAACGCTCCTGTAACCCTGATCGCGCGGGGATCGACTTTAGTCGTCATAATCTGACGTCTATCGACGTCAGATTCTGACGCCTAAAGTCGATCCCCGCATTGCAAGAGTGAAAATTGTATAATGGCCATAGAACATGTGTATTCAAATGAAACAGAAAGAGCAAACTAAGACATTTATGATGATTACAAATTGAAAAAAAACTTGTTATCTATGGTTTATACGACAATATTTCAGCGTTGCAGAGGTTGAGGCGTTTATAAAGGAGATGAGCGACCGGTATACACTACACCCCGAGCGATCAAGGTTTATGCATACGATAAAGCCTGAGGAGCTCTACATTCTTAGCTGTGATAAATGACGAGGCCAAAGCTAAGAATGTAGAGCTCTGAGGATTTTAACTGACTTAAAACACATCCGACCATAATGAGAATTCCTCATAATCAACAGTTCGGTCGCGCCTCACTGATTATAGCACCATATAATTATAACACCACTTAATTGGTCTGTACTTGATCAACAATAACTATTCATTCCCGACTTAGAATGTAGTGGTCGGACAAAGAAAAAATGTAGTGGTGTGTTTTAAATAAAATTATTTCAGCCCTTTATGGGTTAAGAACCAGTCCTTTGTTGGCAACCATGTATGCACTGAACCTGGAATTACATTGATTATGAATTGGTCTCGATGCGCCTCTTAGCTCGGTTCCTTTATAAATTCTTCTGCTGATATAATTTCGTCGTCTGAGAGCTAAAGAGTCACATTTGCCACTCTAATGACTGTCAGATTGCACCCTTAAGGCTCCGAGGCGACGATCTGCTTCAGAGGTTATTGCGGTAATTTATACATGGTCAGCGACCTTTATGGCCGGTCCTGATATCTCTCATTTCACCCATGTAAATGACACTTACCGCTGGCAGCTTGAAACCACGCCATCAATCTGTCCCCACTAGCAATGGACGCTCCTCAACCATCTAAACGCCGAGACGATTATATTCGGGCTTTCAATATTTTATTAGCACATTAAATGCCATATTTTGTACCTGTTAGAGTTAAAACGTGACATAAATCAGCAAGATTTCAAAATAGTTGACTTTCATTTTGTCAGATCGGAATAAGTTGCACTCACAAGTTGTGAATCGCGTCAGCGAGACACAAATTCTCTTCTGCCATCGAGTACTGGCATACTGGCCGCCGACGTCAATAGACGGCACAGATTCTGACGTCTAGTGTCGACCCACTCACTGAAAGAATTAAAAAAATATAATGTCCGTTGACCCATAACATAATTTATACAAATATATGTCAGCGTAGTGAGGGTTCTGATCAGCATTCAACCTCATTCAACATTATTCTCATAGCAATCTACTCTTCCTCAGAACATGCGCTCTGAAACTAAGTGCATTTTCAGATCGATTTAAGGAGCTACTCGTACTGCGAGTTATAATGGCACATGTTGAATATAAAAAGTGACATCAATCAGTAAGATTTAAACATCGTTGACCTCCATTTTGCAAAATCTATATAATTTTCACTCACTTGTTAGTTGTGGATCACGTCAGCGAGACACAATTTCAAGTGGGTAAAATTGCAATTAAATAATTTGGCGTTTAAAGGGTTGACACCTCCCCAAATAAATGTCATATAAAGGCAAACAGCAGTAACTGCCTTCTTTGACAGTAAGCAGTTACTGCTGTTTGCCTTTGAGCTACAGGATTATCTCCTGCCATCGGCTACTTGCATACTGACCGTCGTGCAAAGACAAACAGCAGTCACTGCTTACTTGAAAAGTAAGCAGTTACTACTTTTAGCCTTTTGTAGACTAGATGTCATCGTACATGTACATTTACAAATCAATGAATATATGGTGGGCTGAACATGTCCCATACGGTAATAAATGTCATCTAAACCCTTTTAATGCTGAAGTAGTTTTGTATAAAACTATGGAGAGCAAAAGCTTTTTTCAATTTTAAATCATTGAAAATATCTATGTTTGCTTTTTCCGCCTCATTTGAATACTCACATGAATGAATCTAAGCCCATTAGAAATATGTTTACTTTTCCAGTGCGAGGATCGACTTTAGACGTCAGAATCTGACGTATACAGACGTCAGATTCTGAAATCTAAAGTGGATCTCCACGCTGTAAGAGTTAAGGAGTGTCCATTATAAAAGATCAAGTTTTTGGTTAGCCATGTCCCTTATAAAAACTGCAGTACCAAAAGGATATTTAGTCAAGTTTTCTTGGCAGCGATGCGGCCTGTGCCAAGTTAATATATTCATAGGTACTATATTTTCACTCTTGCGGCAGGATATATATGCGGTGACGGTGCAGGGCAGGTTAAATCGCTGACATGTAACTGTCACTCCGCGCAATCGTATCGATCGACGCACGCACACCGGAACTCCCAGCTTCACATCCGGTTTGGTGAGGCGGGAGTTTGTCGTCAGGCCGCGCTGTATTACGAGAGCGCGAGTTTGACATCCGGGCAATTAGAGATGCGGGACGAACAGACAGATTAGATTAGACGAGATTTGCGTGAGGAAATCTCGATGAAATCTCGCCGCAATGACGTGGCGCAATTTGTCAAAATGGCGGACACTGAGATCACCAGCTGTCAGAGTGAAGACTCAGTGATTCAGTGAAAATCGTGCAAAGCAAACACCAGTAACTGCTCACTTGAAATTTAAGCAGTTACTGCTTTTTTGCATTTACAAGACAGGTGCTGCAACAGAAAATATTCAGTAATTCAGCAAAGCGATACATGTAGTTTCTTCGGGACATTTGTGTTGACATTTCTTCTTCTTCTCCTCGTTCTTTTTTTTTTCTTCTTCTTTTTTTTTTCCTCGTTCTTCTTATTCTTCTTCCTTTTCTCTTTCTTCTTCTTCCTCTTTACCTTACTCGTTGTATCGGTTGTTTTCCGATGATTTATCGGCCAATACTTAACCAATTTTCATGAATTTGTGCATTGTTATGCTAATCCCCCGCCAACAACACTGAAAATGTTGTGAAAAAATATTGTAGTGAATATATCAGAAGTTGGATCTTTTAACATGTAGTAAATTTCTAATCATGACGTCTCTCTCTATAGGCCTACATCAATTAATTTGAATAAAGTTAAACTCTGTTTCCAGTTTTGTATTACATTACATGTCGAATGGTCTAACTTTTGAAATGATCTCTACAATTTTGAATAGCTGGCATAGAAGACTAGAAAATAGTGCTTGTACAATTTGATGAAAATTGGTTGAGAATTAACCTAGTAATCTGTGAAAAACATGCAATGCGAGTTAATGTAGCGGCGCCTATAGTCCTCAAGTCTCGATTTACCACTATCAATCTTGACCTTTTCAGCGCAGGCACCGACTTTAGACGGCAGAGACTGACGTATATAGACGTCAGAATCTGAAGTCTAAAGTCGATCCCCGCATTGAAAAAGTAAAATATGTACCAATGGCCGTAGACCCATAATATATGTATTCAAATGAAGCAGACAGAGCTAAGACATTCACTAAAAATTCAAATTAAAAAAATCCCTTTGGTCTGTTGGTTTATATAAAAAATATTTCATCTCTACAGGCATAAGGGTTAGCAAGATTTTTCCTCAATTTCATTTACCGTGAAGAATCGCCATCACAGTGAATGAAATGACTGGTCTGATAAAACAGAGCTTGAAGGAATCAAACGAAATAGAACCTGATTGCGCAATTTTGCAGTGGAGGATTAGAAAACATGACATTGTGTATTCATGTGTATTCATATATGGCTGAATGCCTCTATAGATCAGGCTTTATTATCCTTGGATCGCGAAGTAGGCTACAATAATTCAGAACTCTGTCGTGATCGCCTTAAGGGAAAACGCTGGCAACATGAAAAACATAACCAAACATACATGGGCTTACGTAATATTTATATGTGAGTTAGTCATTTATAAAACTATCTTCCAAAAAGGACGACCTATTTCAACTTTTTTTCTCTTTGTGACTTGGCCTTGTTTGTTGGACACAAATGAAATGTAGTTCTACGTAGTTTTTCCTTTTACTACTGAGATTAATGAGTTTTATGAATACATTGATATTTATCTCTCTATAGCTGTATTAAATACATAATTACATGCGGGCTAATTATTTATGAAAAAAACTAATTTTTCATAAATACATTAACCATATTTATCTTTGTACAACCATTTTTTTTTATATAATACTTGATAAATAACAATGAACTAGGACACTTGTCATTTCATGTCTCCTTCCCTGTTTTTTTGTAACTTTATTGATATTTTTTCGACGTGATAAATTTCAGATCAATCTGGAAAAAATATCTCATAGAAATAAGCCCAGCAGAGACAGACGTTAAACCGATGTTGGTTAAATGTTGAGCCACCGTCTGCGACGCTGGCTCAACATTTAACCAACATTGTTTAAACGTTTGCTGTCCAATTTCAAAAAATGACAATTTTAAAAAACCGATGTTGGTTAAATGTTGAGCCACCGTCTGCGACGTTGGCTCAACATTTAACCAACATTGTTTAAACGTTTGGTGCCGGCTGTGCAGACATGGCGCCATATAGAGGAGGCTATTGGTGATAAGTTAGACACTCCCCCCCCCCTCCCAACGCCCAATACAGACGTTATCTTGTCGACAATACCAGCAGATGAAGTAAATTAATTAACCCTTATAACGCTTTCAAAAATATTTTTGTATAAGCCAAAGGTTTTTTCATTTCGTGGGTCGCGGTAGTGGGTAAAGTGGGTAAAAAAATCTAATTTTGCAGTTTAAGTGTTAGACCAATCTCTCACACGCTAACACTTAAAGTGGCTATAGTCGTTTCTAGACTTCAGCCAAAATTTTGACGGATGCCTATAGTCGTCACCAGGACGTCCGTCCGTCCGTCTGTCCGCCACTTTTAGCAATATAACTTGTTTCACGTAGCTGGAATGCACAATTAACTTCACCTACAGGTTAATCATGACTAAAGCTTGACTTATTTAGCCTTTGACTTTTCTGTGACCCATATGACCTTGCCTTTTTTCCGATCGACAAATTGTCTCGTTAACGCAATTCCCTCAACATTTTTCTATGTATCGCTTCAAAATTTATACCATATATCCATTTCACAAATAGCTCGGATGAGTTTTAAATTGGACAAGATTCGGACAGAAACTAGGTCATGGCGGAGTATCGGCCATTTTTTTTAACATGCGTCATCTCTGGAAAACCGGACCAGATAGCTAGACCATTACTATCGCAGAAAATGTGCAGTTTCAGGTTGGGATATACCATGAAAAAACTCAACTTGATCAAAATTCAACTTGATCAAATTCAAAATAGCCGGCCTGCGGCTACTTTTGACTTTAATATGTGTAATAACTGGAAAACCGTGCCAGATAGGTAGACCATTACTATTGAACAGAATGTAGGGTTTCAAGTGGGGATATACTGTGGGAAAACCTTGCCAGACTGCTAGGTCATTACTATTTAACAAAATATTCGGTTTCAGGTGGGGATATACCATAAAAATGTCAACTTGATCAAATTCAAGGTGGCCGACCTTTAAATCAAAAATGGCCGACATAAAGTTTCCAAAAAAAAATTACATTTTAAATGGCAGATTTACGGTCATTTTCAGCACACCTTTTAATTTTTTTAAAATAAAAAAATTGGGCTTCGTCGTTAACATTTCCATGTGGACACGACAACTTGCAAAGTTTTTCATGTATCCTTCCCAAATTTGTTCTGCATCTTGCTAGTAACCAGGGCTTGAACAAGTTCCATAATGGGAGAAAACAATATTTAAAATGACAGATTATTTACGATTTTTCACGTTTCACGTTAATTATCTTGCTTTGTGGGCGCGATAACTTCAAAAGTTTTTCATGTATACCGCTCAAATTTGTAATATGCATGTTACTCATAACCAGTTCTTGGAAAAGTTCAAAACTGGCGGAAAACAATTCAAATTGGCCGCTTTATTGTGATTTTTCACATTTAATGTCGATAATTTTACCTTGTGGGCGTGATTTAACTTCAAAAGTGTTTGTTGTATCCTGCTCAAATTTGTACTGCATGCTGCTAATAGCCAGTTCTCGGCCAATTTCAATAATGGCGGCGGGCTATTGTCTAGTGTGCTCTTGTTTTAAATGATATGCACTTTTAAACGATTGTTAGAGGCTGAGGCCTATTTCCGTCACCGACCGCCTTGTTAGTCTTTATAATTATGTGGCCCCCACCAACTGGTTATAGATAGGCCTACTGTGCTGTTTAAAACACAGAAAGACTACTATAGTAAATATGCATTAATCTTACTGGATTACTAGATGTACATATTATGTGAATATTTTTTAACCATATGCGCGCGCTCATCTAAAACAGAGAAAAATACTTAGTGTCAACAGAACATTTGAGCCCAACATATCTTACTGGTGAAATAACACCTATGAGGAGATGGTAAACGTGCTGGTTTGATATCCCACTGTACATTTTACTCCCCTGGTCACTGGACCTGTTCATTCAAGTGCCATCTCAACTACCGGGGAGCATACAGCCCTTATCGCACACATTGCCATCTCTGTCGTGGAGGCCAAAGTTTTTTTTTCAATTTGAAATCATCATAAATGTCTTATTCAGGTCTTACTGATTCTTTTAAATACCTGTGTTATGGGTCTACGACCATTTAAAATATGTTTCCCTCTTACAGTGCGGGGATCGACTTTAGTCTTCAGAATCTGACGTCTACAGACGTCAGATTCTGACGACTAAAGTCGATCCTCGCGCTGTAAGGGTTAAGCCAACCTTGTTGGTTGCTATTGCAGTATTATCATTTTATACGAGGTGTCTCCTTCATTGGATCATTGTGACTTAAATTGTGATAATTTCAAGGATGTATAACATTCCACGATCTCAGTGTTTCTCAAGGTTGAGGTGTCACTTTCTGCTTCATTTTACAGTCACGTCGCTTCTCAATCCGACACAAAATAAATGGATGAATGAATGGATGAATGGATGAATGAATTAATTAAATAATTAATTATTATAATTATTATAAATAATTAATTAATTAATTAATTATTTAATTAATTAATAAATTAATTAATAAATTAATTAATTAATTAATTAATTAATTAATTAATTAATTAATTAATTAATTATTTAACAGATTTGCCTTTATTCCACTTTGTTTAGGTAGCTCACGACCATTTGAAATATACCTTTTCACATATTCCTCCCCATCATAAGTTGAATGACATATCTAAAAGCTATAATATTGGTCACATCTTGCCAGGGGAGTGTGAATATCGGGCATACTGTTTGTAATATATTGATAAATCCTCATTAAATGTTTTTCTCACAACTTATCTCTTATTAAGCCTTGAAGCACCAAAGATTTTTTCAAATTTAAATCCTCATAAACGTCTTAGTTAGCTCTTTCTTCTTCATTTGAATACCTATGTTACAGGTCTACGACCATTAATAATAGTTTACTCTTTCAGTGCGGGGACCGACTTTATAAAGTCAGTCCCCCACTGTAAGGGTTAACCCTTACAGCGCGGGGATAGACTTTAGTCGTCAGAATCTGACGTCTGAAGACGTCAGATTCTGACGACTAAAGTCGATCCCTGCACTGTAAGAGTAAAAATATTTCTAATGGCTGTAAACCCATAACATAGGTATTCAAAAGAATCAGGAAGAGCTAACTAAGACATTTATGATGATTTCAAATTGAAATAAACCCTTTGGTCGCCATGATTTTACAAAATTAATCCAGCGTTGTATGGGTTAAAACATAGTTGTACTATTTGAGTAATGCTTTGTATTAGCATTGTATACGAAATGCCTCTGTCATTCTCTTATTATTCTCCTTAATAGTGGTAATTTCAAGGACATATGCCATTCCACGTTCTGAGTGTTCTCATGGAAACCAGAAAGGTTGAGGTGACAATGTCTGCATTGTTTTACGGTTACATCCCAATGCCACACGCGCAAATGAATAATGAATAATCCCAATTTTCTGGTAATTAAAATTGACTCTATCAGTCATGTTGCGCTTTGGCATTCCACATCTTGAACGTATATTTTAATTGCTAAGAATCTGAATTTACAATCTAAAAACGTCCCAATTCTCGACTTGTAGTGGATGCCTGAATGACTACAATAGTGGGTGACCAAGTTACGGGTTGTTGTGTAGGGTTGTTGTGCATTACAATTATAGATGTACATGTAAATGAGGTGCGATTGTTTATGGTGTGATACTCCTGCTACAGTGTTAACCATCTAAGCGCTGATGTATTTTTGAGTAAACCATGGAGACCAAAGGGTTTAGAAAAAAATTCAAATTGATTAATTTGGTTTGTTAGGTTAAATAAAAAATGGGTCACAAAGAGAGAGGGGAATTCCCCTATCGTCATGGATTGACGTCATTATGCAAATGTCCCGAGGTTTATATGCCTAACGTGTGCCAAGTGAGGTCTGAGGATATGGGAAGTCAAACAGCAGTAACTGCTCACTTTTGAAGTGAAAAAATACTGTTTGAAAAGTAAGCAGCTACTGCTGTCTCCCTCTGAGCTGCATGATTCTCTTCTGCCATCGAGTACTGCCATACTGATCACCGTGCAAGGACAAACAACATTACCTGCTTACTTTGAAAGTGAACAGTCACTGCTGTTTGACTTTATTTTATATTGCAATTGCAAACAGCAGTGACTCCTTACTCACTTTTTCTTTACTTTGTTCGACTTGCAAAATTTTCACTCGGGCGGGGGCCCTAGGGTAGTGGTTAGCACCACTGCCTTTCACGCCAGAGCTCGGGGTTCGTTTCCCGGTCTCGGCGGATTGAAAGAAACCAAAATGTTTCTTCCCATCCACGTGTAAAATTCAGTATTGTGGGGAGCCTCCGTGATCGAGAGGTAGCGTGCTCGGCCTCAGACGGCCAGGGCTAGAATTTCGAATCCTGTGTCCGGAGGGCAGTGTCATCAGGAGGTTCTCCTGGCCCAATTTAGCTTTTATGTGCACAAAAATGGCCTAAAGCCCGATTCATTTCATTTCATTTTTTCAAATTTTCACTCACTTGAAGTTGTGGGTCGAGGTAGCGGGACACAACGTCAAGTTTATGATAATTTAAAATATTTAATTTTACGCTTTAAGGGTTGGTGTTATTGTTTGGTATTTTAAAAAGTTGTTTGATACATTTTCTTGAATATTTGCAACATCCTTATCCCAGCAAACGCGAGTCATTGACACAATATTGGTTCAAGATTGACCCTCCGTTTGCAATAGATTTATAACAGCAGTATTTCAACGTTTACGTTTCTTGACCAGGGGCGGAGACCAGACTACCTGCTTGGAAAGGCAGAGATCGCGGGTTCGTCTCCCGCCCTGACATTCAGGTTTCAAAGAATCAAACATGTTTCTCTCGCGCTCAGTATTGTGGGGAACCTCAGTGACCGAAAAGTGGCTTGCTCGGCCTCAGACCGCCAAGCGCAAAATTCGAATCCTGTGTCTGGAGAACAGTGTCATCTCATTCATCCTTAGGAGGTTCTCCTGGCCCAGTTCAGCCTATATGTACACAAAAGTGGCCTAAAACTCCATTCATCCAAGTGTTCTTGACCAATGTGGCCACCACTTCGATTTTCCTGACATTTAACGTGGATCGTCCACAAGAAACAAACACGAGACGTGAGATGGTATAATGGTATGGTGTTGGGCCACCGTCTGCGACATCATTGGATGAACGTCCCATGAAATAAGCAAACCGCGCAGCAGTCAACCTATTAAAAAGAAGCATTTTCCGAATGTTGGGGCAATGTTGGGCCAGAGTCGTAAACGGTGGCCCTGCATTTACCCAACATTGAGACAATATATCTTGTTTACTGGGAACGGCCTGTTGTTGTTTTAATGTTGTTCCACCGTCTGTGACGTTAGCTCGGCATTGGTTGAACGTCCCGGGTCTGCTGCATGACCAGAATAAGTACCATACATGGAACCAATGCTGTTTTAATGTTGGCTCAGCGTCGCAAACGGTGGCCCAACATTAAAAGAGCATAGGTTCAATGTGTCGTGTTGAAAGGGACTGACGTATGTTCACGAGTCCTCACTTTGGCGAGGCTTTGAAATAGATTTAGGGAAGCCGCAATCATGGCTGATGTGTGATCACTTATTAGCACTTTCTGTGCTCAAGGCTTTCTATTTTTAAAGCAACACAATCAGGTAAAAATCAGCATTTTTATTTTATTTTGGCTCCTTAATATGTCCAATATATGTCAACATGTCCATAGACTAGTAAGGTTTTTATATTTTGCGCATTTACCAGTTAAAAGAGACTTAATTACAAACATTCGTGTCCAAAATAAGAAATACAGGAATAACTGATAAACGGGCTCTTCGATACAATTGCCACGCTGTCACATCAACCCAAAATTTAAAACTAAAAATACTGTTTTTCATGATTTAGCCTGATTGTGTCGCTTTAATTTAGAAGTTAAATCATAGGTTCAGCTGCTAATTTGCTACATGAACATGTGTGGACTTCACTAGGCCTATAAGATTTACTTTTACCACAGTCTCAAGGCAGACACGATTTTGACAACAACATTGTCAGGTGTAATTTTTTTTATTTTTGAGACAGCATCTCTCTCCTCTAAAAGTGTCAGTTTTACCTTCAAGGTGCAATAATTGTTGACCCGCTTATCCTCTTTTCCGTATATGATAAACATGATAAATGCTCCGTATGGCATATTAAAAAAAAAATAACGAATGGAAATGGTGATGAAGAATCTCATTATCTAATATAAATTTTCACCCACCAATCTCGATTAAATGTTTGTAATGTTATTAGAATATCAAATACAGGTACAAAAAAAACGAATGAAATAAAAGTATGGGGCAAAATGCCTCTTTTATGGCAAATCACTCATGTTCTGATGTTCCACGTTTGAGAACATTATTTTGTTTGTTGGACCCTGAATTTTCAGAACTTTCGTGTAAGCAATAGTCGTTATCAGCACATATTAGCTTTTTCAAAACGCAAAACGTTCCATACCGTTCTACCGCTCACATTAATCATCAATTTCTTTCTAATATTTCTATCGTCTAGTTTTACAATCATTGACTGATGATTCCGCATTGAGGTTTACATTCTTTTCGCGTGTACAGTGTGCTGGATTTGAATCTGGTATCATCATTTGTCATTCAATGAAGCCATTGCGTTGACAATCTATGTTATAAGCAATGAGTGATGCTTGCATATTAAGGTTACAATTTATTTTCTGGTCCGCATTGTGCTGGGTTTTCATTTTGTATGACATTTTCATTCATTTAAAGCTGACATTGCTGACGCAATTGCCAACTTCAAATGAATGGAAAATACCGCGTGCTTTTAAAGATGACCACCCGAGGTCTGTTCAGTTTGTATACATTCCCCAGAGGGGCGTTTATACCTAGTTTCTCTGTAACAAAAGCAATGCTTTCTAGGTATAGACGTATCCTGCTCACCCCTGTCTAACATTGTAAAAAATACAGTTCGTGCTTAGCGACATAGGGCTTAATGATTCACAGTGGGGCACTACTTTAAAAACGAGTGTGCTGTCTAGATTGTGTCTCTTCATTTCACCTTTAACTTTTCTTCATTTCAGCTTTAGATTTTTTCACGTCATTGGCTGATGAATCCACATTGTAGGCTTTTCTCCCTTTCTCGTCTGCCGTATGGTTGGATTCAATCTGCCGAGACGATTATTAACCTCAGTCTTAAGTATTCACTTATAATTTCACTGCATAAGTTACACAGCCTTGGTGCATTTGAAACTATAAAAACCGCATGGAAAATTTCAGCATCATTTAGGAGTATCTATCTATTGTCTGCTTCATCTTAACATTTTCAAAAATCATAATTTTTAATTCCGCTCACATTTGTCATCCAATTTCTTTTCATTCTTTTTGTGGCCTGTCTTGGCAGAGCTTGTGCAATAATTGAGTGATGATTGCACATTGAGATTTTAACTCTTTCAGCGCGGGGACCGCTTTTATAAGTCAGAATCTGACGTCTGTAGACGTCAGATTCTGACTTATAAAGACGATCCCCCACTGAAGGAATTTAACTAGTTATAATAAACGTAGATCCGCAACATAGGTATTCGACTAAGATATTTATGATGATTTCGAATTGAAACACCCCTCTAGTCTCGGTGTTTTTAACAAAAAAAATCGGCGTTGTGAGGGTTAAACTTTTTTTCTCATCTGCCGTGTGCTGGGTTTGAATCTCCCGAGCCGATCATCAGTCAAACCCAGCCTGAAGGATTCACTTCCAATCTCCTCAGACAATCTTCACTTCTCATCTCATTGAGGTTTGCCTCCACACGGCCCGGTAGACACGAGATGTTAGGCCAACACTGGGTTAAGCTTTACAACGCTAAACTATTTTTGTATAAACCACGGAGACCAATCGAGATCATTTTGAAATCACCATAAATGTCTTCATTTGAATACCTATGTTATGGGTCTGCGGCCTTTAGAAAAAATTTACTTGTAGTGCCGGAATCGACTTTAGCCGTCAGAATCTGACGTCTATAGTCAACATTAACCCAACGTTGTGCCGATGTTTCGTGTTTGTTGGATGCGTTTGCTTTAACACCATAGGCGCCAATGACCACTGAATTTTGTTCAAATCTTCAAGACCTGTTGATGATTTTATATTGCTTTGTTTGGTTTACTAGTGCGACTAGTGCTGGCGACGAATTTAGGCGTTTCAAACGTATTTGTCTGTTTTTAGCAGGGTAAATCACAATTATTGGAAATAAAATGAGAGATTAAACATCAAGATTTGTTCTCGAATGAATAAAGCAAATATTAGTCATATTCACCCACTTGAAGTTGTGGGTCGCGGTAGCGAGACACAACTTCAAGTGGCTGAAGTATTTTATATCGTAGCGCTTAATTAGGGGTCAAAACTGGCATGTTATTATTAAGCACAGATTTCTCTTCTACTCGGGTATTTCAGTGAAGCGGCGGTTTAAAACCTATTTAAATATTTTCTAAACTAGTTTTTTTACAGGAAAAAAGACTAGATTTGTAAGTGCAGTATAGATTTGTAATTATATTATGTCTAGTTTTTTTAAGTTTTGGATATTTTCCATTAATTTGAACATGGCTGTTACGTCAGAAATGCCATGTACAAATTAATGAAAAATATCAGACTTTTGATCTCCTAGATTTTGCCTTCACGCAGGGTGTTTGCTTTAGGGCTGTTCCAGCAAAAACACCCCCCCCCCCCCTCCCTTATGGACGGCAATCGTTAAACTTTTTTCGTGGACGATGTTATAGAGGATTTTTATATTTCCGTAAGAAATGATGGGGCTTCAATTGACACTTTCCCGGTGGGTGTGGGTGTGCCATGTTGTCAATAACTATTTCCGAGGTGGTGGTTTATTCCGGGGACTGTGGTGCTAAAAAGTTCAGGCTCTGTGGTGGCCCAAGGATCAAGATTTCCGGGAGGGGTTGGGGTAGATTTTCAGCTGCTGTCCGAGGGGGCGGGGGTTACTGTAACATCCCTTAGGCGATATTCTGTGAAACTCAATGACCCTGACCTCCTTTGTTTTCACCGAGCTGGCTAATACAATGAAGTATGGGGGAGGGGCTCTTAAATAACCTTGTTTTCACCGAGTGACGTCACTGCGTTTCACAGAATTGCCAAATGAGACATGCATGTTAACTTTTACAGTAAATAGTTTAATTTTCTCGGCCCTCCTTCTATTGTGATATTGCCGTGCAAGACCATTCGCTCATTCACTACTAGTACTTTTGTTTGTTATTTCATTGTAGTTTAGGTAATCGTGTTTTTGTTTACAGGTGAGATCGCAGTGTGACTATAGCTATGAGCGACCTCTGGCGAATGCTGACGATGACATGGGTACTCCTCCTCCACGTGATGCTGGTACTAACTCACAGACATGACCATAAGGGTGAGTAAATGATACTCTCCAACACACATGACCATAACGGTGAGTAAATGATACTCTCCAACACACACGACCATAAGGGTGAGTAAATGATACTCTCCAACACGACCATAAGGGTGAGTAAATGATACTCTCCAACACACATGACCATAACGGTGAGTAAATGATACTCTCCAACACACATGACCATAAGGGTGAGTAAATGATAATCTCCAACAGGCACGACCATAAGGGTGAGTAAATGATACTCTCCAACACACACGACCATTAGGGTGAGTAAATGATAATCTCCAACAGGCACGACCATCAGGGTGAGTAAATGATACTCTCCAACACGACCATAAGGGTGAGTGAATGATACTCTCCAACACACACGACCATAAGGGTGAGTAAATGATACTCTCCAACACGACCATAAGGATGAGTAAATGATACTCTCCAACAGGCATGACCATAAGGGTGAGTAAATGATACTCTCCAACACACACGACCATTAGGGTGAGTAAATGATAATCTCCAGCAGGCACGACCATCAGGGTGAGTAAATGATACTCTCCAACACGACCATAAGGGTGAGTAAATGATACTCTTCAACACACATGACCATAAGGGTGAGTAAATGATACTCTCCAACACGACCATAAGGGTGAGTGAATGATACTCTCCAACACACACGACCATAAGGGTGAGTAAATGATACTCTCCAACACGACCATAAGGATGAGTAAATGATACTCTCCAACAGGCATGACCATAAGGGTGAGTAAATGATACTCTCCAACACACACGACCATAAGGGTGAGTAAATGATAATCTCCAACACACACGACCATAAGGGTGAGTAAATGATACCCTCCAACACGACCATAAGGGTGAGTAGATGATACTCTCCAACAGGCATGACCATAAGGGTAAGTAAATGATACTCTCCAACACGACCATAAGGATGAGTAAATGATACTCTCCAACACGACCATAAGGGTGAGTAAATGATACTCTCCAACACGACCATAAGGGTGAGTAGATGATACTCTCCAACAAACACGACCATAAGGGTGAGTAAATGATACTCTCCAACACACACGACCAAAAGGGTGAGTAAATGATACTCTCCAACACGACCATAAGGGTGAGTAAATGATACTCTCCAACACACACGATCATAAGGGTGAGTAAATGATACTCTCCAACACACACGACCATAAGGGTGAGTAAATGATACTCTCCAACACGACCATAAGGATGATTAAATCATACTCTCCAACAGGCATGACCATAAGGGTGAGTAAATGATACTCTCCAACACACACGACCATAAGGGTGAGTAAATGATAATCTCCAACACACACGACCATAAGGGTGAGTAAATTATACTCTCCGACACGACCATAAGGGTGAGTAGATGATACTCTCCAACAGGCATGACCATAAGGGTAAGTAAATGATACTCTCCAACACGACCATAAGGGTGAGTAAATGATACTCTCCAACACACACGCCCATAAGGGTGAGTAAATGATACTCTCCAACACGACCATAAGGGTCTGGAAATGATACTCTCCAACACACACCACCATCAGGGTGAGTAAATGATACTCTCAACACACACGACCATAAGGGTGAGTAAATGATACTCTCCAACAGGCACGACCATAAGGGTGGGTAAATGATAATCTCCAACACACACGACCATAAGGGTGAGTAAATGATACTTTCCAACACGACCATAAGGGTGAGTAAATGATACTCTCCAACACGACCATAAGGGTGAGTAAATGATACTCTCCAACACACACGACCATAAGGGTGAGTAAATGATATCCTCCAACACGACCATAAGGGTGAGTAAATGATACTCTCTAACACACACGACCATCAGGGTGAGTAAATGATAATCTCCAACACACACGACCATAGGGGTGAGTAAATGATACTCTCCAACACGACCATAAGGGTGAGTGAATGATACTCTCTAACACACACGACCATCAGGGTGAGTAAATGATAATCTCCAACACACACGACAATAAGGGTGAGTAAATGATACTCTCCAACAGGCATGATCATAAGGGTGAGTGAATGATACTCTCCAACACACACGACCATAAGGGTAAGTAAATGATACTCTCCAACACGACCATACGGGTGAGTAAATGATACTCTCCAACGCACACGACCATAAGGGTGAGTAAAGTATACTCTCTAACACACACGACCATCAGGGTGAGTAAATGATAATCTCCAACACACACGACAATAAGTGTGAGTAAATTATACTCTCCAACACGACCATAAGGGTGAGTGAATGATACTCTCTAACACACACGACCATCAGGGTGAGTAAATGATAATCTCCAACACACACGACAATAAGGGTGAGTAAATGATACTCTCCAACAGGCATGATCATAAGGGTGAGTGAATGATACTCTCCAACACACACGACCATAAGGGTAAGTAAATGATACTCTCCAACACGACCATACGGGTGAGTAAATGATACTCTCCAACACACACGACCATAAGGGTGAGTAAAGTATACTCTCTAACACACACGACCATCAGGGTGAGTAAATGATAATCTCCAACACACACGACAATAAGGGTGAGTAAATGATACTCTCCAACAGGCATGATCATAAGGGTGAGTGAATGATACTCTCCAACACACACGACCATAAGGGTAAGTAAATGATACTCTCCAACACGACCATACGGGTGAGTAAATGATACTCTCCAACACACACGACCATAAGGGTGAGTAAAGTATACTCTCTAACACACACGACCATCAGGGTGAGTAAATGATAATCTCCAACACACACGACAATAAGGGTGAGTAAATTATACTCTCCAACACGACCATAAGGGTGAGTGAATGATACTCTCTAACACACATGACCATCAGGGTGAGTAAATGATAATCTCCAACACACACGACAATAAGGGTGAGTAAATGATACTCTCCAACAGGCATGATCATAAGGGTGAGTCAATGATACTCTCCAACACACACGACCATAAGGGTAAGTAAATGATACTCTCCAACACGACCATACGGGTGAGTAAATGATACTCTCCAACACACACGACCATAAGGGTGAGTAAATGATACTCTCTAACACACACGACCATCAGGGTGAGTAAATGATAATCTCCAACACACACGACCATAGGGGTGAGTAAATGATACTCTCCAACACGACCATAAGGGTGAGTGAATGATACTCTCTAACACACACGACCATCAGGGTGAGTAAATGATACTCTCCAACACACACGACCATAAGGGTGAGTAAATGATAATCTCCAACACACACGACCATAGGGGTGAGTAAATGATACTCTCCAACACGACCATAGGGATGAGTAAATGATACTCTCCAACAGGCACGACCATAAGGGTGAGTAAATGATACTCTCCAACACACACGACCATAAGGGTGAGTAAATGATACTCTCCAACACACACGACCATAAGGGTGAGTAAATGATACTCTCCAACACACACGACCATCAGGGTGAGTAGATGATACTCTCCAACACACACGGCCATAAGGGTGAGTAAATTATACTCTCCAACACACACGACCATAAGGGTGAGTAAATGATACTCTCCAACACACACGACCATAAGGGGGATATATGTGTGGTAGTTATATTCTTCATTCAGTCAAGTATCCGATCATTCATTTAAGCATTTATTCCTTCATTCATTCATCCATCCATTTATTCATTCATTCATTCATTCATTCATTCATTCATTCATTCATTCATTCATTCATTCATTCATTCATTCATTCATTCATTCATTCATTCATCCATTCATTCATTCATTCATTCATTCATTCATTCATTCATTCATTCATTCATTCATCCATTCATTCATTCATTCATTCATTCATTCATTCATTCATTCATTCATTCATTTATTCATTCATTTATTTATTCATTTATTCTTTTCATTCAATGTCATGTTTAAACTGTTACTTAGTACGCATGCGCGTTTGTATAACCTTTATATAATTTTACTTAAGCTCCAGGTATTTGCAGAACCGAATCAGTCAAACTGTCTGTTTTAGATGTTATTGCTATGTCATGTATTATATCACAAATCGCTGAAATAGCTGTTGTTAGCTAATGTTTAACTGTATACACTTGCGACTATAAATATATCTTATCTCATCTTCATTCATTCATTCATTCATTCATTCATTCATTCATTCATTCATTCATTCATTCATTCATTCATTCATTCATTCATTCATTCATTCATTCATTCTTTCATTCATTCATTCATTCATGCATTTATTTATTTGTTTGTTTGTTTGTTTGTTTGTTTGTTTGTTTGTTTGTTTGTTTGTTTGTTTGTTTGTTTGTTTGTTTGTTTGTTTGTTTGTTTGTTTGTTTGTTTGTTTGTTTGTCTGTTTGTTTGTTTGTTGTTCGTGTATGTATTTATTTATTTGTTTGTTTGTTTGTTTGTTTGTTTGTTTGTTTGTTTGTTTGTTTGTTTGTTTGTTTGTTTGTTTGTTTGTTTGTTTGTTTGTTTGTTTGTTTGTTTGTTTGTTTGTTTGTTGTTCGTGTATGTATTTATTTATTTGTTTGTTTGTTTGTTTGTTTGTTTGTTTGTTTGTTTGTTTGTTTGTTTGTTTGTTTGTTTGTTTGTTTGTTTGTTTGTTTGTTTGTTTGTTTGTTTGTTTGTTTGTTTGTTTGTTTGTTTGTTTGTTTGTTTGTTTGTTTGTTTTTAATCATGTATTTTTTTCTTTTTGTTTTTTTGTTGTTTTATTTTGTTTTTGTTTTGTTTTGTTTTGTTTTGTTTTGCTTTGTTTTGTTCGTTCATCAGTCAATATTAGTTGAGATGCTGGTAACTTGTCATGTGGCTATGTCCCTTGTCCATGTCTAGAAAATGCACCATGAAATGTATTTTGAAAAATTGTAATCCAGCTTTTCGTTGGTGCATGTCTTTGAATCGATAATGTTGATGAACGTCAAGTAGCGTGATGTGGAGTCAAATGAATGTGACGTGTGTTGGTGCCAGACCATGACGTGAATTACAATGAGCCACTCATCCCAGAGGTCTCAACACCCTATGCTCCTCAGGGCTTATTTTAAATACAATTACGTGACTTACCCCTTTTTAAACGTTTAGAAGAAAATATCAAATCAAATATCCAATAAATTGATAGTATAATTTGCGGTAGATTCTGAATAAATACAATTATTAAAATTATGAAAGTGTCTATTTTACAGAAATAAAATTATATTTGCTATACGAAAAATAGAAGAACAAATTGAGCAACACATGTGTCAAAAATGCTTATAACGATACGATTCTTACCTCCAAGATAATATAATATACTTAGGGATATATTGAAAAGTATTTTTTTAACAGAAGTTGGGTGTTGGGATGGCTAATTATCTTGTTTCGACCAATGTTGAGACTTTGACCCAACATTGAACAGACTGTGTCTCAGAGCTTCACAAATCTGATTTATCTAACGTCATTAGGATGCTGGTCACACGCCGGCTGCATCACCTCCCCCAATCACCCCCTCCTCCCAGAAAAACCGGTGACGCTACCTTGACCGGTGATAGAAACACAACACAATGCTGGCTAAATGCTTGTGTGATGTTGGGCCACCGTTGTTGACGTTGGGCCATTATTATACTCGATTAACTTGTAGCGCAAGTTTTTCGCCGATTTCTCAGGCAATTCTTAACCGATTTTGATGAAATTTTGCAAGGACTAGTTTTGTGTCACGTGGCGACTACCGTGAAATCTGCATCAAAAAATATTATATAGTTTAAAAGTTAGATCATTTGAGATGTAGTAAATTTGTAATAACGACGTCCCTCTATAAACCAATTAAACTGGTTAAATTAAAGTTTGTTTTGAGCCCTGAATTACATCACATGCCAAATGGTCTAGCTTTTTCGCTATGCAATCTTTTCCTATAAAGATATCACGGTAGTTGCCGAGTGACTTGAAAATAGTCCTTGCAAAATTTTATGAAAATTGTTTGGGAAATGACAAAGAAATCTGTGGAAAACATGCGATACAAGTTAATCTGACGGCGGGTATTAAGGCGGTATTGGCTGTCTCCGGTTTGTTGAGCCAATGGTGTTTTAATGTTGAGCCGACATCGAAGACGGTGAGCCAGCATTAAAACAACCTTAGCTCGACTGGGTTGATTTTAACACTTGTGCTGCCGAATTGTTTGTTTCTATTTTTCGTCATTTGAAGCTGTAATTGCTGACGCAATTTCCAGCTTTAAATGACAAAAAATATATCTATATTTTAGAAAAATAAACATTACCAAAATTTAGGTACTAGAGTTTGATGAACTGATCATCTAGCCGTACGTGTCGTCCTCTCCGAGGCTGTGGATTGATGTATTATTTGCTATACCCGAAAAATTCAACATGGCGGTGACTGAGAGCGATCCCGACCCCCAACGTCCGAAAAATGTCCACAACTTTTTAATGACTGTGCGACCTCTGAGATGAGCATGCGGGCATAAAACTGAAATGTTACTAATTCTAAAAAACTATTTTCGACCTGATTATTCCCCGATATATCCAGATATGACAGGCGAAAGAAATGTCCCACGAATTTGTACGCGGTCAATCTGTGGCTGAAACCTGTTTCAGCCACTGGGGCTACTGATCATCCACCGCAAACTGTTTTATCTAGTTTTAGTGGTGTTTCATTTGGTCTGAAACATGCATGGACAATTTTATATACGGTTCCAGTGGTACAATGGCTAATGTATGCTTACTGCCTGTCGCAATTACATCTCTAAAAAGTCACTTGATTGTATAAAACACCAAACTATAATAATTATCTCAAACTAAAGCACAGAACGTTTTTTTGTGATTTTATTCAAATTATTTCATTTTCAAATGCGACAAGTAGTAGGTTGGACCACCACCTACTATGCCGACCTAACATTAAAGCAACGTTGGATCAACGTTGTCCCAAAGCCACAAACGTCAGGAGGCAATAGACAGCAATTCTCAGTCAACATGGTACGTTGGCCCAATGTTGTTTTAATGTTGGACCACCGTCTTCGACGCTGGCCCAGCATTAAAACAGCATCTCAGCAACGTATCGTGTGAACTGGTTCAGCGGCTGCTCGAGGTCCTAGCATGCCGACGTCGATAATAAGGATGGCACGAGGTCCCCAGGGGACGACTTCGTTGAATACCGATTTGGGCGATGACGTCATTTGGCGAGTTGAATGCGAAGGAGGGAATGATGACAAATTAGCCGACAGTCAACAAGCGGTGGCTAAATTACATTAAGGTGTGCTGTAAGATGCTGTAACCTAACGTGACGTGGAATAAACTAACACGATGGCAAATTAGCAACTGATAACTAGTTACTTTAAACCTTAAAGCGCTGAAATATTTTTGTTCAACCATAAAGACCAAAGGCTATTTTCAATTTTGAAATAAATTTGAATTTCTTAGTTAGCGCTTTTTGCTTCATTTTAATAATTATGTTAAGATTATATGGTCATTATAAATGTTTTACTCTTGCAGTGCGGGGGTCGACTTTGGACGTCAGAATCTGACGGGCTAAGGCTATGACGTCTAAAGTTGATCCCTGCACTGAGGTTGGTTTTATCACTGTCCATTTATGGTTAAATGTCAATAAATAACTAAAATATAGCGCTTATATATAAAAGAAACCCAAATGTGGCAATACCAAAACAGCTATTTCTGCTTGCTGATTTAATTTCCTGCTTGTTGCACAGTCAAATCCTGCGTCAGAACAAAATAACTATTTCAGCTAAACTGTTTTTTTTACATAATTCATTAATTGCTATTTTAGCAGGATAATATTTTCTTATCTACTTTATTTTTTTCAGAGGGCAGATCTTTATCTGACGAGCAGAGACTCTTCAAGAAGATGATGAAAAACTATGAGAAGTCTGTGAGACCCGTGTCTAATTCTACCACGCCTGTAGTTTTACAGCTAGGAATCACGCTGACACAGATCTTTGACATGGTAAGTCTATGTCTAACTCTAGTAAATCATGGTAAGTCTATGTCTAACTCTACCACGCCTGTGGTTCTCCAGCTAGGAATCACTCTAACACAAATCTTTGACGTGGTGAGTCTGTGTCTAATTCTACTACGCCTGTGGTTCTACAGCTAGGAGTCACGCTAACTCAGATCTTTGACATGGTAAGTCTATGTCTAACTCTATAACGCCCGTGGTTCTACAGCCAGGAATCACGCTAACTCAGGTCTGTGACATGATCAGTATGTGTCCAACTCAATCACGCCCGTGGCTTTACAGCTTGGAGTCACGCTAACTCAGATCTTATAGACCGAGAGCCTGTGACAGAAGATTTCACCCCATAAGGCCCATGAAATTTGACCCTTGGATGCTAATTAGGTCATCAACGTGATGTATAAAAAAAGTTGTCAGCTGCGTCAGGGAGGTCGGATCTTGACCCCACCCGCCGACAAAACCCCCCTCCCAGCGGGTTGATTTCACCCCATTTAGCCCATGGACAAAATTTTGTCACGACAAAGTAGTATATCCATACATAATAAAAAACGTAAAACTGACTAAATTTGAGGTCGGAAAGGTTCGGTCAGATCCCTTATAAGCGACCATCCCCACTCATTCCAGCAGTTTTATTATACCCCATTTGACCAATGGTCCAAACTTTGTCAAAGCAAAGTAGTACACAATGAATTATGACAACCCCCATTAAACTGACAAAATATCAGGTCGGAAAGGTTTTGTCAGATCCCTTATAGGTGACCACACCATCCCTCCAGTGGAGTGAATATTATGCTCTACTAACTAATATGGACAATATCATTTTTGTCGAGATAAAAACCATGGTCTAGTTGAAGACTATGCTTTATGTAAAATTTGATTGTGCTGGGATGTGATCGACCTGGTCGATTTATAACATTAAATCTAGATTCTCATGAGTACACTAAGGAAATGAAAGACATTTTCCAGGAATACAATTCCTACTCAATAGACACACATACTGGTAAACATGGAAAAACTGCTCAGTTATGGCTCAATTATATCCAGATGATACATCATAATCATGAATACAGTCGAAGAGTTGGTGATTTAGATTTGTCCATTGCCTGACTGCCCAAGATTACCAATTACGTCCTTAGATTGAACCACCCTAATTATGCACGTTGGTTGGTTATGTACCATGATCACCTTTTCAGACTCCCTGAAACACACCCCCCAGAAGTACATGCTGAGTTTAGAAGGATAATCTTCTCTATAAGGAGAACAACTAAGCCTTTTTCAGGAAGTCCAATAGATCTTACGCTGATGGTATCAATGCAGACGCAGCAAATCAGTGGACTGGAATTGCTTCCCTTACTAAATCTATCTCTGCATGCTATACAATGTTGGGTTGAATCTTATCTCCTTCGATTCAGTGTGATTTCACACGTATTCGATAGTCTCGCCATGAGCAAGAAGGAGTATGTCTGGAAACGTCACAGAATAAAAAATACAATACAAGTCTACGATCAATCCTGGCAATGGTAAAGGACACTATGAATCTTTTTGATAGCGAACTTGGCCCAACACATCTCTATAATATAGGGACAGGCGAGGCCGCATCGGACAATACCGAGAAGTTACTTTTCACTTGTGAGAAAATTAATATATTAGTGCATTGAAGATCCAAGCCGATTTGAGATGAGAATACCTCAACAAAATCTGTTCTTATTTGCATCCGAAGCAGGTAAATAGAAACTTAAAAAACCCAGATAAAGTGGTGCAATAAAGTGGTGGCAACTTGCTTGGTACGTGATCTATTTAGATGTATCATGCATCACTCATTACAACAGAATATAGACATGGCAGAAGTTATTGAGTATTCACTCACAACAGTCCCACTCTCTCTTAGTCATTTTGATGGCACAGCTACACTCATGTAACCTCTTGAGTCAGAAGTTACAGCGACCCCTCAATTAATACCACCATCATTGATGCCTCATTTGTCCTACATTTGCAGACGAGCTCCCCTTCCATCAACCTTTTGCGCAATAGCTCGCATTCTTCTTCAAAAAGTAATGTATGCAGAAGGTGATGTCATACATTTTGTCACTGATAAATGGCTGTCCCCATTAATTAAAGATTGCGAGAGAGATTCAATAATGACATCATCAACTGCCTTCAATATCGCTGGTCCATCTCAGAAACGCCCGATAAATTGGAATCAAGCCCTGAGAAATAACCATTTTAAGGAATCTTTGATTGAGTTTTTGTCAATACCTGGGAGAACGATAGTTTTGCTAGTATCTTCAAATAAGAAACTTTTTTTGCTAATTCTGGCGATGTATGCTACAACTACAAAGTAATGGGGAGACCGGGGCTAGTTCGCACAGGGGTTAGTCAGAACAGTGCCCATAAATTTGACAGTAAATGTATTTACGTTCTGTGCTGCCTCCTAGTGAAGGACTGTCCCAGCAAACACTATACATTGACCCAATGCTGGCCCAATGTTGGCCCAGCATTGGGTCAATGTATCGTGTTTGTTGGGGTATCAGTACCCTTGACTTCATGTTCGAAGGGTTTTTTTTTAAACAAATTATGAAAAAGTAAAAACAATTTTTCATTTTCAGGGGTCAAAAGTATCGCACAAGATGTTATTTTGCTCAATGTTTGCCATTGAACCTGACAGTTTCTATGAGCCAGATGGGGTGAAATCATCCCGCTGAGGGGGTTTTGTCGGGGGGGGGGGGGAGGGGGTTGGGGTTCAGATCCGACCTCCGTGGCACAGCTGACAAACATTTTTTACATCACATCTATGATCTAATTAGTGTCAGATGGTTAATTTTCATGGGCTTTCTTCTGACGCAGGCTCTCAGACTATTAGACATCGTAAGGCTAAAGGCCGATCAAAGTAAGCTATTCTACCCCCTAATTTAAATACAATGTGACAATGTGACAGGCTGAACCACTCTTCAATTGGTTGGGGGTAGGATACTAGACTTGTTTCTGATAGCCTATGGCTGTAGGCCCCTATATTTCTTGACATATGATAGCATATCTGCGGCAACACATTATAACGTGTTTACGCATGGGATAAAGCCCGAGGAGTTCCACATTCTTAGTTGTGAAAAAGGTCAAGGCCTAAAGCTGAGACCTTTTTCACAGCTGAGAATGGAGAACCCCGAGAGATTTAACTGACTTAAAACACATCCGACCATAATAAGGATCCCTCAATATCAACAGCTCGGTCACACCTGACTGATTATAGTACCATTATGCCTACCATGATAATTGGTCTGTACTTGATCAACAATAACTCTCCATTCCCTGCTTAGAATGTCGTGGTCGGACAAAGACAATAATGTAGTGGTGTGTTTTTTAATGTACATAGCATTAGGCCGTTTCTAAAGTCCATTACAATTGTTGATTGATATGGAGATCGAAAATACAGTAACAACTGCTCACTTAATTCTTTCAGCGTGGGGACCGACATTAGACGTCAGAATATGACGTCTAGAGACGTCAGATTCCGACGTCTAAAGTCGGCCCCCACGCTGTAAATATTAAATCGGTAATCATCAGTATAGTTGTTTTCAATTCGTTATATTAACCGTTAATATCGCAGTTATTGCAAACAAAATGTATGTTTAAACACCCTTTTGAAGTTGTGGATCGCGGTAGCGAGAGACAGCTTCAGGTGGATGCAGTTTTTATTATAGCGCTTTAAAATTAAAGAGTGTCTAGTGTTTGAATCTGCGATGCTGATCCAACATAAACCTAACATTTAAACAAGATTTCTTGTGATTTTCTCCCTTTTTTTGGCTCTCTAATAAAAATTAACGTGTACCCACTCAATCATTGTGTGTTTTTATTTCAGGACGAGAAGAACCAGGTGTTGACGCTGAATGTATGGTTGGACCAGGTTAGTCAGAGTATGGTGGATGAGAATTAATTTAAAAAGAAAACAATTAATTTTCGGACATGGGGTAGGGAGTGAACTAACTTTTTTATGTATCAATAACATTGGGGCCATAAAGTTTCATCGCCATACTTTATGAAACATCGTATGTCCAGTATGTTATTTTTTGAACCAATACAATGTTGGTTTAATGTTGGCCACCGTCTACGTCGGTGCCCAACATTAAACCAATATTGGCCCAACTACGATATGTTTGCAGCGCCACAATGTAGACGTGTATAATAATGTGATAACAAACAAATGGATGGATTTATGAGATTATAGTTAATTATGTGGTACTGAACAGATGTGCGTGGATTAATCAGATTACAGCTTGTTAATCAGTCTGTATCTGTTGACACAATGCTGGTTTACAGTCGGCCCATTGTCTGATACACGGGACAAACATCAAGCGTAATCTAGTCTGCGTAATCTAGAATGATTAGATCTTATTTGTGAATTTGCAGAGAGCTATTACATTATCTGAAGTGGAAAGGAAAGCTAATTGTCTCATTGTTAACATAATCATGGTATTAGCAGCACATTATATCAATAATATTATTCTCCCTCACGCTTATGTATAACAAATACGTTTAAACTCAATGAAATGTCACTTGGGATCATTAATATAGTTATGGGAACAAACATTTTTTTCATAAGAATCATTTTCGTCTTTTGGAAGAAAAATACTAGCTCAGGACACGAGTTTAGCAATAGATGATCATCTTTTTGGATAAGAAAAGACAACTGCAGTAAGCTAAACAAAGAGCAGTAACTGCTTACATGAAAAGTAAGCAGTTACTGCAGTTTATCTTAACAGAGTGGGAATGCAAACAGCATAGCTTACTGTTTAAGTTTTCAGTTACTGGTGTTGCCTTTGCATAACAAAGGCAAACAGCCATAACTGATAATTTAAAAAGTAAGCTGTTACTGCTGTTTGTTGTTTACAGGGTGGAAAAGCAAACAAAGCCAAACAGCAGTAACTGCTGACTTTTCAATCAAGCAGTTACTGATGTGTGCTTTTGGTATGGCGTTGGTTCAACGTTGGGATAGTTACAACATTGAATCAACGTTATAGCCATAGCAAAGGCAAACTACAGTAACAGCCTACTTTTCAAGTAATCAGTTACTGCTGTTTGTCTTTGCACGGCGATCAGTATGCCAGTACTCGATGGCAGAAGAGAATACTGCAGCTCAAAGACAAATAGCAGTAAGTGCTTTCTCTTTGAGTAAGCACTTACTGCTTTTTGTCTTTGCACGGCTGTCAGTATGACAGTATTCGATGGCAGAAGAGAATCCTGCAGCTGAAAGATAAATAGCAGTAAGTGCTTACTCTTTGTAAGTGCTTACTGTCTTTAAGACAAATAGCAGTAAGTGCCTACTCTTTGAGTAAGCACTTACTGCTATTTGTCTTTGTACGGCGGTCAGTATAACAGTACTCGGTGGCAGAAGAGCATCCTGCAGATCAAAGATAAATAGCAGTAAGTGCTTACTCTTTGAGTAAGCACTTACTGCTATTTATCTTTGTACGGCTGTCAGTATGCCAGTACTCGATGGCAGAAGAGAATCCTGCAGATCAAAGACAACTGCTTACTCTTCAAGTGAGCGTTATTTTTTTGCCCGGGGATCAGTATGCCAGTAGGCCTACTTGATGGCAGAAGAGGATCCTGCAACTAAAAGTCAAACAGCAGTAATTGCTTACTCTTTGAGTAAGCAATTTCTGCTGTTTGACTTTGCACGGTGGTCAGTATGACAGTACTAGATGATGGCATAAAGAGAACCCTGTAGCTCAAAGACAAAGAGCAGTAGCTGCTATATTTTCAAGTAAGCAGTTACTGCTGTTTGTCTTTGCACGACAGTGCCCAGCTGTTGTGATGTATGGCAGGGGAAATTAGCTTGTCACGCTAGGAAGATCACGTGACCGCTAGTCCGCCATCTTAATATCCCACGTGACACGTGACGTGATCTCAACGTGAAATCAAAGTCACTGACCTTTTACTCTTCACTCAGGATACATATGAGGAGGCCCTGTGGTGGAGTAGTGGTTAACACTGCCATCTGTCACGCCGGAGCTCACGGGGTTTCCCCTCTCTCTCTGGTGTAGTGGTTAACACTGACATCTGTCACGCCGGAGCTCACGGGGTTCCCCTTCGCTCTCTGGTGTAGTGGTTAACACTGCCGCCTGTGACGCCGGATCTCACGGGGATTCCCCTCGCTCTCTGGTGTAGTGGTTAAATCTGCCGCCTGTCACGCCGGAGCTCACGGGGTTTCCCCTCACTCTCTGGTGTAGAGGTTAACACTGCCGTCTGTCATGCCGGATCTCGCGGGGTTTCCCCTCGCTCTCTGGTGTAGTGGTTAACACTGCCGCCTGGCACGCCGGAGCTCGCTGGGTTTTCCCTCGCTCTCTGGTGCAGTGGTCAACACTGCCAACCTGTCACGCCGGAGCTCCCAGTGCTATCCATTTCTCTCTGGTTAAAGCTGTCATCTGTCATGCAGGATTTCACGGGAGGGAGGGGGGGGGGGGGCGGTTTCCACTCGCTCCATGTAGTGGTTAATCTGGATGTTCAAGCTCTCATTTCGCTCACAATAACTGTGTTTTGATTTGATAGTAAAACAGATCAAAAACGAGTACAGTCGTGCTCGGTGGTAAAAGGGTTTATTTTCACTGATATGGGAGTTGCGGGAGGCCGCAATATAATGACAAAAATTGAAATAAATGGGGTTTTAGGCTACCTTTGTCCACATGTAGGCTAAACTGGGACAGGAGAACCTCCTGAGGACGGTGAGATGAATGAGATAAGACTGCCCTACAGACAGAGAATTCAAAATTCGAGCCCTGGCGTTCTGAGGCCGAGCACGCGACCTTTCCGGTCAAGGGCGCTCCCAATATTATTAAATCTTTACAAGTGAGCGGGGTAGAAACATTTTGTCTCTTTGATACTTGAATGCCAGAGCGGGGTTCAAAACCGTGATCTCCGACTTTCTAAGCAGGCAGCTCAACTCTTACAACGCGGGGATCGACTTTAGACGTCATGATCTGACGTCTGTAGACGTCAGATTATGACGTCTAAAGTCGATCCTCTCACTGTAAGAGCTAACATATTTATAATTTTGCAGTAGACCCATAACATAGGTATTCAAATGAATCAGAAAAAGCTAACTAAGACAGTCATGGTGATTGCAAATTGAAAAAAACCCTCTGGTCTCCATGGCTTATGTAAAACATATTCAGCGCTTTGAAGGTTGAACCACTGCACCACAGCACCAAACCCCCCCCCCCCCCCCGCCTCACAACATAACACATGGGGGTTAAATGTTATGACTTAAAGGGTTAATCAGAGCAAATTATGACTATATATCATTCTGACCCAAATTGGGCTAAACAGAGTTGACATGTCGTTGCTGGTGACGGGGTTTTCAGATTAGCAGGGCTAGGGCCTGATGGGATGGGCAGGGCGCGGGTAATAGCCTTAAGCACAAGGCGTTCAACCAACGTTGTTTGAACCTTTACAACGCTGGAATACATTTTGTGTATAAACCATGGAAACCAAAGGTTTTTCACATTGAACTGATCATAAATGTCTTAGTCAGCTCTTTCCGCTTCATTTGAATACTTATGTTATGGGTCTACGGCCAATAATTTTGTTAAATTCTTCCAGATGTCAGAATCTGACGTCTAAAGTCGATCCACGCACTAGAAGGGTTAATGTTGGACCACGAGACTCTGAACTGTTTTAATGTTGGTCCACCATCTACGGCGGTGGACTAACATTAAACCGATATTGGTTCAACGCCTTGTGCTGGCTGGGAACAGGGTCCTGCGGCCATCAGGGTCGGGGACAATTTGGAAAATAAAACAATTAGCTCATCATGTACGAACATGATAAGTGACAAATGAAGATGGATTAATGGTGCTAGCACGCCGGCCGCCTGCTTCGCTCCCTAGAAAGAATCATAATAATCTGTGTTAAATGCTTTCCCTAGTTTCTTGAAAAAATCATGAAATTTTACGCTATTTAATTTGCCTCGAATGGAATTAACGTGTTTATACAGAGGGGCGTCATAATTAGAAATGTACTACATGTGAAATTGGCGAACTGTTAAACAAAAGGCTACATGAGGCTCGCACGGGGGCGTTGGCGCTGTTGTTAAAGCTGCCTGCTTGGAAAGTCGGCTCGTCCACATATAAATATCTTCTATCTGACTAATCGTACCTACTGAGTGTACCGAGCACAAGCCACTCTGCTGAATCAACCAGGTTAAGCAACCAACTTAGGCCTCATCCTAATTTTTGGGGGTGACCGTCCTGGGTTCGAACCCTTGCGGGCGCTTTTTTTTATGTCATATATGACTTTTATATATAACTCTAGAGTCTAGAGTCCCCCATTAACCTTTGAGGCTCACTTCCGACAAGGTGGACTCGAACCATTAGGCTCACTTCAGAATTCATTAATGCGTTGATGGACATATTTAAAAGACATATCACTACTCTGACTTTATCAGCCGAGTTTTCCAGATAGAATCAAATTGTGTGGTGTCTGAAAAATGTCCCAAGCCACCGACCTTCCCCCTGTTTTTTCCCGATGTCTTATAAAAACTTAGTATTGTGGGGAGGTTCTGCGTCCTAGATGTAGCGTGCTCATCTGAGACCGCTAGGGCTCGAATTTAGAATCCTGTGTCTGGTGGAAAGTGTTAACTCATTCATTTCACAATCCTCAGGAAATTCTCCTGGCCCAGTTTAGCCTATATATGCTCACAAAGGTGGCCTAAGACCCCATTCATTCATTCATTCATTCATTCATTCATTCATTCATTCATTCATTCATTCATTCATTTATTCATTCATTCATTCATTCATTCATTCATTCAAAGTGTGGCTGGGTAGAAATGTCACTGTCCTTTGTCCCACAGACAGTATCCGTTCACGCATTTCCCTCTCTTCTGACGGGCAATCCGGCCCGAGGTTCGTTAGAACATCCGTTTTCAGGATTCACCTTGAGGGGTCAGGACCCCAGACTCTTATTTCCCACACCTGTCAGTGTATGATGTCATCTACCGTTACAGACATATGTCATTTACCATTAAATATGCCATTTACCGTTCCAGAAATCTGTCATTTACTGCAAAATCTCTCATTTATCGTTACAGAAATCTGCCATTACCGCTAAGTAAGAAATCTGTTATTTGCCATTACAGAAATTTCTTATCACCATTGTAGAGAACTGTCATTTACTGTTACAAAAATCTGTCATTTACTGTTACAAAAATCTGTCATTTACTGTTACAAAAATCTGCCATTTCCTTTTATAAAAATCTGTCATTTACTGTTACAAAAATCTGCCATTTACTGTTACAAAAATGTGCCATTTTCTTTTATAAAAATCTGTCATTTACTGTTACAAAAATCTGTCATTTACTGTTACAATAATCTGTCATTCACTGTTACAAAAATCTGTCTCGTTTACCGTTACAGAAATGGACAGACGAGAAGTTGAGGTGGAACCCTAAGAAGTACGGTGGTTTGGAGACGCTGAGGATGCCGTGTGACTTCCTGTGGCTGCCAGACATTGTCCTCTATAACAGGTAAGAGATGGGAAAACAATGTTGGCTTAATGTTGGGTCATTGTCGCAGACGATGGACCGATATTAAACCAGCATTGGTTGATTGGTGAGATACAACTCAAGCCAGAAATAGTTTCGCAATTCAACGTTTTATATAAAAAGTCAGCAGATATCACAGCATGTCTTCACATGGCATTATTAGCGGAGGTGGTGGCAGACATCATTGCTCCTATTTACATTGAGGATTACAATAATTGTTGCCAAGGTGTATGTTCTAGCGTATGCAAATTCCTTCGTGCATTGATATAAGTACATAACATGATGCGGATCGTAAACCAAAACTGCACTATTTATTTATTTACTGCTATGTATCGGGAGAGGATTGCTTCATATAAATGTCCACTTTGTAAAGTGGCAGTAAAGTGGCAGTTTAACTCCAATGGGACGTTTTTAAGTCATCAGTGTCTATACCGCATGGTTGTGATGACTCATCTTCCCACACAAGGCTCGCTTCTCCCGAGGTCGTAGACCGAGGCTTTGCTGAATCAGTGTCAAAACCATCTATTGGAGTGGGGACTTTCAAGAAAGATTTTTTTCTGTTTGACCCAAGTTTGCCCTCTGGCATGAGTGCTGCTTTAATGCAGGGCCACTGTCTACGACGCCGGCCCTGCATTAAACAACACATGTCTGCTGGCCGAGTAGCTCACCGGAAATGTCGCAGACACAGACCACCACATCTCACCAGACACGTGCGTGAGGGTTGGATTAATATTGATCCAACGTCGCAGACAGCGGGCCAACATTAAAAAGGCATTTTTTGAAAAACTAATGAATATTCATTATCTAAATCTTCCTCCCTACCCCAATATGTGGTGTCAAGACTTGCTGCCAGGAAGATGTGATGACTGGATTTCTCCAGCATATTATATGAGAAGTTATAATAATATATACAATAGGCCTATCTATTTGTATGGGGCTCGGAAATAATTACCTCCAACAAGTCAACTTCAACGTAATTTTTACCATCTCAGATTGGGCGGGGGCCCTAGGGTAGTGGTTAGCACCGCTGCCTTTCACGCCAGAGTTCGGGGTCCGGTTCCCGGTCTCGGCGGTTTGAAAGAAACAAAAAATGTTTCTTCCCCATCCACGTATGAAAGTTAGTATTGTGGGGAGCCTCCGTGACCGAGAGGTAGCGTGCTCGGCCTCAGACCGCCAGGGCTCGAATTTCGAATCCTGTGTCTGGAGGACAGCGTCATCTCCATCATCTCACCATCCTCAGAAGGTTCTCCTGGCCCAGTTTAGCCTATATGTGCACAAAGATGGTCTAAAGCCCGATTCATTTCATTTCATTTTTACCATATCAGATTATTTCTGGTTGAGATCAACTTTATAATCAATATTTGTTTATGTTAGAATATAAGTTGATGGACATATTTTCGAACATTAATTTTTTTTTCATATATAAATGTGTACGAGGAAATAAGGTCTGAACAAAATATATAGAAAACAAGCCTTGACCAAGTCCGACGTGACGATTTGCACATAGGAGCGGATTCAGTGGGGGTCAGACGGTCCCGACCCCTTTTTCCAAACCTCAATTGCCTTAACATCGATCAAAATTACCAAAGTATTAGTATTTGATACATAACATTTACTAGTAAATTTAGAGCGTGATGACCCCCTTCTTCTAAATTCTAGACCCACCCTTGCTCATGGGTGCGGACGGGAAGCCACAAGACCATGTACGGTTCATAATGCATTACCGTATGAATGTGGCATGTATTGGCAAATTTAGGCGACAAAAAATATTGTGTTTTCAACAAGTAGTCTTGATATGAGTGCCCCAGCCGGATTTGGCATGGCATGGCATGGCATTGGTTCACCTCACATCGCATTGCATTACATTGAGCTGCATTGAATTACCGGGTACATTGAATTGCATCGCATTGCATTGAATTGTAATAAATAGCATTGCACTGCACTTCACTGCACTGCACTACACTGCTCTGCTCTGTATTGCATTGCATTGCATTGCATTGCATTGCATGGCATTGCATTGCATTGCATTGCATTGCATTGCATTGCATTGCATTGCATTGCATTGCATTGCGTTGCATTGTATTGCATTGTCTTGCATTGTTTTTATGTTTCACTGTTGACAACTACACCACACCATACACGCAGCGCCTAGACATGGTCTCTCACGATGGTCCGTGTCCTGGCGTCCCATCGTCCGCTTTGTATTGTATTACATTACATTGTAATGTAATGTAATGTATTGTATTGTATTGAATTGTATTGTATTGTATTGTATTGTATTGTATTGTATTGTATTGTATTGTTTTGTATTGTATTGTATCGTATTGTATTGTATTGTATTGTATTGTATTGTATTGCATTGTATTGTATTGTATTGTATCGTATGGTATTGTATCGTGTCGCTTCGTATCGTATCGTATCGTATTGTATTATTATTCTGTTATTTCAGTGTTGAGAACTACACCATACTTTATGGGTGTACATACTATAAAATCGACATATTGCATTGTAGTTTATTATAGTATTACTATGTCATTACAGTGTTGAGGACTAAATTACGGCTTACATGCGCAGCCTGACCATGGTGTCACACCTGATGGGTCCATGTTCTGGTTGTAATGTATTGTAATGTATTTTAATGTATTGTATTGTATTATATTGTATTGTATTATTTCAGCGTCGAGGACTATACCACACCTTACATGCGCAGCCTGGCCATGGTGTCACATGACGGATCGGTGTTCTGGCCGCCCATCGTCCGTTTCAGAAGCTCTTGTAAAGTAGACATCACTTATTTCCCATTTGATGACCAGATCTGTCACATGAAGCTAGGGTCCTGGGCTTACGACGGATTCCAGGTGAATAAAAAGACCCTAGCTCCAGAGTGTCGTGTCTGCGACTCATTTGAGTGGCACATATTACACTTTAGGTGCCAGGAGACGGAAATGTCACCGATAGTGTATCACTGTCAAAAATATAATTTGCCATAACCAAACACTAAATTATGTTATTTAATTGCGATGAACACCCATTGCGATCACTCACAACTGATGTCTCTATCAATTTCCTCTGGCTTCTTTTAATATATATTTTTTTAATTTTCGAAATATTTTAAAAAATTCACTTTTGCAAGTAATAAACTATCGGTGATGTAATATTTCCGTTCCCTAACCGGGGGGGGGGGGGGGTGGGTGTGTAGGCGATAATTAAAAATCAACAGTGACTTGTGCTAGAGATAGCTGTTTATGCGTTGCAAGTCAACTTAAAGAAAATGAGAATAATCGAGTGTAGTATATCAAACGAAAGCACTGGGCGTTCTTATTTCGCTATATTTTGTAAGCTTTTATTTTTGATTTCCTTTAATATGTTGCAGGTGGTAATATTAAGTGACAAGGCCTTATAGTAACAGTAAAACATTTATAATTGCCATAGAACCATAAATGAAAAGGAAAGGGCTAACTAAGAAATTTAAGATGATTTCAAATAAAAAAAACCTTTGGTTTCTTGGTTTAAACATTTCCGCACTTTAAAGATTCAAGAGTTCCCCATGTAGTTTAAACTGAGGCAAAATCCGGCTTCAAATGAGGACCAATATCTGATCAATTAAATTGTTATTTTTTTTTACTTTGAGTTGATCACAAACGATTCTATTAATGTCAGTGAAATACAATAGTAATAAATCATCTGATTTATTTTCCAGCTGGACGTGTTGAACACGTCTGACACGGTGGACATGAGTAACTACGTGGATAACGGTGAATGGGAGCTGGTGGAATCACGTGCTGTACGTAACGTCATCTATTACAGGTCAGTAACATATTTTGCATACTGTATACCATGGTACGGAATCGCTTGTACCACTACTCTACAAAATCATCCAAGAAAAGCTGCAGCCTCCTTGAGGCTGACCATAATCTTGATGGATCAATTACCAGCGGCGTACCTTAGTCGCTCCTCTCAGCAGCGGAGCTGAAGCAGGTCTCACATCAGTAAACGCTGATGTCGCCGCAGTTGGGCATTAAAGCAGTTCTATGAGCTGAAATGTCAATTTTGAAAATTTAATCTATATGTTGTGTGGCCTGCTGATCATGATCATAATAAACAATTTAAAACCCTGAAAAAGTTTACAATATGTATATGCAATATAAACAAAACTGTGTGCGTTATGTAACAAATTATACTACAGATACTCACTGCAATAGACTGTGGGGGACAGGGCACTTCAAAGCCACCCACGTTATTGGGGTGTGAAAAGTGTCAGGGGGGAGGGGGGGTATCCTCTATCAACACAGACTGTTAGTAGATCGTGTTCTGGGTGTTATGTTGGGTATTATGAAGTAGTAGTAAGATACTTATCTTGAGAAGTATTACAGTTCATCCGTGAATCTCTTCCCAACACTAGTGAACCATCCTCAGATAAATCCCCTTCGTATTAACTAGAAAAGCTTAAATGTGGATAAACCTCCAGCTCTGTTAGTAGATTGTGTTCTGGTTGTAATGTTGGGTATTAGTCTGTCTGCCAAACTGGAAATCTTACCCTAACCTCAGAGTCTCTGATAAAGTTTTTTTCTCTGTGGATTATTGTTATATAAGGTCTACTTGAACATTCTCGGGTGGGTGTGAAACGCTCACCCTTGAGCAATTTTTATAAAACCAAGATGGCCGCCAAAATGGCTTCCGCTATATAAATTTCACAATAGTGTTCTCTAATTATGCTAGAGAGGCATGTGATACATCAAAATAGGGGGTTTGGGGGATGCTCTATTGAAATATTCACACTAGAAATCTGAATAATTGTTACTTTTAGCGTTATTGGCAATGTAAACTGCAAAAACACACGAACGCGAGCGCAAATATGCACGCGATGAGTGACGCAACGACATACGCGAAATTCGTGTGACTCCACACACCAACACGAATGCCAACGCGACATGTGAAGCGTTATTCCCTGTTGCAAGGTAAAATTGTGGTGGTCGCGTTGGTCTGTTATGCGCTTTATGCTGGTTATACGTAGTTTATGTATATATTAGCCCAGTTAACGTTCACAGCTTCCATCATTCATAGTGGACAGGGATTTTGTTTCTAGGTTTTTAAATGATTTGTCTTCACATGTATACACGTTTCAAGTAGGCTCTATATACAACTTCTGTGGCATTGCGCCAACAAAACTACAAGCTAATTTGCATAATTTATAATTCTACTGTTGACCCTGCAAGTGTCCTCCAATTATGCAAGAGTGGCGTGTAGTACATTAAAATAAGGGTTTTAGAATGGGAGAAACTAAAATTTCTGTACATTTATTCCACAAGTTAAAATGACAATGACTTGAGTACCAGTTTATTAAGTTCAGAGAACAATAATTGTGGCATCTAATAACTTTCTGCAAATAAAGAAAAAGCCAGACATTTGACTATTTTGCATAAGCTAGAAGTCATTCAAATTAATATGATATACCTCTAAACACGTTTGAGCAGATATGTAGGGTTTGAAATCATTGGATCTATATGACCATAGTCCAATTAATTGTTTGTTTCTATTTTTCGTCAAATAAAACTGGAATTGCAAACGCAATAATAATAAAATATGATTTCAAAAATCATGAATGTGTCAACATGTTTACAAAATAAAACATTATTGTGAATACATGGGATTTGAATATCATGATACGTATATTACATCACAGTGTCAGAAAATCACATTATCAGTTCTTGGTATGACACTATTATTTGAAGATATAATACTAAAAATACAGAATATGTCAAAAAACTAGGATGGCGTCTGAATATGGCATAATCATATAAAAATTAAGGCTAACGCGACAGAGCCCAACACTATAATATCTAATCAGGATATCACAGTATCTTGTTAGAAACAAGAATTGTGAATATGTGACTTTATAATGACTGATTATGTCATTATAAAAAAACAGAGGTATATTAAGATATCAGGTTATACTATTTTTAAGGTCGCATATTACCATCGGAATGTCATGTCATCATAATATTAGAATTGACACTAAATGACAATATTGTGCAAGGTTTTGACACGGTCTTATTATATTCATTATTACATTGATGTTTTAATTTATTATCAACATACGTTTAGGCCAACATTATGGTGTTTGAATATTAGACTATGATATTATACTATAAATAATGAGTCGTTGTAAGGTCGGATATGACACTATAATTTGGATATATCACACTAAAAGACATTTTAATATTACCATATCATAGATTTATTAACCAGTACATGCCACATTCAGTTGTCAGAATAGAACGACATAATATCAGGATATTGCACCATGATATATAATGTCAGTAGAACTAAAACGTATATAACATTATATCACAAGGTGGAATATACATCGACTCGAAAAGATGATTTGCTGTTTTAGACTTGTTAATGTCACATTATAATTTTAATTGTTGTTATATTAGCATTATATTAGAACAAAAGTTTAAACCACGATGCAGCTATGAGAGATTATGCTACAGTAAAGTCATCATATGGCACCATGGCCTAGATTTAAATTATATTATCCCTAGAGAAAGACATGGCGAAATGGTTAGAGCGTGGCGCTGTGCCGATTTTCCTCCATGTCGTGCGGTTTCAAATCCGGCTTGGTGCAGGATTTTCGGAGAAATATCATGTTTCTCCCCTCTCAATCTTGGGACATTGTTAAGATGTTGTTTCCTTGGGCAAGGCACTTCACACTCAAATGGTTCACTTGACTCAGGTTAAAATGAGTACCTGGTAGGACAGAGATGGCAATGTGTACGATAAGTTCAATGCGCCGAAACGGCTGCAGGACTGTATGCTTTTCGTGGAGTTGAAATGGCACACGAATGAACAGGTCCAGTGACCAGGGGTTAAAATGTAAAGTCGGATGACAGGTCTTGAGACTTGATATCAGACAATAAATCTGGACCTTTACCTTTAAAGATAAAGTCAGAAAATGACAATATTATAATATCAGGTTATATCACCCTAACTTTAACCTAAACTAACAAAACATAACACCCACTACTGCTTCATTTCACTTGTTTCTGAATCGGAGTATTGTAATTTACATCTTTTTATATAGGTTAAAGTTATTGGACATTGATTGGACAATATTGGACATTGATTTGCTAACACTATTTATTAATTGTACCCTCTATCCTCACCAAAGAAAATCAAGGGCTATTAAGTTCAACATGTGAAACAACACATACTTCAATTAGTTAAGACGACACTGTAACAAAATGACTAATATTTATATTACTTGTATGTATTAGCTAGTGCCTTCAGTGGAGTAAAACAAGATTTTTAGATGCTCTGAATCCGTTTCAATATATATTTTTTTTACAAAAATGCTAAAAATTGGCCAAACGATTTTACGCATAACGCTGTTGGTATCTCATAACTAAGTAAGATGATACGTAATTCTGGGCTTTATATATTTTTCATCTGTGGCACTAGCTATTGTGTTAGCTATTTTCAGATGTTATAAAGTGTTGCTAATCAATATTGAAAATGTAATAACGGCACTAGATTATGTATATTCTGTGTAAGCTAATAAACACAGTTTGGTGTCAATGGTACACACATTCAATGTCACCCGGATGTGAACAAATTAATGAGAAGATAATTATGAATGCTTAACTTTAAATATTCACATCGTTGTATTTTGCTCGCATTAATGGTCTGTAGCAAAAATGTTCTGTGATGTTATGTTCTCATAAGAGATGAATATGATAATTAAGTTGAGATGGGCAGATTACCATATCATATAGGCCTATAACTATCTCAGTATTGGCGCATAGTCTCGGATGCCTTATGATGAGGTTTACGATTATAAAGACGTATTCAAGAAAATAAACAAACTTTCTAGATTTGCTATTTCAAACAGGATTATCACGCGAAAAATGTGGGGCGCATATGCGACAAAAAAACCTAGCTTCAATTTTGGCAACGTATGCTAATTAGACTGAATTAATTAATTAGACTGAATTATGCAAATTAGCTTCTAAACAAGATCCACAAAGCTGGCACAATTCCAGCAAAGCTGAAAATACGTTAAATGTGTATATGCAAATAAATAAGAAATAAAGAAAGGTCCACTACATGGAATATAGTGCTGGCAACTTGACTATATATCTATACATAATTTATATAAACAGCATAATATGACTATACCCAAAGTCACATTAAAAGTGATCAACCAGGATCGCATGTTTTTCGCTGATTTCTCGGTCAATTGTCAACTGATTTTCATGAAATTTTGTAACAATCATATTTCAACAGAATCCTAATATCCCTGAAAATTTCGTAAAATTATATATCGTATTTTAAAAGTTAGACCATTTGACATGTAATAAATTGAAATTACGACGTCCTTCTATAAACCCATTAGACTAATTCTAGAATTTTATTACATGTCAAATGGTCTAACTTTTAAAATATTTAATATAATTTAGCGATTTTTTTACCGCTGTTAGGATTTGAATAGAAAATGGCCTTTGAAAAATTTCAAGAAAATCGGTTCAGAATTGACTGAGAAATCGCCGAAAATCATGCGATCCTGGTTAATTTGACGGCGAGTATAATAACTCTAAAAATAACAATTTTCCAGCTTTCTACTGTAAATATTTTAATAGAGCAGCCTCCAAAACCCCGCTTTTTGATGTGTTGCATGTTTCTCTAACATATCTAGAGAAATATATGGTGGGATGTCTTTAGAGAAAGCCATTTTGGCGGCCATCTTGGAATAATAAAAATTGCTCAAGGATGAGAGTTTCACACCCACCCTAGGCTGGTCAAGTGGACCTTACACAACAATAATCCACAGAGAGAAAACTTTATCATAGACTCTGAGGTTAACTCACGCGGCAGACAGACTATATTATATGGTAGATGACCCAGACGTAAGAGTATGTTTCTATGAATTGTCATCTTCCTGCGAGAACCCTATGTTGGTTAAGCCACAGATATACTGATATCGACGGGTCAGGTTGACATACAACAATATAGGGCTCCTTTTCCCAACGAGAGGACAGTTTATGTTTCCCTTGAGAAGCAAGAAGGCGCACAAGAACAAGGCCACCTGGCTAAAGCATAGATGACTTGCTCTCTTGTCATGTTGTTTTTTGTTCGCCTTTTACCTGTCGACTAATCTCAGCAGCCAGCTCATAAGCCATGAAGGCCTAAGAGACTTTATGTAATCCGTCTCATCTTTGCCACTAGACTCTAGGTCAAGACACAGTTGCAAGCCTCCGCATGCGACTGAACATAAAACTGGAATAGGGAGTAACCTGTAGATAACTGTTGGACTGCATTATATGCATGTGTTATTGCAGTAAGATATCTTTTCCAATTCTGCTTTTGCACATCAATTATTGTTCCTAACATCCTTAACAGTGTTCTGTTGAACCTCGTGGATGGTGAAGCCTAGTTCATGACTTGTATGTTTGAGCTAGATCACATAGCTCCTCTATGATTCGAAGTTCCCACCCTGATCACTATGCAATCTAGCAGGAAAGCCATTATGCGTTATACAACTATTGAACCAGGCCCGTTGATTGGGAACGTCTTGGTGGTGACTGACCACTTCACACAATATTTGCTGGCCATCTCTACTGGGAACTAGCCCGGTAACACAACTGACCGGGGCCATCTCTACTGGGAACTAGCTCGGTAACACCTCTGACTGGGTCAGTGGTGTTACCGGGGTAGCTCCCAGTAGAGATGGCCAGCAAATATTGTGTGAAGTGGTCAGTCACCCCGAAGACATTCCCAATCCCACCCTTAGATCTTTCCATGGTTAAAAAAGTATGCATAGAAGTGGCTACTTAGACTCAATATTAACCAGTGAAACACCAGGCTGTGCTATAGGTCTTTCGACAAGTACATCTTTGCCATCCCTCAATTTACTTCTTGATGTCCCTAATCATACACGGCCAGTAAAATCAAAGAAGGAATAGCTTATGAACAATATCCTCATCAATATGACCCACATCGTCATGTGTTCCATGTGTTCCAGGCCTGCTTATTTGCTTAACTCCGGCGGAACACAATGCCACCCTACAAGACTAGTTTGCTCCATATACCTGAGAAGTTTCACACTTTTTGCCCTCTTTGACGAGGGATACCTTGTGATGGCGGTGGAATGCCGTCACCGGCTGTTTTCATTGGCATTTTATTTAGCTTGAAACTTGCTCGAAGCTGTATAAATAGAAAGGTTAAAGGACATGCTTTTATCTTTAATGTTTGCATTCTCAGCACATTGTATACATTTTATTTGCTGTATCTGTGTATAAAGTGACATTGTAAGCCAAATTGGCCCGACATATTTTATTGTTAACGACCATGATATTTATGTTTATGTTGTGTATGTATATGCATGTCACTATAATAATTAAATACTTACTTACTAATCCCCTCGGTGCAGCAAAGGGTTATTTTCAATTTTAAATCATCATAAATGTTTTAGTATAGAACTAAAAGAAAGAGTCAGTACGTACCCCCAAACACTTTTGGACCACAACAGTGCCCCAACAAAAAAAATTAAAGGAGAGACAATAGACATTATAAAGGAATTTGGTGACAAAGAAATAGCCCCAGCTCACCCGTTAACGCCACCTACCGTGCCATAGGAAAAGAATGCGAAAAGCTATTGAGAATTATTCACCACATCCAAAGCCTGACAGAAAATCTACAGAAAGGCTTCGATCCAGGAGGCCTCATCCTTCGCAAGAAAATCAACGTGATCAACTCAAAAGCAGCATTGGATATCGATATCCGAAGGATTCAGTACAATGCGGAGTTACTCATTGTAAAACGCATAGTCAAACATTACCAGTCAACCAAAGGGAAAACGGAGGGACACATAAAAGAACTGGATTCAATAATTGATCCATTACAGATAGAGGAAAGATGCCTTATCCGATGTAAACTTTTCTCAATAAACCTTGCGTTTGAATTAAAGGAAAAGAGGACTAATAAGTCAACCAGGCCAGATCGAAGACAAAACCCTGACTTCACTAGACAAACCGCACCAGCCCCACAACCTAGATTCCAAACTGAAGATAATTTCCAAGTTAGAATACAAAACCAGGACGCTCTACCCCAAAGAGTCAGAAGATCAAAACGACCAAGAAATGAATCCGGAAAAAACGAATTCTGACACTGTGGTCAACCTATCAGATACTCAACCAGACAAAGCAACTTTAAGTCTACTAAATAGAGGACTTAAGTTTATTCCGACTAACCCAAACCTAAATAGGGAAAAATGGGACCATGATTGTCTGGAATTCATCAGAAAACTGAAATTGGCGGCCTATTATGAAGACAAACCCAAATCCACCCGTACAGAATCAAAAAAAAGACCAACAAATCAATATGGACTCCGAATCTCAATCAACTCCCATCAGATAAGGCCAGCTGCATCCAAAAAATCCAAAAACGACTCAAAGACACCAATTTCAAAAAGCAAAAAGACAACTTAAATCGAGAAGAAAGACTAGCGCTCTGGAAATTGAAAAGAAATAAAGACATAATAGTCAAACCGGCTGACAAGGGAAGTGGCACTGTACTTTGGGATCGAGGGGCATACATCCAGGAGGCAGAACAACAATTAAAAACAGAATTCTATAGATCATCCAGTGAGGAAGAATACCAGCACATACTCAAAATTATTCAAAACAAATTATCCAACCTAGAGAAATCTAACTCGATCACTGCATCAGATCTAAAATTCATGACACAGGATAATCCCAGACCAGCTCAATTCTACATGTTACCCGAAATCCATAAAAACCGTGATAAGCCCACGGTGAGACTGATCATGAGCGGCAATGGACACCCCACAGAGACAATATCCTCTTGGGTCGACCAGAAAATTCAACCAATTATGAAGTCTCTATCAAGCTACCTCAGAGATTCCACTCATTACTGAGAAGCACCAATATTAATTGTTACCACAAAATTTATTCCTTTGATGTCGTTTCATTTTATACGAACATCCCACATGAGGATGGTATAAAAGCCATCCACAACAGGGCTAGAGAAATATATCCAGAAGCTGAAGTTAAGATCATAGCAGAGTTGGCAGGTATTGTTCTTAAAAACAATACCTTCCAATTCAATAACAACTGGCATATTCAAAAACAAGGCATGGGCACTAAAATGGCGCCTGCATATGCAAATATCTTCATGGCGGAGATAGAGGAGAAAATCCTAGAAGAATTTCCACATATCCACCTTTGGAAAAGATTCATTGACGAAATTATATTAATTATAGACACACGCCGAGACAACATCAACAACAGTTTGGATAGGGCAAACACCATTCACAACACCATCAAATTTACGCTAGAAGAATAGACTCCACTACCATTCTTGGACATGCTAATTCAAATCAACGACAACCAAATTCTCACAAAACCATACACTAAACCTACGGACAAAAAAATTATGTATCCATGCAAATTCCTGCCACCTGAAACACTACAAAAAGTCAATAGCATATAGCCAGGCATTGAGACTGGGAAGAATATGTACTAAACAAACAGATTACCTTAAAGAAACGGAGACCCTCTCACTGAATCTGCAAAAAAGAGGATACAACAGGAAGAAAACCGCCACGCAAATCCAAAAGTAACAAGACTAAACAGAGACCACTTTCTGAATCCAACACCTAATGTAACAAGAGAAACGGAACAAATTATACATTTTATCATCACGTTCAGATTTGGCATCCCAAAGTTGAATTTGGCAATACAGGAATGCCTATCGAGCATTGGTTGGAATTTAAAATTCAGAATCGCATACCGTAAGGACCAAAGTCTCAAAGACTTGCTGGTTTGTGCAAAGCTAACTACGGCAGACAGATTCATCCTCCCAAAAACGCCCACAATCACCAAAAAGGCAACGACAAAATCGTCACTTTCGAAAATTACCAACAACCTGGAGGGTAAGAGACAATGCCTAATTTGCATCAGCTTAGACTACGCCAACAAATTTTTGATCACCAACAACCAAGCTAAAATTACTAACCGAGTCATCCTCCACTGCAAACAAACACACAATCAATATATCATCAGATGCTTCATTTGTAATACTTGGGATTTACACCAGCAGTTTATCAGCCCACATGAATTTTTAGAGAATCTCAGAATTCAGGGTTATTCCATCCACCTACGAGAACATATCCACCCAAGGTCCCCAGCCGACGTCCAAGTGTTTCCAGCGTGGTCAGTACATAGGGTATATATAAAATGCTCACTTTGTCGATTCCAACAATCAAGTAAAATTGATAGGATGCCAGAAACAATTGAGCAAGAACTAGCAAGAACTTAGCCGTGGAAACGCTACAATCGGCCATTTTTGGCCCAAAACCAAATTTAGAACTAAAATGTACAACCTGCTACGCATGTGTCAGAAACAACAATGACTTGTTAAAATCGCCAAACAATCTACACGCCAAATGCCCGAAATTTAACTGTGTAACAGAAGGCACCATCTACGCCCTACAATGTTCAGAATGCCAGAAAATTTACATCGGACAACCGGCAGAATACTTAAAACAAGAATACAGGAACATCTACGGGATATTAAAAACGTCAAGGAAAACTCAAGTGTATCTAAACATTTCTATACACACGCAAGCAACAATAGAAATTTTGAAATATTCATACTAGAATTCTGCAAAAATAAATTTGAAAGACTCGTTAAAGAAGACATTTGGATATCAATTCTGGGGAGTTCATACCCGACAGGTATGCACCAGCATAGTGACGGCAACTATGCCACATCACATATGGTCAATTCCTGTTTCATGCACTTTCAACACGATCGTAGATGCACACCACTGCTTGAAACCATCCTTCTCTAGCCAAATGTTCGAGGCCTTTAAACATCATGTCTCGTCACCTGCAAAAAAGGAAAATATATTAAAATCAACTATAGATGACATAATATCCTTTAAAAACGACTGGCAAAGTATGGGGGGGAGTGACACCGCCGAGTGGGGAGACCAGGAAGGCCCACCTATGGCGCGCCCCCCACTAGCCCCTCTCACCAGAGTCACTCCCCTACTCCGCCAAGCGCTGCAGCCCCTGAGAGCAGGCCCCCTCCCACAGCATCCACTTATGTACACAACACATAACCCGTAACACCCCATACAGTACCCAGCATTCAACGGAGCAAGTCGCTATATATTTCTCTCAAGCTTAATCCTATGCTATACAAGATGCAGCAGTGCAGCGTCTGTGAGAAGACATTTACTCGTAAAGCCAACAGAATCCGACACGAGAGAAACGTCCAGCACAAACACGGAGGACCCAGAAGAGTAAAATGCAGTATCTGCTTCGCCAACTTGCAGAGAAACACTGATTTTACCCGACACAATCAAGCATTCCATGATAACAAAGCGCTCATGCACTTTATCGGAATAAAAACCCAAGAAGCAACGACCAGCGACGGACAGGGTATAGCCAAGAAACACATAAAAGAGAGCATGCAGACGCTTACAGCTTGAAAGCATGAGGCCGCAAACCTCTACATCAGGGTCGGACAACAGCACAACTTCTTCATCAACTACCTCATCCTCGTCAGAATACGAAACCGAAGAGGAGGACGATGAATTTACAGTCCGATCAGAATCAGGAGAAGACACTCTTACCCATGGTAATCAACCAATTTATTCGGACATAAGCGACTGTGAACCTGCTATTCCAGATCCAGAAAGATTACCACCATCCCAACTCCCTTCGCCCTCATACATCTCATCAGTTACGGAGATGGACATTGATACGAACATTCTCATGCATTCAAGTGATAGTACAGACAAAAATAACAACAATAATAATAACACCACCAGCCTGAAACCAGTGACAGCACCATACAAGCCAGTACACCACAACAACGCCACACCCATTCAATCTCCAGACTACATAGAAATCACAGATAGCCCCCCCCCCCAGCCATTGAACTACAGCCCAGACTTTAGTGACGATGAGGATTACACCCCAGCGGACCACGCAACAGCCTTTACCCCTCCCCCCGCCTATATAACAGAAGAGACACGCATATACATTCAGTTACCAAATAGCCCTCAGAATACAGCAATCATAATGGAAATAGACGACGCAAGCACACAGACAGACATGGATAACACACCTAGACCAAACACCAGCAATAGCCAAGACACGAGCCAAGCAGACCCTCTTATTAAAATTAAAGTAAATGTTGGCGGATACAACATGGAACTTTCGGATATACCAATGGAACAGGTTCCAAGGATGATGGAACAAATAATGAAAGGGGCCTCTAAGCAGAAATAAACATCCCCGACACGCCTATGAGTGGTGGACAATTTTAACACCTATCCACCCTCAACATTTGTCCAGATTTTATTTCCCGGGACTAATAGTGCAAAGCACTTACTAAACTTACCATTCATTACCAACAACAGGATTGCAATGCCCGGAGCAGCACCACCCATAGCGGCACTGTTTGGTGACACACCTCATAGAGGAGTGGCGCCGCCCGGAGCAGCCCTGACCTGAGCAGCACCGCCCGGAGCAGCCACGCCCGGAGCAACCCCGCCCGGAGCGACCCCGCCCGGAGCCAAACTCAGACTGACATCTGGTCGGACGGCCTTGGTGAGATATACAGGACGGAGCAATAAGATAGACAGAAGTTTGGGCCAATGCTCTACCAAACACCATACATGTGAGCCACCGGAGTCAACTCTAGCCAACAGGAGTAACACGATGTCACCACCTACCCCCTCCCCCGGGCCAGACACCGACCAGCCTGGTAGGAGCCTGCCCTGGGGTGGGGAGACAGATGCATACACCCCTCAGTCACCGGGCCACCGGAGCAAACACGCCGGCCCACCGGAGTCATGATCACTCAGCCTCACGGAGCAAAGACAACATCGCCCTGAGCCAACGGAGCAACCCCCACTCACCCCCACCGGAGCTAGCTGTTACCTCTCCTAACTGACATTTCATCAGAACACTGCCAACCCTTGGTTTACCACATGCGGATACTCATACTTTAATTAACAATATATCTTTACACAACGAACTCTAAATTAAACATCATAAACTATATACAATTTAAATCTTGTTACCATTTGACTTACCTTAAATTGATTATTCCCAAAGACTCCTCCTGATACCATCCAAAGGATTACCTGCAAAGACATTCAAAACGAACTCTTTATATTATTCAGACAACTCTTATTAATTTACCGATCTAATTTTCTTTTCTTCCTTTAAAAGAATTGCATAATTCATCCATATTTAACAAGTGTAATAAACATTGTATACTATGCTATTACTGTCTCGTTTCTTGATCTCACCGTATCGGGAAGTAGGGATTATGTTTCAAATCAAAGAGGAATTTTTTTTTTTTAATATTTGATTTGACTACGTTCAGTCAAACGAATTTGAGGCACAACCAATACATAAGCCCCGCCCCCTAATCCGTTGAGAGATAGTCCCGAGCACGCAACCACGTGGTAAACCCACGTGACCTGAGCTGCTATTTAAGCCCGAAACTGGCCAGCCCCACTTCATTCCTGAAGAAGGCGTGAAGCCGAAACGTTGAAGATGCTTTATTAAACACTTTATTTTACATTTGTGTTCATCTTCCCGCTTAATTTGAATACCAATGTTATAAGTCAATGACCATTATATATATTTTACTCTTTCACTGCAGATATCGACTACAGATGTCACAATGTGACGTCTACTAAGGTCCCTGCACTGAAAGGGTTAATAATCAATTTCAGTTACTCACTTGCAACAACAGATCATCTGATACCAAGCTGACGGTTCATTCTCGTTTTGTTACACTTACTGTCCTGAGCCTTTCCCGGACGTGACGTTCTGGTTCCACCTCCACAGACACACCACGTATTACACCTTTAACTTCATCATTCCATGTGTGATGCTATCACTGCTCATTTTGTTACAGTTGCTGTCCTGATCCTTTCCTGGACGTGACGTTCTGGTTCCACCTTCACAGACGCACCACGTACTACACCTTTAACATCATCATACCGTCTGTGATGCTATCACTACTCCTTTTGTTACAGTTGCTGTCCTGAGCCTTTCCTGGACGTGCCGTTCTGGTTCCACCTTCGCAGACGCACCAATTATTACACCTTTAACATCATCATTCCATGTGTGATGCTATCACTGCTCATTTTGTTACAGTTGCTGTCCTGAGCCTTTCCCGGACGTGACGTTTTGGTTCCACCTTCGCAGACGCACCACGTACTACACCTTTAACATCATCATCCCATGTGTAATGTTATCACTGCTTACTCTGGGCAGCTTCGTTCTCCCTGCAGAAAGTGGCGAGAAAGTTTCTTTGGGTCTCACTGTGCTACTCGCCTTCTCCGTGTTCATGCTGCTCATCGCGGAGAGTATGCCAGCCACGTCAGAATTTGTACCCCTCATAGGTATGTATTCACTCCCTTACAGGCAGCATCGTTCACTCACTCACTCACTCTTTTCCAGGTCAAACTCACAGGGCACAAGACGTTGTGAATCAACGTCAATGACGTTGATTCAACATCACAACAAAGTCTTGTGCTCTGTATGTATTCACTCCCATACAGGCAGCTTCATTCGCTCTCTCACTCACTCACAGACCCATATTGAGATCCCCAATTATAATTGCCACTGTATGTGGTTTAGCGTGTCGAATATAGTTGCCAATCAACTCTCGCAGCATCTGTAAATGTTGACCATTTGCTGGTCGATTTTGATCAGCTCACCCTGGTGGCAGGTTATCAACGAAATTTTCAAAGTTGTCTGATCAAGTCACTAATTAATTCAAAAAATGCGTCTTGTGTCTCTGATGGCAATGCTTTGTCTTGATTGGTTAAATAGTTTTTGAGTTATCAATGGGGGTGTTTAATGTTAGTAGTCAGGATCAAAGCCCTATGCATTCATCATATAGCAGCCCTGCTGATTCTTGACACCCCAGTTTTACACAAAATTTTACACAATCTTTAAATGATCACTATTTTATCATTATTTATACATTTACAGAAATTTGGAACATGCAATCACAAGATTTGGAGGTATAAATTGGCTTAAATTTTGGGAATTGATTTAAGTTAAAAAAAAGTTACATTTCATCCTAAAAGGCGAATTCTGTTTTGTTTGCCTTTTTCTGCTGCTGTAATATGAAAATATGTGGAATGCCAGGGGAGTCTACACAAAACAGCCCAAAACACACATTCTAGGGCCTTATCAAGTTTGTGATGCTGACATTTTGGCCACTTAAAAAAGCAAAAATCAGCATATATATATTATTTAATTTGTGTTATGGTAGGATATATTATATTCACTTTTGTTGTAGGAGTTTATTTGTCATGTATGTATTCACTCCCTTACAGGCAGCATCGTTCACTCACTCACACACTCTTTTTCTAATCATAATCGTCACTGTATGCGGTTTGGGGTGTCTAATATACCAGCCAGTCCACTCGCACAGCATCTGAAAATGTGTTTGTGTGTTTTGTCGCAGAGTGGCGAATAGGACACTTCTATTGCACATAGATTAAAGTTCGTATGTGGTGTTATTTACCAATAAAGGCAAGGCTATGTGTCAAATTTCACAAATAATACTAATTTTCACCCACTTGAAGTTGTGGCCGGTACACAACTTGTGTGTGTAAAAATTGAAACTAAATTACTTGGCTTTCAAAGGATGCGGACCATATGACAAATGCAGATCAAAGACAGATGACAAAATGAAAAATCAGCATGTATATGACCTAATTTGTGCTGTGTTAGTAGGATTTTTAATGTTTTACATTTGTATACTATACACACTTTTGTTGTAGGAGTTTATTTAACGGTTGTCATGGCGATGACCTCCATGTCGGTTGTGTTCTCGGTATTCATCCTTCACCTTCATCACAGAGGAGGTCACAGTCATCGTGCCCCGTCATGGTTACGGAAGCTTGCTCTGAGCTTTATGTCCCGAGCCATGTGTATGTGTCTGCATCCGAACCGCCAGGACTGGGACAGAGGCAGAGACAAGGATAGCGTACACACTCACATCCAGCCAGGGTATAGCAGCTTCAACGAGGGGTTCAGGGTGCAATCCGCCAAATACAGAGTGGAGAATGGACAGCTGCACCGCCAGACAGATAGCGGTGGGCAGCGAGATGATAAGCCAGAGGAGGCGTATGGTGGGGGAAGTGGTAATGCGGGGAAACAGAGCTGTTTCAGGTACAGACAAGCGGAGGCGGAGATACTCCGCTACCTGAGACTGGTTCTCAGCAAACAGGATAAGCTGGACTCAGAACGATTGGTGATACAGGAGTGGGAGCAAATCTCCAGGGTGTTTGACAGACTGTTCTTCTACATCTTCTTCCTTGTGGCTGTGTTTGCGACTATATCTTTGTTAGTGCTGAAACCAATGTCTAAGAACGTGAGCCTTAATGCACCTAGAGCTCCTCATACATCTTGACCTCTTTATCCTGCAATCCCACAATAACTAATTCAACACTGAAATATTTTAGTAAAAACGATGAAGATCAAAGTGGTTTTTTTTAATTTGAAATCATCATAAATGTCTTAGTCAGCTCTTCCCGAATCATTTGAATAACTACAGTATGTTATGCGTCTACGACCATTATAATTTTTTCAGTGCGGGGATCGATTTTAGTGTACAGACATTTTAAATGATTCATCTTCATTTCATTTAGAGAAGGTATTTTTATCACTCAACATGTTTTACATGCATCACTTTTATGGAAAATTTTGCTTTTTTTCATGCTCCATGCGTTTAGCTATTTTTTTTTTTGGGGGGGGGGGGTAAGGCATGTTTATGAACCAATAATAAATGCCCTAACCCCATCTCCTCTTTCCAAAGATAATCATGCATATCTACCCCCTGTCCGTATGATGTAATCTGCAGATATAAGCATATTTATCACGTATAATGTAAAGCATGCAGCGATTCACTTCCAGAGTCAGTATTTTGATCACATCCATGAATTGTAAGTCTTAACGCTTCCCGGATACAGATGTCCCAATCCTAGAGAACATATTGAATAACCCTCGTGTTGATGAATTGTTTGTTTTTATGTTTCATTTATTCGAAGTGTAAATTGCTGACACAATATCAAGCTTCAAATGACAAAAAATATTTATACTTATGAAAAAAGTCATCTCCAATATTGAATTATTGGATTACCTTATCATATACCCAAAACTATTTTATTAAATGTAGTGATATCTTCAAGGAGAACAAGGGTTGAAATAGACACGCTAATATTGATTTATATCATTATGCATAAATATATGCATAAATATTATAACTGCATGTAATTCATGTATTATTGTGATGTTTTGAGTAAACATGGTAAAAGCAAATGTTGTTTGATATTGTTTGTTTTCGAATTTTTTTTTTGTAAACACATTACAGGCTGCATGTGACATGGGCACATTGAGAATTCTCTGATATACCAGAGAATTAACAATGCGTTCATGCAAAAGTATTCCGTCGTGTGTTTAAATTATGTTTCCAAAGGACGCGCTTGAAAGAGTACTAAGTTTAATAAGTTGAAATAATAATTTTACAAACTATGTCTTCCGGGCACTGTTAGGACGTTGAATCAAGTCGATCAACGTCATTGATTTAACATCGCTACGTTGTCATTTCGGAGGTCACTTTCGGAGTTACCATCTTGAAAATATAGGCCTATTCAAAGTAAACAAACATGAGCACACGATGCAGGAAAAATCGGGAAACCCATTAGCTGATCACACAGGCCTACATTTTCTATAGGCCTAACTATGCCTAACTTTAAAGTGACATTTACTATGAAATCTGTGTTCATGTTAGTGTTCATGTTCATACCAGACAGTCCAGTCAGGTTTGATAATTTAGATTTGTAAATACCCGGTAATAGTACTGCATTATCTTTTTAAACTGACTTAAGTCACACAAAATGAGGTCCAATGCTCACCGGATGCAGGTGCAGCACTAGAATTGCTAGCCATCATCGCGGTCACCCCTGGCTAGTCCGTGCTAGCCATCACCGTGGTCACCCCTGGCTAGTCCATGCTAGCCATCACCGCGGCCACCCCTGGCTAGTCCATGCTAGCCATCACCGCGGTCACCCCTGGCTAGTCCGTGCTAGCCATCACCGTGGCCACCCCTGGCTAGTCCGTGCTAGCCATCACCGCGGTCACCCCTGGCTAGTCCGTGCTAGCCATCACCGCGGTCACCCCTGGCTAGTCCGTGCTAGCCATCACCGCGGTCACCCCTGGCTAGTCCGTGCTAGCAATCACCGTGGCCACCCCTGGCTAGTCCGTGCTAGCCATCACCGCGGTCACCCCTGGCTAGTCCGTGCTAGCCATCACCGTGGCCACCCCTGGCTAGTCCGTGCTAGCCATCACCGCGGCCACCCCTGGCTAGTCCGTGCTAGCCATCACCGCGGTCACCCCTGGCTAGTCCGTGCTAGCCATCACCGCGGTCACCCCTGGCTAGTCCATGCTAGCCATCACCGCGGTCACCCCTGGCTAGTCCGTGCTAGCCATCACCGCGGCCACCCCTGGCTAGTCCGTGCTAGCCATCACCGTGGTCACCACTTGGCTAGTCCGTGCTAGCCATCACCGTGGCCACCCCCTGGCTAGTCCGTGCTAGCCATCACCGTGCTCACCCTTGGCTGGTCCGTGCTAGCCATCACCGCAGCCACCCCTTGCTAGTCCGTGCTAGCCATCACCGTGGTCACCACTTGGCTAGTCCGTGCTAGCCATCACCGCGGTCACCCCTGGCTAGTCCGTGCTAGCCATCACCGTGGCCACCCCTGGCTAGTCCGTGCTAGCCATCACCGTGGTCACCCTTGGCTAGTCCGTGCTAGCCATCACCGCGGCCACCCCTGGCTAGTCCATGCTAGCCATCACCGTGGTCACCCTTGGCTAGTCCGTGCTAGCCATCACCTTGGCCACCCCTGGCTAGTCCGTGCTAGCCATCACCGCGGTCACCCCTGGCTAGTCCGTGCTAGCCATCACCTTGGCCACCCCTGGCTAGTCCGTGCTAGCCATCACTGCGGTCACCCCTGGCTAGTCCGTGCTAGCCATCACCGTGGTAACCCCTGGCTAGTTCGTGCTAGCCATCACCGCGGCCACCATTGGCTAGTCCGTGCTAGCCATCACTTTGGCCACCCCTGGCTAGTCCGTGCTAGCCATCACCGCGGTCACCCCTGGCTAGTCCGTGCTAGCCATCACCTTGGCCACCCCTGGCTAGTCCGTGCTAGCCATCACCGCGGTCACCCCTGGCTAGTCCGTGTTAGCCATCACCGTGGTCACCCCTGGCTAGTCCGTGCTAGCCATCACCGCGGCCACCCTTGGCTAGTCCGTGCTAGCCATCACCTTGGCCACCCCTGGCTAGTCCGTGCTAGCCATCACCGCGGCCACCCCTGGCTAGTCCGTGCTAGCCATCACCGTGGTCACCCCTGGCTAGTCCGTGCTAGCCATCACCGCGGCCACCCTTGGCTAGTCCGTGCTAGCCATCACCTTGGCCACCCCTGGCTAGTCCGTGCTAGCCATCACCGCGGTCACCCCTGGCTAGTCCGTGCTAGCCATCACCGCGGTCACCCCTGGCTAGTCCGTGCTAGCCATCACCGTGGTCACCCCTGGCTAGTCCGTGCTAGCCATCACCGCGGCCACCCCTGGCTAGTCCATGCTAGCCATCACCGTGGTCACCCTTGGCTAGTCCGTGCTAGCCATCACCTTGGCCACCCCTGGCTAGTCCGTGCTAGCCATCACCGCGGTCACCCCTGGCTAGTCCGTGTTAGCCATCACCGTGGTCACCCCTGGCTAGTCCGTGCTAGCCATCACCGCGGCCACCCTTGGCTAGTCCGTGCTAGCCATCACCTTGGCCACCCCTGGCTAGTCCGTGCTAGCCATCACCGCGGCCACCCCTGGCTAGTCCGTGCTAGCCATCACCGTGGTCACCCCTGGCTAGTCCGTGCTAGCCATCACCGCGGCCACCCTTGGCTAGTCCGTGCTAGCCATCACCTTGGCCACCCCTGGCTAGTCCGTGCTAGCCATCACCGTGCTCACCCTTGGCTAGTCCGTGCTAGCCATCACCGCGGCCACCCCTGGCTAGTCCGTGCTAGCCATCACCGTGGTCACCACTTGGCTAGTCCGTGCTAGCCATCACCGTGGTCACCCTTGGCTAGTCCGTGCTAGCCATCACCGCGGTCACCCCTGGCTAGTCCGTGCTAGCCATCACCGTGGCCACCCCTGGCTAGTCCGTGCTAGCCATCACCGTGGTCACCCTTGGCTAGTCCGTGCTAGCCATCACCGCGGCCACCCCTGGCTAGTCCGTGCTAGCCATCACCGCGGTCACCACTTGGCTAGTCCGTGCTAGCCATCACCGTGGCCACCCCCTGGCTAGTCCGTGCTAGCCATCACCGTGCTCACCCTTGGCTAGTCCGTGCTAGCCATCACCGCGGCCACCCCTGGCTAGTCCGTGCTAGCCATCACCGTGGTCACCACTTGGCTAGTCCGTGCTAGCCATCACCGCGGTCACCCCTGGCTAGTCCGTGCTAGCCATCACCGTGGCCACCCCTGGCTAGTCCGTGCTAGCCATCACCGTGGTCACCCTTGGCTAGTCCGTGCTAGCCATCACCGCGGCCACCCCTGGCTAGTCCATGCTAGCCATCACCGTGGTCACCCTTGGCTAGTCCGTGCCAGCCATCACCTTGGCCACCCCTGGCTAGTCCTTGCTAGCCATCACCGCGGTCACCCCTGGCTAGTCCGTGCTAGCCATCACCTTGGCCACCCCTGGCTAGTCCGTGCTAGCCATCACCGCGGTCACCCCTGGCTAGTCCGTGCTAGCCATCACCGTGGTAACCCCTGGCTAGTCCGTGCTAGCCATCACCGCGGCCACCATTGGCTAGTCCGTGCTAGCCATCACCTTGGCCACCCCTGGCTAGTCCATGCTAGCCATCACCGTGGTCACCACTTGGCTAGTCCGTGCTAGCCATCACCGCGGTCACCCCTGGCTAGTCCGTGCTAGCCATCACCGTGGTCACCCCTGGCTAGTCCGTGCTAGCCATCACCGCGGCCACCCTTGGCTAGTCCGTGCTAGCCATCACCTTGGCCACCCCTGGCTAGTCCGTGCTAGCCATCACCGCGGCCACCCCTGGCTAGTCCGTGCTAGCCATCACCGTGGTCACCCCTGGCTAGTCCGTGCTAGCCATCACCGCGGCCACCCTTGGCTAGTCCGTGCTAGCCATCACCTTGGCCACCCCTGGCTAGTCCGTGCTAGCCATCACCGCGGTCACCCCTGGCGAGTCCGTGCTAGCCATCACGGCGGTCACCCCTGGCTAGTCCGTGCTAGCCATCACCGTGGTCACCCCTGGCTAGTCCGTGCTAGCCATCACCGCGGCCACCCCTGGCTAGGCCATGCTAGCCATCACCGTGGTCACCCTTGGCTAGTCCGTGCTAGCCATCATCTTGGCCACCCCTGGCTAGTCCGTGCTAGCCATCACCGCGGTCACCCCTGGCTAGTCCGTGTTAGCCATCACCGTGGTCACCCCTGGCTAGTCCGTGCTAGCCATCACCGCGGCCACCCTTGGCTAGTCCGTGCTAGCCATCACCTTGGCCACCCCTGGCTAGTCCGTGCTAGCCATCACCGCGGCCACCCCTGGCTAGTCCGTGCTAGCCATCACCGTGGTCACCCCTGGCTAGTCCGTGCTAGCCATCACCGCGGCCACCCTTGGCTAGTCCGTGCTAGCCATCACCTTGGCCACCCCTGGCTAGTCCGTGCTAGCCATCACCGTGCTCACCCTTGGCTAGTCCGCGCTAGCCATCACCGCGGCCACCCCTGGCTAGTCCGTGCTAGCCATCACCGTGGTCACCACTTGGCTAGTCCGTGCTAGCCATCACGTGGTCACCCTTGGCTAGTCCGTGCTAGCCATCACCGCGGCCACCCCTGGCTAGTCCGTGCTAGCCATCACCGTGGTCACCCCTGGCTAGTCCGTGCTAGCCATCACCGTGGTCACCCTTGGCTAGTCCGTGCTAGCCATCACCGCGGCCACCCCTGGCTGGTCCGTGCTAGCCATCACCGCGGTCACCACTTGGCTAGTCCGTGCTAGCCATCACCGTGGCCACCCCCTGGCTAGTCCGTGCTAGCCATCACCGTGCTCACCCTTGGCTAGTCCGTGCTAGCCATCACCGTGCTCACCCTTGGCTAGTCCGTGCTAGCCATCACCGCGGCCACCCCTGGCTAGTCCGTGCTAGCCATCACCGTGGTCACCACTTGGCTAGTCCGTGCTAGCCATCACCGCGGTCACCCCTGGCTAGTCCGTGCTAGCCATCACCGTGGCCACCCCTGGCTAGTCCGTGCTAGCCATCACCGTGGTCACCCTTGGCTAGTCCGTGCTAGCCATCACCGCGGCCACCCCTGGCTAGTCCATGCTAGCCATCACCGTGGTCACCCTTGGCTAGTCCGTGCCAGCCATCACCTTGGCCACCCCTGGCTAGTCCATGCTAGCCATCACCGCGGTCACCCCTGGCTAGTCCGTGCTAGCCAGCACCTTGGCCACCCCTGGCTAGTCCGTGCTAGCCATCACCGCGGTCACCCCTGGCTAGTCCGTGCTAGCCATCACCGTGGTAACCCCTGGCTAGTCCGTGCTAGCCATCACCGCGGCCACCATTGGCTAGTCCGTGCTAGCCATCACCTTGGCCACCCCTGGCTAGTCCATGCTAGCCATCACCGCGGTCACCCCTGGCTAGTCCGTGCTAGCCATCACCTTGGCCACCCCTGGCTAGTCCGTGCTAGCCATCACCGCGGTCACCCCTGGCTAGTCCGTGTTAGCCATCACCGTGGTCACCCCTGGCTAGTCCGTGCTAGCCATCACCGCGGCCACCCTTGGCTAGTCCGTGCTAGCCATCACCTTGGCCACCCCTGGCTAGACCGTGCTAGCCATCACCGCGGCCACCCCTGGCTAGTCCGTGCTAGCCATCACCGTGGTCACCCCTGGCTAGTCCGTGCTAGCCATCACCGCGGCCACCCTTGGCTAGTCCGTGCTAGCCATCACCTTGGCCACCCCTGGCTAGTCCGTGCTAGCCATCACCGCGGTCACCCCTGGCTAGTCCGTGCTAGCCATCACCGCGGTCACCCCTGGCTAGTCCGTGCTAGCCATCACCGTGGTCACCCCTGGCTAGTCCGTGCTAGCCATCACCGCGGCCACCCCTGGCTAGTCCATGCTAGCCATCACGGTGGTCACCCTTGGCTAGTCCGTGCTAGCCATCACCTTGGCCACCCCTGGCTAGTCCGTGCTAGCCATCACCGCGGTCACCCCTGGCTAGTCCGTGCTAGCCATCACCTTGGCCACCCCTGGCTAGTCCGTGCTAGCCATCACCGCGGTCACTCCTGGCTAGTCCGTGCTAGCCATCACCGTGGTAACCCCTGGCTAGTCCGTGCTAGCCATCACCGCGGCCACCCTTGGCTAGTCCGTGCTAGCCATCACCTTGGCCACCCCTGGCTAGTCCGTGCTAGCCATCACCGCGGTCACCCCTGGCTAGTCCGTGCTAGCCATCACCTTGGCCACCCCTGGCTAGTCCGTGCTAGCCATCACCGCGGTCACCCCTGGCTAGTCCGTGCTAGCCATCACCGTGGTCACCCCTGGCTAGTCCGTGCTAGCCATCACCGTGGTCACCCCTGGCTAGTCCGTGCTAGCCATCACCGCGGCCACCCTTGGCTAGTCCGTGCTAGCCATCACCTTGGCCACCCCCGGCTAGTCCGTGCTAGCCATCACCGCGGCCACCCTTGGCTAGTCCGTGCTAGCCATCACCTTGGCAACACCTGGCTAGTCCGTGCTAGCCATCACCGCGGTCACCCCTGGCTAGTCCGTGCTAGCCATCACCGCGGCCACCCCTGGCTAGTCCGTGCTAGCCATCACCGTGGTCACCCCTGGCTAGTCCGTGCTAGCCATCACCGCGGCCACCCTTGGCTAGTCCGTGCTAGCCATCACCTTGGCCACCCCTGGCTAGTCCGTGCTAGCCATCACCGCGGTCACCCCTGGCTAGTCCGTGCTAGCCATCACCGCGGTCACCCCTGGCTAGTCCGTGCTAGCCATCACCGTGGTCACCCCTGGCTAGTCCGTGCTAGCCATCACCGCGGCCACCCCTGGCTAGTCCATGCTAGCCATCACCGTGGTCACCCTTGGCTAGTCCGTGCTAGCCATCACCTTGGCCACCCCTGGCTAGTCCGTGCTAGCCATCACCGCGGTCACCCCTGGCTAGTCCGTGCTAGCCATCACCTTGGCCACCCCTGGCTAGTCCGTGCTAGCCATCACCGCGGTCACTCCTGGCTAGTCCGTGCTAGCCATCACCGTGGTAACCCCTGGCTAGTCCGTGCTAGCCATCACCGCGGCCACCCTTGGCTAGTCCGTGCTAGCCATCACCTTGGCCACCCCTGGCTAGTCCGTGCTAGCCATCACCGCGGTCACCCCTGGCTAGTCCGTGCTAGCCATCACCTTGGCCACCCCTGGCTAGTCCGTGCTAGCCATCACCGCGGTCACCCCTGGCTAGTCCGTGCTAGCCATCACCGTGGTCACCCCTGGCTAGTCCGTGCTAGCCATCACCGCGGCCACCCTTGGCTAGTCCGTGCTAGCCATCACCTTGGCCACCCCTGGCTAGTCCGTGCTAGCCATCACCGCGGCCACCCTTGGCTAGTCCGTGCTAGCCATCACCGTGGTCACCCCTGGCTAGTCCGTGCTAGCCATCACCGCGGCCACCCTTGGCTAGTCCGTGCTAGCCATCACCTTGGCCACCCCTGGCTAGTCCGTGCTAGCCATCACCGCGGTCACCCCTGGCTAGTCCGTGCTAGCCATCACCGCGGTCACCCCTGGCTAGTCCGTGCTAGCCATCACCGTGGTCACCCCTGGCTAGTCCGTGCTAGCCATCACCGCGGCCACCCTTGGCTAGTCCGTGCTAGCCATCACCTTGGCCACCCCTGGCTAGTCCGTGCTAGCCATCACCGTGGCCACCCTTGGCTAGTCCGTGCTAGCCATCACCTTGGCCACCCCTGGCTAGTCCGTGCTAGCCATCACCGCGGTCACCCCTGGCTAGTCCGTGCTAGCCATCACCGTGGTCACCCCTGGCTAGTCCGTGCTAGCCATCACCGCGGCCACCCTTGGCTAGTCCGTGCTAGCCATCACCTTGGCCACCCCTGGCTAGTCCGTGCTAGCCATCACCGCGGTCACCCCTGGCTAGTCCGTAATAACAGACTGTGTGTGTTTATGTCAAGCTCGGACTACCCCTGGCCAGCGTCTAGCATTGACTCACCCCTTGTACACCCTATCAGTTAGCCGAGTGAACAACGTTTCTGGGCGAGCGTGGCTTTGATACCAACTTTAAATCTCTCTTCTGGACTGAATCTGATGAGCTATGGCCAATCTAACATCATCTTGCTCATCATAAATATATTTTCTTACATATCAGTGATTCTTGAGCTGATACATGACATATTGGACCTGAATTTATGTGAAATACAACTACAATTCACGGCGATATAGTTTGCATCAACCTTTGCCAGTGCGACATGGGCTATGTGAGTAGAATTCGTCCGCTGAAGGCGCATGATCAGACCGCCTTGAAGTTGTTGATAAACACAAAACCACGTACGTGAAGCACAGGAAAAACGGCAGATACCACGTGCGATGACGTCATCTCACAAAATATAGCGTTTCCATCCCAATCCAAATGAGAACACTTGGTAGCCTCAAGTGTAGTTTCAGATAAATAAGTTGAATATGAACATACTTTTCCCTTATAACAATGAAAAATCTTCACATATAAGCGTCAAATATGATAGTGGAGATGTATACATTGCAGGTAAGTCAGTGAATTGTGATTTAACCTCCAACAGGGCACCGTTAATGTCCGTAGCAGGACAGCGGTTGTACACAATTTAGCGCCCTAGGCCGGCCAGCCCTACATATCGGTGCGGGTCTATTGAAATGATGTAATTACAACAAACATGATACGTTGAATGGATGCAGTTTCAATGTTAATCCAGATTCAATAATGGGTGTTTGTTGTGTTGATGTCATGTGTTGTGAGGCCCAGTCGAGAGAGGGTTCCAACAAACACAAAACATTTGTACAACATTTGTACAACGTCGGCCCAACGGCTTCGACATTGGTCCAGCATTGTAAAAATGTGACGCAAATATTTTGTGTTTGCTGGAATTCACGTTTTCAGTTTTGACAATAACTGATAATTAGTAGACTATCAAGATAGTCTGCTAAATTACAGTTACATCAGTTCTGAACATTTAAATTGTAATATTTTGGCGGTTGGGAGATTTTAATATCATCTTATAGATATTGTGAAAAGATGTGTTGTTGGCGATTTTTTTATAGCTGAAACTTCTCCTGGTTATTTGCCTTTAATTACTTTGCCAACGAGACTTACTGATACAAGAGGTACATTATTCTATAAATATTTTGTAGCTTCAAATACTGTAAAATGTACTTCTGGTATCCTTACTGATAGTGGTATCCTTACTGATAGATTTTCTGACAACCAGCTATATTTTCCAGCATTAATTTACATCCCCGACATAAAAAAAATAATGAAGTTGTTATTGTACGCAAACATACCCAAGAATCCATAAATAACTTTAAGCAAGAACTAGAAACATCTAATATACTTAGTAAATTATATTTACGTCCAGATACTGGCCCTAATAACAATTTTTATATTTTCGATAATTGCATTGCCGAAATGAAAGACAAACACTTAAAAAACATAACAGTAAATTTCAATCAATATAGAGCTATGCGTATGTCTGATCCGGCGCAGGGGCGTTCCTAGAGGCTTTTTAATGTGTAACCGTTTTCGTAAAAAAAGGCAAATGGGGGGGATTGTGGGTCCTCCTCCAAGGAAATTTGAAATTATGTATATAGATTTTTTTTTTGCTAATTAATGTGTGACCGTTTGCGTACGTTGCGTTTAGGGCGTTACACCCCTGTCCGGAATCTACTGAATTTTCACTTATCAAATCAAACCTCCATCGCTATAATAAAATAGAAGTCTAATTGAAGAAGCGAAACAATGTTATTATAAATTTGGTTTTCAAAATTTTAACATAATATAAACTATTTTGGTTAGGGGTTTTGTCAAGTTAAAAAATGGCCAATCCGAGATTTTCTCAGATTTTTTTAACTTGACAAGACCCCTTAACTATAAGCAGCATATTAAATACAAAGAAGCTCACTGATATCCCACAATTTTTCACGTGGAACAATACAACTTTTAAAGATAAGACGGAAATTGCAAATCACTTAAATTTATTTTTTACAAATATTGTTCTTGAACTTGCAAGTAAAAGCAAAATTCATCCTGATAAATCATATAAAACAAATTTAGTTGAAAAAACATTACCTGATTTTTAATGCAATCTTATAGGTAATATTGATATTATCGAAGCAAAAGATTATTTTGAAAATAAGACCTGCTGTGGTGTAGATGGTATCTCCAATTCTTTTTTAAAATCTATCAAATCGGTAAATGTCCAGCCAATTAATGTTTTAATTAATAAAATGTTAACGACGGGATTCAAACTAGGCATGAATTGTGACTTTTCAAGTAACAATAATATTTGGGCTAGGTTTTATGAGTTTTTCTGGCGGCCATTTCGGGTTATTTTTATTATGACAGATTAATCGGAATTTCACGTTTTTCGATTTTTTTTGGCAGCCATTCTGAAGTGGAATTTTAGACTTCGGATTTCAGACTTCAAATTTCAGACGTCCCCAATGAGCTTTTGCATTTTTAAATAGATATATATTTGTTTGTCAAATGGAATCGCATTCAACGCTAGCCCAACATTAAAACAACATTGATTCAACATATTGTGTTTGAATAAAATGGCAACTGTTATTTTAATTGTAGCATTTAAAAGGTTTCAACTGTCCATACCAAATGCACAATATTGGTTCAATACTGGGCAATTGTCTGCGACGCTGGCCTGGAATTTATTATCAAATCTGGTGACTAAAGTGTGGGGTAGGTCTGGGATGTCGTGCAAGCCAAAAGGCAGTATCTGCTCACTTTACAAGTGAAAAAATACTGCATTGTGCATTTGAAGAGCAGCATAGTGCAGTATCTGCTCACTTTACAAGTGGAAATTGCCTTTTGCCATTCAAGAGTATAGTGTTCCATGAAATCATGGATAAATCCGGAAGAACATGTTGGATGACTTAGAAAAGTCATAGCACCCCTCCTGAATACTCTGGGAATATTGGGTCAAAATTTCAAGTAGAAAAGTCATAGCATCCCTCCTGAATACTCTGGGAATGTTGTGTCAAAATTTCAAGTTGATTAGATAAAAAAATAATAAGTTTCAAGTTCCGTTGAAAGCCCAAATATAATTAATGTCTTTAAGAAAGCCGCCTTTAAAAATTATGCTGAAAAAACCTTATTCATCTGTTATTGCTATTTGAGCCATAGTGTCAAATTCATGTATCAAATATAAAAAGAAAACTTGTTTTTTCGACACTTTACTGAGGAAAAGGTTTCTTATTATTATAATCTTATTCTTATTATTAGTTGTCTTTAACACAATATGGAGATTTATGACCATGATTGCAATTTTGCTATGAATTTTTCTATTGATTTACAGCTCTTTTCATTGAAAAAATGGCAAATAGGGGTGCTTGGGCAAACATAATTAACAAACATTTTTGTAGATTTTTTTGGTGAAACATATTTTTAATATTTTCAACATATATGCTTAACAATTAGTCATTTTTTTAATAAGGGGGGGGGGGGTTGAAAATGCCCTGAACGAAGCCCTTACGCTACAGCTACATCCCGATATGGATTAGTACACCTTTGTGTAGCTTTGTGACAAATTCGGTGCTTTATCACATTATGAAAGATTTCACCTAATTTGGGGCATTTATTATAATAATTCGTCGAAAAAGGGGAGTGAACCGCTATCGCCCCATGGATCCGCCCTTGATTTGTTTTAATAAACTACTAACTTCACTAATAAATAGTTTTGTAGACATATGTGGTGAAAAAAAATATTTTAACTACTAATTACTTTGATTTCTTTGAAAAAAAGGGGAATGAAAATTTCCCGAAAAAAGCCCTTCCACTACAGCTGCAAGGTAGTTCCCCTTCCGATCAGAATACTCGAGAGTATCTCTGTACCAGATTTGGTGCTTTTATCACAATGTGAACGATTTTACCCAAATCTACTATACTAACCCGCTCAATGAATAAAGTGTCTTATTCACTGAGCCGTGGCTGTATTTTCCCATACCGCATAGCAATTAAGCAACTTCACAGATACCATGGTACTTTGTAACTTTTGCAATAAAAGATTAATGTATCAAATTGGCTTTTTGGCTTACTTGTTTTGGGGCATAAAAATAAATTGGACAGAATGTCAAAAATAATCTTCTAAGAACGTTTTGTTACAACATTAGCGATTAAGGTTCTAGGAACGTTCCAATAATGTTCCAATGTTGAATGCGAACGTTCTGCTAACCTCCCAAAAACTCATTTTTTAAGTTCTAAGAACGTTGTCGGGTGATGTTTTCAAAACTTTTTTAACGTTCTCCTAACGTTCTAAAAACGTTATTTTGTTAGTTTGCAATGTTAGCGAATAAGATTCTAGGAACGTTCCAATAATGTTCTGTTCCTATGTTAAAGGAAAACGTTCTGCTAACCTCCCAAAACCCAACTTTTTAACTTTTAATAAACGTTCTCAGAGAATGTTTTCATAACTTTTTCATAACGTTCTCCTTACGTTCTAAAAACGTTATTTTGTTAGCTTGGAAATTATGCAATAAATAAACCCCAAGCAGTCAGTAGTATTGAAAATAATGTGAGGGTGATAGTGCCAGGATTAATACCAGACGTCCAGTGATGGTAGGTGAGCGGTGATATTAAATGTTGTTTTGGGCAGCAAGTACTACAATATTTTGTATTCTGTCAACGTTTATTCATTCACCCCAGCAGTTGCACTTCAAACACACTGCACTTGTGGGTCTACCAGGAGAGCCCACACACAAAAGTGGCTTTGTAAACCTTGCCACAGCACCACCTCACATAGCAGCAACACCACCTTGGCCAATTAAATGCACATTATTTTTCAAAGCTTACCTTTTAAACAAGTTGTGGGATCACATTGGCCATCAGAGGACATCAATCCAATAGTAGTAGTAGTCAGAGTTGGGGTCAATTCCGGAATTGAATGGGAATTGAGCTCAATTCCTGACTCAATTCCAGGAATTGGACTATGAATTGGAATTTAAAAAAAAGGAATTGGAATTGAATTGGAATTGACAAACAATGCCCGGAATTGATAAAGGAATTTACTTTTTTTAACCATGTTTATTTTTTAAGCGCTATTAAACGCATGAGTGATCATCACTTTTGTCATTGCAGTAGAATTTTACCTGATATATGTTGATTTATATGTGTATTATAATAATAATAAGAAACTTATATTAAAAGGTTTATTTAAGTTATGTAAAAATACTTATTTAAATAACTTATGGCCATCAAGATTAAATAAGACTGTGATGCGTAATCTAAATAATAGTTGTAACAAGATTGCTCATGCTAAGTTGGAGCAATTCAATCTAACTATCAAAGATTGGTGGATATACTTGTTATTTGTTACTTGTTGTTACTATACACCCTTGATTTACTCCCGCGGACTGATGTAACCAGCCGGTAACAGTTTTGCCAAGAAATTCGACTCATGACAACTCAACTAGTGTCAACACCTACTGTATAGTGTTAGAGAATCACCATCGAGTGGCTGAATTATCATCAAAATGAGACGCCGAGCCGGCGTTGGTTTAATCTTGGCCGTCATCGGAAACGACGGGCCAACATTATATCAACATTGGGTCAATGTTTCGTGTTTGCTGGCTTAAAGTTCTGGAAATAATTGTACTATTATTTTATTAATGCTCTCCTTATATATTCGCGCAAGGATGATCAAACTGTTTAACTATCACTTTTGTGCTACTTAACAGCATTTTTTAACATTTGTAATTAAAAAGTAATGCTTGTCTCATGGGCATAATTTTAGTTCTCGTATTTGTTATATTTTTGTCATTTGGACGTCTACAGTTTATAAAACAATAACGAGTCATGATTAGACTTAAGTGAATGAATGGCTTAGAACATACCTATCGCTTGTCCTTCGAGTTGGTGGAACAAAAGAAATATCGGGACCTTGAAACGAATGAGTTTCCAATAGATGTTGAGCCAATGCTGATTTAATATTGGGAAAGCGCTGGAGCAACATTAAAGCAACATTGGGTTAACATCCAGTGTTAATAGGAAGGAAGTAATGCAGCGTAGCCAAGTGCTCTATTTGACCCTTTGATTACTTCGCTAATATGCCTTTTGTGCCTTAGAGGTTATCCTTATTCTTATGGTATATTTATTTGCCACACGCTAGAATTAGATATTAAAAAAATAGTATAATCGGAAAATAAATAATGTGAATAATTGCATCAATTGAAATACAACAATAGATCCTACGTTGATTTATTATTAATACGAGTTTATTTGAGTGAGGTGTGGGTCGACACGCCATATCCTCCACAGGGTCAGACTTATCAGAGTTTCAAGTAGCACGGCTTGTCGCGAGACATTGTGCTAATTACACTGCCGTGTTGATGGCAATTGTGGCGTAACAGTTAGTCTATAGAAATAACACGCTCACATCCGCGTCCACACGAGTACAACTCCGTCATCAAGTATTAAAAATGTACTCCACCCTACTAATATTGAAGTTTAGTAAGTGTAACATGTTTAAATATGTTTACAAGATAATAAATAAAATGTATTTTATTTTATATCAGGTTTTATTATTTTATTGTATATCAAGTTATTATACAGCTGTTCTATGTGTATCAAAAGTCTCATTCTTGGGTGGAATTGACAAGGAATTGACTTTTTAGGAATTGAATTGGAATTGACTTTTCTCAAAACCAAAGGAATTGGAATTGACTCAGGAAATGATAAAAAGGAATTGGAATGGAATGTGGAATTGATAAAAAGGAATTGACCTCAACTCTGGTAGTAGTAGTAGTAAATCTTTGCTTTACGTCACTTCTCGGCACAAAAGGTCTTTTAAGTGACATTGTAATACGATAAAAACGTTGTAGTCAATTGATGAGATGAATGATGTACAGATGATGATGTGAGGGTGGGGGTGATAGGGCATGGTGGGTTATTGAGAGCGTTTTCCTTTGCTCGCCCGATAAGGGGTTCTGGGCATGTCTAGGGGATATACCTACAGGCATGCCAAGTAAGGGCGGAGACTTGAGTTTTCCCTGTGCAATTTAAAGCGGAAAGTCTGTGGCATTTTGCGCAGCTCCGCTAACCTCGGGTCGGATAGTCCCCAGAGTAACAATAGGAAGGATAACTCCCTCTGGGTAGCTCCACTCATCCCACGTTAGAGACCTAATGTCAAACACGCTATTGCCGGTTATTTAAGGCTACCAATCAATCTAATAGCTGGTTTTCACAATTGCAGAGCACAATTCATAAAAGAGCTCCTGGCTGGAATACTCAGACACCTACACGTCTCTGTAATTACATCTTGGTGGTCTCCACATAGGTAAGAATTTTATGAAGGGCATAGGACAGTATGTTACGACTCAGGTCTACACTGTATTTGGGTTAATAGCTCTATATTTAGGCCAAAAACAACTGAGAACAACTTTTTGACTAAATTGTACAATCGCATAGTCAGTGCATAAGCTTAGACTTGCCAAGAAGTATGAAATTGGAAACAAGCTTCTAGAAAAGTAGTAGCTTGGGCCTACAATATTTTGATTATGACTATGCAATTGTGGCACTGTACAATTGTTGAATGTATCGGGCTGTGGGGTGATGACCATGTCGGCGGGCGGTGGAGAAATTTCCAGACTCTGCTTAATATAAATTCAATAAAAACATTGTAAAGAACTGTGAAAGGCTGTGGCTGCATGGATCAGACGACACAGCCCTCCTCCACGATGCCTAGGTTGAGAGTGGTAAGCGCTCAAGATTTGGCGGTAAAAACCTTAGGGCGGGACCATTCGGGAAGTTCCCGAAATCCAAAGGGTCTCGACTTGGGTTAAGTGACAATGTATGATCACAAACTAATTTCAGGGGAAAAGCGTCAAAGTCGTCCGTCTGTCCAAACAGTGCGCTAAATCCATAGTAATTATAAAATATTTCAACTGACTGGGTGAAAAAATATAGGGTAGGTAGGTGGCGAACATCATGCACGCAGCGTAAAAAAAGTTTTTTAAAGTCCATTTGTTTCCTATCCTCTTAACACTATTGTTCTCTATATCATGCATGTGCTGCTTTCTGCATGCGCCGTCCGACCCTATTCAACTTTAATTAATACATCCAATACTGATTAATGAAGTTACCGTTGAAGATTACTTAAATAATGTTACCTTACGTGCCTGAATTATGCCAGGCCTGGCGAAATCATATTTACAAATTACGATTACACGGTATACGAGCAGTTGGTCGCACCATAAATGTCATTGGGTGTCACTAAGGCTTGGACCAACTGTACAGATCGAGCCGTAGTATGGATTTTACGTCCAACTCTTTGTCTGTTTCACGTAATTATCCGATATTTCTTTATCGCTGTCGGCGATGTTTGAGTTATGTCTAACATCCTTTCGTCTGTTCGTATCATTTATATCGATATTTTTATCCCTTAAATGTAAGGGTACACGTGAGTACGTTCTTGAACTACCGTCGTTTCCTGTTAGCGCGCATAACAGCGGGGGTTCGAGAATGCGCTGCTGTATATGGCTTGTGCTGTATAGGCAAGTGTGCTCTAGTTGCTTGGGATTGTGGAGTGATTGCCGGACTTCAACCGGTGCTACGTGTCGAAAACTGTTTCTTTATACTCGTGTACGATTCGACTCCTCTGATTCGACTCCACCTTGCCTTTCATGAGGATTTTCATAATTCTGCCGCTCCTGTAGATGACCTTATACTGTCCATCGTAAGGGGCAGTCACCGGCGGTGCAATTGCGATTCGTCACAAAAATACATGCGAGCATGTTATAAGTTTCCTTATATTAGAACGTATCTTTCTGTATGGTATCGCGCGGTGGGCACATTCGGAGATGCGACATGGCTACCCTAGCCCGGTATGACTGGGCCGCCTAACTCATTAACTGTGTAAAAACGACACTTGCGCTGCCTACCAAAAAACTCGGTTGGGAAGAAATTGAGACGTATATTTCAAGTGCCTATGAAAACAAGGCCATTTTCAGCAGGTGTAAACTTGTGATCGTATTGGAACTATTACATTTAAAAATGGAGTTCAGTGTGTCAGAGCTTTGCGATGTCATCAGGGTAGGCTACCTGTAGCTTGTCAGAGTAATTATCTAAATCTGTAAATTCACTTGGTTGTGCCATAAAACATCTCGGCGGCTGATCTGCCAAGTAATTCTTTAATGGCGGAATGAACGCAGAGTAATACGGCAGGTAATGTTGTTGTCCATGGGTTCGGTGATTCGCGTGCCATAATGGCAGCTTTAAGTTGGCAGTGAAAGCGCTCGACCATGCCATTCGACTGGGGGTGGTAGCTCGTTGTGCGATTTCTGACTATACCAAATTGGTTACACAAATTATCCCATAATTTGGATTCGAACTGAGCGCCTCTATCTGTGGTGATAGTAGCACGCATTGGTATGGCTTCTGGAATCGGTAGACGCAGGTTAGTAAATATTTGAATCCGTCCGAGTACGGTAAAGGGCAAACTATGTTGACATGAAGGTGATTGAGTCTCTCTTTAGGCTCATTAAACTTGCCAAAGGCTGATTAATTATGTCGAGCAACCTTCACCATCTTACAACCATTACAACTGCGGCACCAATTTGCGACATTAATATTCATACCATGCCAAACGAATCTACCAGTGATCGCGGTTTTGTTGCTTTATTCGATCGGTGTCCTAATCAGTGTAAAGTCATAAAAACTTTTTTCCGAAATTTGTCTGTAATGTACGATCTAGCGTGGCCAGTGGACACGTCACACCAAATCAAATTATTATCAAATGATTTGAGTAACTGAAAATCCAACGTAGAAGAAGTCGAATGGCGCAACCATGTGAATTCAGTGTCTATAGCCAGATCTTCACTTAATTCTTTATAGCCAATTAATGAAGCACTGCCAATAACTGACACAGATGGTCATGACAGAGCGTCGGCTACGGTATTTGTTTCGCCTTTAACATATCTGATATCGGTTGTAAATATGTTACCACACAAAATACTTGTTGAAAACAACAGATAAGTTGTAATAATAGTTTATTCAATTTGCACCATTGACATTGCAGTTAACAATCATAGCATTCATTGCAGACTGTGGATGTCTCAAGCCTATATTTCATATGGTGGCTGTCAGCTGCACTTACCCCTTAAAGCGCTAAAATATTTCAATAAAAACCATGGAGACCAAAAGTTTTTCTCAATTTGAATCATCATCCATGTATTACTCAGCTCTTCCCGCTTCATTTGAATACCTATGTTATAGGTATACGGCCATTATAAATATTTTAATTCTTTCACCTGATCTGCCCTGCTTATTTGAAAAGTAAGCAGTTACTCTTGATTGTATTTAAACAATAGTGGTGGAAGGACAGAACTTTATTCGCATATGAAAGATAAGGTCGAAACATTCCACAAACGTTAGACATATATTTCCACAACACAAAGACATGGTCAGGTAACAATAACAGATAAAACTATAGTACTCTCGTGGACATGGCTAGCCAAGTTCAATGTCACAATGAAGGCATTCATTAGACCCCGCTAGCCAACCTCAATGTCACAACGAAGGCATTTAGTAGAAGGACCACAGAGCTACTCTCACATCAAATAGTCCCTTTGGATATGATAGGGTGTATCCGTCTCTTTGAAAAGTGGCAGATCCACTCTTTCATATCCCAGAGTTCGAAATAGTTTCCTCTGCGTCGATTCGGGTGTACACATCATTCAAACCATTATCATACACTAAAATAAAGAGGTGTGTTGTGTCACATAGAGGTCAGGCAGGTACAGCTTAGTCAATAGAAATGCTGCATGGCATTGTTTAAGAAGAATATGATGTGAACTTGCGCTAAGACATAAACTAGACTGGTTTAAAAGTGCAACATAATCACTATTTCATTTCTCTCAGGCAATATAGTTTCCATTTTGCAAATGGGTATTTTTCATATATATTGCCATCTCTGTCCTACCAGGTACTTATTTACATATGAATGAAGTGAAGCACATGGATACAACATCGATATAACGGCTGGGCCTATCTGACATTCAGGTAATGTTTTGTTAATGTTTGCACAGCGTCGCAGACGGTGACCCAGCATTAAACCAGCTTTGGCTGAATTTAACAAAGCTGGGATGAAACTGTCGTCTGGAAGACAGACCAGACATTTTTTGGCGACCCAGGGACAGAACACACAGACCAGAGATCATGTTTTGAGATTTCAAATGAAAACCCTAGTCCATCTAAATTGGTTCTAATGCCTACTATTTTTCTCTCATTCAAAACTTCATTGATAACACAATGCTTCAACTCTATTGTTTGAAGAAAAAACATGTAATAATTTACATTATTTGATCAACTTAGCAAACACTTTTACCAATTTCAGTTTGGTTAAGTTATGAGCTAAACTGTTAACCTATTACCGCAAAGTTATCTTATCTAAATTGTCACCCCCTTTGAAGCTGTGTCACGCTACAGCGACCCACAACTTCCAAGTAGGTGAAAATTACGCATATTTGCTTAACCCTTTCAGGCCTGAATTTACCGTTGTCATCTTCATCCACTACAAACCGCGAAGTGCTGTCGCAATTCTCGACTTGTAGTGGATGAAGATGATTTGATGTGGTTTAAAAATTGAAGAAAATTGCCATGTATTGGTAAACCAGTTTCATGGAAATTTTCGTTCTAAAACCCTTGGTTTCAGGGAAATTAGGACTGTTTTCATGGATGTAAGATGATCCTTTAATGCATCGAGAAAAGGGTTAAAGACACATTTCATTCTCAATAACAGTGATTGCATCGACCAAAGGGAACAGATTAAAAATATATACAGATGGACAAAACTATCAGCTTGACTTGAGAACAATGTCCCCTGATTTATAGACCACACAGTGACAGAACACACCTCTTGGCTACACGTCTGGACTCAGTCATTTATAATATCACATAAAATATACCTAATGGTAAATGGAATGCTGACGTACTTCCCAGCAAACCGGCACGTTAATTGCAATGCTGGCGTGACAGAAGCAAATCGGCATTGGACCAACGTGTCAAACACGAAACCAATGCTGGTATGATATTGGACCAGTGGTGTAGATTTGTAGATGGTTATCCTACACCAAACCAGCATTGATCAACATGTGTCATTTACTGGGCTGTCAATATCTACAGATATACACTTTTACATCTTTATATATATAGTTCTCATATAATAGAACGCTACAATATATGTTCGTCAAACCCTCTGTCAAACATTCTATGCGCCCATGTTATATGAATTCTGTCTATTTATACTAACTAAATGCATAAATTCCAATTATCATTATAATAATCTAACATAACAAGAATAATTGAATTTAATATACAATTTAATTATTTTGAGACAGTGATTCAGGTTCCCATAAATTTTACATTCTTGCAGAGTTGACACAGGTTGTACAGCTGACCAGGCAGCGACTTGACAAAATAATAATGATAATTTGAAAGTGGGCGAGTTGGTCAAGGTCCCAAAAAAGGATTAGAAAAGAACAGAAAAAGCCCTGCATGCAGCCACGCCAAGCGAGAGACCAGCGAACATTATATTTCTGGGCGGAAATGTTAAGGTTCCTGCGGGTCTACTCTTCTTAAAAAAATGACTTTTAATGACTTTTTCACCTGAAATTCAATGACTTTTCAATGCTAAAAATTACCAAATTAATACTTATGTATACCTTTTTGTCAGATGTTAAACGCAAAATAACAGCTAGACCTGGAAGTATATGCCTACTGCAGGCACCTTCCGACAATAATGATGGGTGACAATGACTTTGCGATCAAATTAAATTACATTTTAATGACTTGAAGTCTTTCAATTTAATGACTTTATATGACCAGCAGGAACCTTGTTTGTTATCTTTCCGCGATGTATGATGTGCATCATTTACAAAGGACTTGTCTAATATATAACATGAATTCCACACACTGTCGCTTAGCAAATTCCAGATTCATAATTTTAAAAATTTCCATTTCTAAAACCCAATTGGTAAACTTTTCAATAATTTTCAGTGACATCTCATTTGTTTTTAAACTGGCATATAATATATATATATAATAAAACAATATATAGTATGATATATATAATATAGATTTAAACACTGAGTCTAGCAACAGGATATCGATTAAGGTCAAACACAAAATATGAAACATATTCAAAAACAATTCAAGTACACATATATTTCTGTGAAATAAAAAGGATTTAATTCCACAGAGTACACTTGGCATTTAAGAGTTATACCTGCCACTGCTGAGTGTTAGATACACCCTTTGAGCTGCGAGGGGGGCTTAATTATTCTTGACTATGTCACGCTACATGTACCCTGAATAATATCAAACCCAGAATTATACAGTTACCTTGCGATGAAAGGGTGTATCTGCCACTGTACAAAGTGGCAGATACATCTTTTAATATCTAAGGGGCCTGTATGTAGCAGAACCTGAATCCCATCTACTTCACACGAATACGACAAAAAACATAACACATGTAAAATAGCGACTTTAAATTGAAAATAGCTTTTTGTTTTTGTAACATTGTATATATCACCATCATTTTCACATACATATTTCGTCCTCTGGTAACGTAAAGGTCACACCTGACACAACTAACATATAGTAAGCTTTAATACCAACATTGTGATTTGTTCGTTTTTTGCAACATAATTGTTCGGAGATAACAACTGCAAGTAAGTAAACTTTTTACTTAATGTCACCTTTTGACTGTCCGGGAGGGCCAATTTAGTGCATTTTTAATACCAATAACAAAGAAATAATACATTTTACTGCGTTTAGTAAAAACCCTATGTTAGACCCATGTTTGACTCCCGATAGTATATCTGAAAGTATATACTGTAAATTAAAGTGTATCACGTGCACCACTCTGCAGCGATCCCTCGATAGTTGATGCAGTTGAAACTTTACCATGCTGTATCCTAATACGGTAAATACTCCACATCATCAAATCACATCCAAAATAAACATCGTCCTATTAAACATTAAAAAAACTTGTTATAACAACTCACTTTATCATGCATACCAGAGGAAGAAAAAAATGACGTAGTTTTTGTCTACCCTACTGACATCGTAGTTTTTGTCATGATGCTTCATAAAATCTCAAAAAGAAACCACTTGAAAAAAAAGACACAAGTTTAGACAAATTTCATTAGCATGTAACATCAGCATGTAACATTAAACGAAATGCGGGCATTGAACCAGCATTGGTCGTAACAATAGCGACTGAGACGGATTAACAACAAGAATAACAACAGCGCTTATAATGATAATAATAGTAATAATTATAATAATGTAATAATAATAAACCTAATATTAACAGTAGTAGTACATGCCAGGGCTGTCGACAGAAGGCGTCTCTTAGACACTGAGTATTATGATCAAGGTGACAAACAAGGTCACAAACTGCACATCTTAGTAGCTATCCCATAATAGAATTACAATACACATTAACTACAATACATACGCATAATGTCATGTCTTGAGATAAAATATGTCGCTCAACCAAACTGAGAGACTATGACGGTATCGTCATATTGAGGGTCTATATTTACAGACTGTTCATTCCATGTTTATTTCAACTGATATACTGCCCTGCGAAGACTGGCAGCAGTATCTGCTTACTTGACAAGTAAACAGCTACTGGTGTTTGTATTTGCGCTACAGAATAGACAGCAAAACAACAGAACCTGAAATCGGCTCGTTATTGATATCGGCCAGTATCTAGGCCTACCATAGTGTCTATCTAGGTCTACCATAGAGCAGTGTATATTTGCAGGCTGCACTGTATATTATAATTATGATTATATATTATTTTTTTCAGCAGACATAAGACATTGACCTGCTGACCCCATCCTCTACATAGCTGGGGCAAAATGGACAAATGTTGCACGTTTGCTGGGTTGGTCCTGGTTGGTCCTGGGATAATCTCAACCATATTATTTATCAATTTACAAACAATGTAGCAGGCCTACAGCAGTTCTTCAACATAACATAACCAGTGTCTGACACTCATCATGCTTTAAATCCTTATATATATGGTTCATTTAGTACAATATACAGATAAGTAGTCAAACCGATATGACACAGCAGAACCAGCCATGGGAGACCACCTTTATGGGAGATCAACCCTTATGGGAGACCAACCTGCCATGGGAGACCACCCTTAGGGGAGATCAACACGTAAGGGAGACCAACCTGCCATGGGAGACAACTAACTGGTTCCCCGAATTCAGCTTTTTCGTTGAAGAAGACGATCAGTCTTGAAGGACCACTTTTAATGTGCTTTATGGACTGTGTGGTCTTCCATAACAAGGGCGCGGTTTCTGTATTGTACTTCAGTAAGAAGTGTCAGCTTTGCACTTCAGTACGTTAAAAAACCGGCTCCTGCGGCCGGTTTCTGTAACGTACTGAAGTAAAAAATGAGGTGGGCTGGCTTACGTAGCATACCTAAGTAAAAAGTTTACTTTTTACTTTGTATGTTATAGAAATCAACCACAGGGGCCAGTTTCTGTAACATACTTAAGTACAAAAGTACGATACAGAAAATGGCCCCAGGTTCCACTGTACTACATTGGAACCTGTTATGGAAGACCCATCAGTCTTGAAGGACCACTTGTCATGTAATATGGGGGTGGTCTCCCCAAACAGTTTCCATTGTACAACAAAATACGGTGTTTTATATCATTCAATATACATTATATTATATATTGTTTTTCATTTCAGGGAATGTAAAATAAAGCATAGTAACCATACTTAAAAAATGTATATTCTGATATTAGTCAGGAAAATACCAAAAATATCTGGTCGTAAAAAATGTTAAATTTGGTGGATTTTTGAGAGCGTATCGAATTACAAAGAAATACAAGCTGATTTAGGTTCAATTTTTTTCCGCTTGAAAGTTGTTTCTGGATTATGTGACCACACAACTTTTAAGTGAATAAAAAAGTAATCATCTTTGTTAACAGTTTACTTCATAAAAAAAAAAAATTTTGGCTGATTAAAAATTCGGTTAGCATTTTTACCGAAGTTAAATGATGCTTTGTGAGTGAACAAATTAAGGAATGTGACATAGATGAAAAAGGGCGCAACAAGTTCCCTCAGCTTGAATAACCTCTTTTGCTTGTTATTCCATTCTTAATTTCAAACAGTAACATGTACGTTCTTTTGACTAGTGTAACAACCCTGGGAATGATTCAATTTGGACTAGGTTGATGATGTGTCACATGGAAACATAATCTACAGGTCGACATATTGTTCCATATGGCAGTCTACAGTAGAAGTCCATAGTCTATATGCCGGCACAACAATTCTTCCACTTGGAACCATATTATAGTTCAAAAGTCGGCACATGTGGTAGTCTATATGTTGTCACATGGATCAATATGGTCTACAAATCACATATAGATCTCTTCCAGTTGAAATCAAAGAGCCAAACCTGATGCTTCAACAAGTGGATGGTATAATACTTTGGTATGGATTGGGGTTTGTTGTCCACTTCAGTTCAAACAGCAGCTACTATGAGCTACGACGTCATGGCAGGGCACAGTACTCCCCGATACCACCAGGTGACCTATCACATCGCCGTTTCCAGACACCTGTGGCTCCTGCTAAGTCCACCCAAATCATCAGATGGCTCACATATCAGAAATCTCCAGTAATCACCAGGTGGCTCACATATCAGGCATGTCTAATAATCACCAGGTGGCTCTTACATCCGACTAGATATTAGCACCAGGGTTTAATCTGGTAGCCAGTGGACTTGTGTGTTGGCCTAATACGGCCGTTCAGCATTGCACAGTTCCCTATATTATTTACATACAGTTTTTCACCAGGTATTCACAATGTGATCCCTTTGTGGAAGCTGGCGCACCTACAAAAATAAACACTCGCTGTTAGAGATATACAGTAGCAATAACAACTGTAATTTTTGTACCGAAAACTCCATGATGGCAAATTCAGGCTGAACCGGTACAGTGCTGGGATCAACTTTATTCTCAAGAATCTGATGTCTAAAGACAACAGTTTTTGAATCCGACGTCTAAAGAAGTCAGATTCTGATGTCTAAAGTCGATCCCCACACTGTAAGAATCAAAATATTTGTACTTGCCGTAGACCTATTATATAGGTAACCAAATGAATCAGAAAGAGATAACTAAGACATTTATGATGATTTCAAATTGAAAAAAAACCGTTTGATTTCCATGGGTTATAGAAAAATAATTCAGCGTTTTAAAGGTTAGTAGTATACATAGTATGCAGAAAACAGAATTTTGGTTTATTGTTCTGTGAAGCCCTATAGAAGGGGAAAAAAATTGCAATGTTGGCTAAACTGTTACATCCAGGGATCGACTATAGTCGTCAGAATCTGAAGTCTGTAGACGTCAGATTTTGACATCTAAAGTCGATCCCCGCACTGTAAAAATTGAAATATTTATAATGGCCCTAGACATAATAAGATAGGTATTAAAATGAAGCGGAAAGAACTAACTAAGACATTTATGATGATTTCAAATTAAAAATCCATGTGGTTGTGATGTGTTTTACAAATTAATTTAGGGGTAATGTTGTGTGAAGCTCTATAAAAGGGTAAAAAAGAATTGCAATAATTGTAATTTACAATAATTATAATATACTTCACACTATAGACTTAGCCAGGAAATGATAAAAGGGAGTCCAAATTGACTTATTGTTGGGCCAGGACGGGGTCTGGGATGCAATTTGGTGGAATCTGGCGATATTTTTCTACATCGAGGCTGGAAATAGGCCGTCCAAAAGACGGCTAGACGGGTTTCTGGTCACGTCCTTGCTTAACACCTATAACACTCATGTCGACTGCAGTAGACATTTTGTGTTTTTATTAGCACCTGTATAACCCCTGATAACCAGTTGTTAAAAGTAAAATATGCCTTCAATCTTGAAACACTGGTATATTTTGTAACTTAAATTTCACAAATCACATACATTTTCAGTCACTTGAATTTGTGTATGGTTCAGGTGAGTGAAGATTTAAATGAAACAGCTTATTGCTCTAGGGGCTAATATAATATACTAGCAAATTTTCCTTAAGCGTTATCGCGTTGTGGTTCCACTATGCTTTATTGATTGGACATTACGCTTTGTGCAGAGCCGCTACACTAAAACTTATACCTGCCACCCTAGGTAAATTATACCGGACAAACAAGCTAGTTACTGAGGTCTGGGCCCTGTTTTATCAACCTTAAAAGATACAAGATCTTATTAATTCTCGTGACCTTGGCCTGCCACTTACGAGAATTTATAAGCTTGTTGATTTTCTTCAGATACAAGCACTCTGACCCACTCGTTGAATCTTAACGATCCTCATATGCAAATGAGCTATTAACATGAGCTCGTATCTTTTCAGGTTGATAAAACGGGGCCCTGGCTTACCACTACACTTAAACCCTTATCCTACTGATCACGACTCTTGGCGTTTATAACCTGTTTTATTAGTCAATCAAATCTCTGATATTAGGAATTAAATGGTGCTTAAACATCAAGATTTGCAAATGTTTGGTCTCAAATTAAACAAATATGAGTAATGTTCAACTGCTTGATGTAGTGGATCGCGGTAGCGAGCCACAACCTCAAGTGGTTGAAAATTTAAATAAATTACCTTAAGGCTTACCTGGATAATGTAACTCTGGGGGAAACCATGGCTATATATACAACGTCAAAAAAAGTACTTACTTTCATGGAGCCGTCAGCCCCGCATGAGAACAGGTGATCTGATGAACTGAGAGCCAGCTGAGTCACTCCCGATCCAAGATTTCTGAACAGCGAGGCTCGAGCATGCTCACCCGGGAATGACTGCTGTAGGTTATGTACAGCAAGGCCCCACACCTGATCAAAATAAAAATAGATGTTAAATTTGCACGTTAACCCTTATAGCGCGGAAATCGGGTTTAGTTGTCAGAATCTGACATCTGTAGACATCAGATTATGACAACATCCACACACTGAAAGAATACAAATATTTCTAGTGGCCGTTGACCCTTAACATATGTATTCACATGTAAGAGCTAAGTAAGACATTTATGATGATTTCAAGGTGAAAAAAACCCTTCAGTTACAGCGCGGGGATCGACTTTAGTTGTCAGAATCTGATGTCTGTAGATGTCAGATTCTGACAACTAAAATCGATCACTTCACTGAAAAAGTAAAAATATTTCTAATGGCCGTAGAACCTGAACATAGGTATTCAAATTAATCGGAAGGAGCTAACTAAGACATTTATAATGATTTCAAGGTGAAAAAAACCCTTAGGTTGTGATGTTTTTTTTTACAATAATTCAGCGCTTGAAGGGTTTAATATTAGCATCTGTCCTGCTGCATTTTTGGCTACTGTTTTTAGTTCATTTCACGCTGGAATTGCTAACAAAATTTCTAGCTTCAAATGCCTAAAACTATATTTATTTATGAAAAATAAGCATCTCTCAAATACATGTAGAGTATTTGTCTATGGCTTTACCGGGGCATCTACTACCATTTTTTTCAACAATTCAAGTGACTTTTTATTTGGAAATAAAAAATTGCCTGGAACCAATACATACAGCTCAATAATACACAGGAATGTCTCAAACTATCACAATTAGATATTAGTTGATGTGCTTGTCTTTTGTGCAAAAATATCCATAAAGCATCAAGTTATAGAATTTAATGTCAACAAACATTTAATTCCCAATTACTGTGATTTAACCCTTAAAGCGCTGAAATACTTCTGTGAAAACCAAAGGGATTTTTTTTAATTTGAAATCATCATAGTTAGCTCTTTCTGATTCATTTGAATACCTATGTTATGGGTCTACAGCTATTAGAAATATTTTCACCCTTATAGCGTGGGGATAGACTTTAGTCGTAAGACGGTCCCCGCACTGTCAGGGTTAACAGATAACGCTCAAAGGGGTTAAATTCCTCCAGGAATCAACTATATTTTTTTGTCAAGTTTTTAAAAAAGTACTTTGGCAAAAAGTGGCAAAAAGGGTTTAAACACCTAATAAACGTTTTACATTGAATATTTGAGATAATGTTGAGCATCGAATACTGGTAGAACTCAGATCACTTCTTATCTTCTCACTCATACAATATTTACTGCTCGCAAAAAAGGCATACAAATCTTGTTATCTCAGGAATTTTTTTGACAATGAAGTTATAAAACCTGTCATTGAAGATATGTATCTGTCTCTTTATAAAATTATAAATATTTAAGTAAAAATAAACAATATAAAGGAATCATAAGGAATATGTATATGAATAAGACAAAAAATTCTTTTGACCTTGATATCTCCATCAGCCGCTCCTGTGATGAAGTATTCCTCCATGGGGTGGAGAGCCATACAGCGTACAGCCGAGTCGTGAGCCTGGAACGTGTGACGCAGCTGTCTCTGTCTCAAATCAAACAGGCACACCTCACCTCGACGCCCACCGCTCAGTAACAGCTGATGCTGAGGGGCGTACAGCAGTGAGGGGCTCCCGTCAGGGTGACAGTGGAAAGCTGAAAAATAAATATATTCCTATTGAAAATGATAAAATAGTGGAATAAAATGTAGTAACAAATTATTTAGATAATTTTGTTCTTCACAAACAGAAATATTTTTTCTTTTTGAATTGATGACCTAGTTTACAGCTTCAAATGATAAAATAAGTGAAATATTGGCTTAAACCTCAAAATGCTGAAATATTTTGTGTGAACATGGAGACCATTCAATTTTAAATCATCATAAATCTTTCAGTTAGTTCTTTCCACTTCATTTGAATACCTATGTTATGGGTCTACGGCCATTAGAAATATTTTTACTATTACAGTGCATGGATCGCCTTTAGACGTCCGATTCTGACGTTCAAAGTCGATCCCTGCTCTGAAAGGGTTAACATTACTGTTTGACCAGGAAGGTCATTTAGTAATGTTGTAATACCCTACTAGTCTGTGGATGAAAAATTAATGAACAAATGATAATGATGTGAGGGTGATTGGGCATGGTAGGTTTTAAGAGCGCTTTCCTTCACTCACCCAATAAGTGATTCTGGGGAAGTCTAGGGGATTTGGCATTTATTTTGTGTTTTAAAGTGCAATTAAATGCTGGAATGCCATAATCTTCAGATTTGCTAGTCGCCAGAGTAAAAATAGCCAAGGATAATTCCATTTATCCTAATGTCAAACAGCTCTATTGCTGGTTCATGTAGTTTAAGGTCGATAGTTGTGACTGAAAATTAAAATTTTATAAAAAAGAGCTCTGAGAGTTAATAAGAGATTATGAGATGCTCACCTTGCACCATAGCAGATCTTTGTGGCATAAGGGTGTCCCATAGACAAACATTCTTGTTTTCTGACGAGTGACCAGATGTAGCGAGTAGACTAGATGAGCCGACAAACACCACATCACTGGCCGCCTTGGTGTGACACTTTAAATTCTGAAACAGACCACTTACATTATGAAAAATTCTACCAATTAGACTAAGGTTAAGATAACTAGGAAGACTTGTTCAGAAACGAAAACAAATATTTAAACAGCTTTTATTACTGCCAGTTGTCAATTTTTAATTTGTTAAAGATCAGTAAACTTTGTTAAGGATTATCGTTATGTAACACAGAGCAGCTTATTTTTTTATTACTCCACTTATAATGCAAGGATTCCGAGGTCATTTTGAATTATATATCTTTTTTGTAAATTTGTCATGTGTTGTCCTTGTGTAACACGAGACACTTTATTTAATATTACTGAATTAGTTAGCTATAATGCAAGGTTTCCAAGTTAGTGAGCAAAGTTAAAACAAAATGGCTGACAATCTGCATTTTTGGATTTTATATTTGCAAAAATTGTTCTAAATTATTCTTGTGTGGAACTGGACATTATATTTTATACAACTGGTTCAGCTATCATGCAAGATTTCCGACATAGCGCAAAAAATGATTGTTGATTTTATTTCCGCAAAATTTGTCATGGGTTATCCTTGTGTGAGACCTTATTTTGTTTTATAATCATGGTCCAGTTATTTTGCATTGCTTTTGAGTTGTGAAAATATCACAAAATCACTCAAAATCAAAGTGTTTGCTCCCAAAAGTTCATTGGTCAAATGGTCATTGGCTGACATAGCTGAGGATATTTGTCAAATCAAAGGTGTTAGTGGCTTTAATAATTAAAGGGTTGATAATATGGGGATCAAAATGTCACCAAAAGTATGTGGAAGCATAATTTTGATAGGTAGGCCTAGCTCTTCCGAAAACAAATATGGAATACAGTAACCAGACCGCGTCTGCGAGGGCCGCTTAACTCTTAAACCGCTGAATTAAATAATTTAAATTTTCACCCACGTGAAGTTGTGTCTCACTAACGCGAACCACAACTTCAAGAGGGGGAAAATTACTTATATTTTTTTAATAACACATTTCATTCCCAAATTGGTATGGTGTCTAAGTTAAAAATGGTAACGAGTTGATAGAAAAAAACAATACGTTAACTGAATGTTGATGTATTGTTATGCCATCGTCTATGACTCTGGTCCAGCAACACACAAACATATGGTCAATGTCTCATGTGTGCAGGATTAGCTATAAATCTCACTTACCATGTATGGCTTGTTCATGTTGAGGCCGAGTCCCACTTGCCAGAGACAAACTGACCCCTCGGCATCAGCGACAGCAAACTGTGACAAACAAGAAGTGGTCGTAAACAGTAAATACAAAATAACAAATACTACCCTAGCAGCCAGAGTGTTACATGTTCCACTCAGTTGAGTGGTACATGTGATATTCTGTGTGCTAGGGATCAGAATCATCAAAATGTGAAAAATGGAATGAGATTGCTGTGTAAACAACACTTGAGCAATCTGTTTTAAATTGAGCTTTCAGGCTGCCATTGACGAAAATGATATTATTGTCAACAGTTCCAATACATTTTTTTTCTTAACTGCAAGAAAATGTGTCTAAATCTATGTTTTTTTGAAAAATAATTGCATTTCGTCAATGGCCGTCTCAAAACTTGAATAAAAAAAAATGAGCAAGGGGGCCATCATTGTGCTCAGAATTTTCTTAACCCATAAACAAAACCCACAAATCAAATCAGTTAAAACAAACTTAAAGACAGCAAATCCAGGTTCATGTTTAAATCTGCTAGACTAAAGTGGTGGATATGTCATTTTAGCTGTTAATGGTCAGCATGCAACTACATGTAACATGTTGATGAAACAAATTATCCAATAATAATTTATTTTTTAGCGATGCTTTATTACAAATATAATTATTACATGTATTTGGCATGCTTAGATCAAAATGGTTACATATTTTTAAGGAAATGCATATATCATCTAGTATATTAGTCAACTGAAAGAAAAAATAGAACTTCAGAATACATAGAATGTGATTTAAAAAAGGAGACAATTTGAAACATTTCTCCATTTCCAACAGTTCTAATAACCACTGCTTCGCAACAATGATGACAAGATGTCTTTACCTTGTTGCCTTGTGCGTTGAAAAGAACTTTGGAGACTTTTGGAAATGATCCTGGTTGCCTTGCGACAGTAATACACTGCTGGTGTCCCCACTCCCATAACCTGACGCTGCCATCCTGAGCGCCCGTCAGGTCTGTAAAACAAATACACAAACAAATTAACACTTCGGCTTCTAAAACAATATATATGAACGTTTTTAACCTGTTATAAATTGTGGGTCGCGATAGTTCAGGTGGGTGAAAATCACTGATTTTGTAATAAATAATTTGCAAATCTATATATTTAAACACTGGATGTTTAAACACATTTTATTTCCAGTGATTTAATCGGCTATCGAAATGGAAGAGAAACAACCATATTTGTAATCTATGTTATGGGCCCACGGCATTATTATTTTTCTCACTTCTTTCAGTGTAGGGATCGACCATAGACATAGACGTCTTTTTTTTGTTTTTTCAAACACAGAGACTAAAAGCAGCCATAGACGTGATTAGCACTAATTAATTAGATAACCCCTCAAGAATGCAGGTCAATTGAAATCATAACATTAGCGAAGCCGGCTCAATATTAACCCTTGTCCTGCTATGCCCGGATATATACGGGGTTAAGGATGTTTAGATCAATAAATATATCACTTAATTTTGATAAAACAGTTTTTAGTACATGCTTAGTTGATCCAATTATTTAATTTAAGACATGTCTATTTTCCATAAATAGTAATATTTTTCGTCATTTGAAGCTGGAAATTGCGTTAGCAATTCCAGCTTCAAATGACGAAAAAACAATTGAAGCAATTCAGCAGGACAAGGGTTAAACACTTTTTTTTATATTTTTTTAAAGACTTATCAGGGATTTTGGAAATGTGCTAAAAAATATTGCACAATTTATATTTAAAACTGTTGCTGACTGTGTAACAGCCCTAGGAGAACTGAGCCAAGAAATTTAAATTTTCAGCCACTTGAAGTTGTGTCTCGCTACCGCGATCCACAATTTCAAGTTACTAAATATTAGTTTAAATTGCAAAATCTAGGTTGAAATGTATATGATTCTCACAGATTTGAGACATATTTAATTTTTAAAAACTGGTTATACAAGACAAATAAAACATGAGAAAACAATACTATAGTCAACTGTAGTTGACATCAGTGTGCTAAGGGTTAAGAACACATGCTCCTGACACTTGGCGCTTCAGCATCTACGTTATACACGTGACAATACAGTAATACAGATAGTATGATGTATGGATGGCCCACATGTACTCACAGTAAGGCAGGTGAGGGTGAGCTCCCATTCTCCTCACACCCGACACCTGACGCTTCAGCATCTAAAACAGCAACAGTAACAAGTAAGGTGAAGATACAATTAGTAATATACAAACAAACACAACACATTCAGGCTAAGGTTATTTATATACAAGCATTGGATCACCGTCCTGTGATGGTTGTGTATTGTGCTTAGTCACATATGCTTGTTATTACTAAAATAAAAGTACATGTACCAGTACTGTATATCTCCTTAGTATCAACTATTCATTAAACAAATACTTCTCGATTAACAATTGACTACATTGTTTTTAACTTCAACATTTAGAGACCTGAACTACCATTATTAAACATCATCTTTTTTTCAAACATTCTAAATAAAACTTTTTATAATTGTTTTGAAAATATCTCTACTAATGTTTCTCCGAACAAAAATTATATATTACTCATTTCCAGATTTTCTTTTTCATTACAATCTAGTAACGTGAATACCAGAACCAACCTGATCTCTTACAAGAATACAGTATTATGGATATGAATTATCATTATTTTAAGTCTAAATTTACAAATTTCAAAGTCTTATATGTAGTTAACCGCTTCAGCGCGGGTAGAGTCTTTAGATGTCAAAATCTGACGTCTATAGACATCAGACACCGAAAGAATAAAAACATTTATAGTGGCTGTAAACCCATAACATAGGTATTTAAATGGATTAGAAAGAGCTAACTAAGACATTTATGATGATTTAAAATTGAAAAATACCTTTGGCTCCATGGCTTATACAAAAATATTTCAGCGTTGTAAGGTTTATATTCTGAACAATACATTATCCAGTGTGAAATAGACCATTTAAATGAGTGCCACATCGGATGCAAGTGGTGAATATGTAATACTTGCTATAGTTTTCTATTCAACATGCTATTATTAGAGATGATTTGCATATCATATTAACAAGATTATTCATTCCATTAACTCTTGTGCTGCTGAAATGTTTCTTAATATTTTTCGTTTATTTAAAGCTGGGATTGTAAAACAATTCGCAGCTTCAGATGATGAACAGTACATAGATAGAAAGGGTATTCCCCCTGTCCCGGGCCAGGGGGAATACCCTTCCTATCTATGTATTGTTAGTCATTTAAAGCTGGAATTGCTGATACAATTTACAGCTTCAAATGATGAAAAATATTTCTAATTACAGTCTGTTTCACCAGATCCTGGGAGCAGCGATTTTTCAATTTGCTAGATTGCTGTTTAAAATTTTTTTACAAAATTTTTCTCTGTCATTTTTTCATCTGCCCCCAACATCCTTGAAAATTTGGTTTGTGTGTATTATCGAAGCTAGACCATTCAGCATGTAATAAATTTTCAGCATTACAACTCTCTTAAACACCACTAACGTGAAACAAGAATTCTATTACATGCCATATGGTCCAACTTACAAAATACACAACAAAATTCCACCAAATTGTCAGGGATGTTAGGGGAAGATGATAAAATGATCTGAGAAAAATTTTGTTGAAAAATTTTCAACAGCGACCGAGCAAATTGAAAAAAGGCTACTCCCAGGATCTGGTGAAACGGACTGTAGGTTTGTTTGAAACTGTATATACGGTCCCAGCAGGACAAAAATTAATACAAACTGTATATATATGGTCCGAGCAGCAAGCCTTATCCAGTTAATTTAATTTATTAAAATTTTCACCCACTTGAGGTTGTGTGGTTGAAAATTACCAATACTTGTTTAATTTGAGATCAAACAATTACAAATCTTGATGTTTAAACAGTCATTTCATTCCCGAGATCAGTGATTTGATAGGCAAATACAACCAATTAAAACCCCCTTAGCGGTGTAAGGCTTAATAATTAGGATAACTGTTCAACTGATTATGTTAATAATAATCCTGATTATTCCCAGTGATTCAACCTGCTGATAAAAACAAGAGTACCCTCAGAGTTTTCCATGTCAATATTTAACATCAGCCAACCCTTTTAGGTGCGGCAATGCAACCTAATGTAGAGTAGGGTATACTGCACAGTTGTACATGTAAGGATTTAGCGAATAAGAATTAGAAAACATTTTAAATGCATAATTTTTGTTAATTAATTTTTTGTGTTTTGAAATAGCTTTCTCAGTCACGATATTTTCTGCAACAACTAAATATAATTCCCTGTGTTTTCCCTGTATTTCCGTGCAGTGAGAAATAAAAAAAAAATCCTCTTTTCCCTGTCTGTGGGTACCTTGAAAACATGCTCAATGATGAGAGGGTTACCAGATTATTCATTCCATTATTACTTTGATCAATTGCACATTTCCATAATTATAATCATGATGTTGATCATGTGTACAATATGAGGAAGGACAGGTTTATCCAGACATCTTTCCATCAAGACAAGAAATAATCATTGGGAAAATTGGAATCACAAATAATCATCATTTTATTTCAATTAATATCTGTATCATCATATACCATATCAACTAAATAATATAACTACTATGCAAAATCATGCTGATTTGATTGAACAACATTTTTTACTTTTCATCGACCCTCGTCAGACAGAATTTACAATCTGTAATCTCATCCACTACAAGTCGCGAATTGCTGATGCAATTCTCGACTTGCAGTGGACGAAGATGACTTGTACTAGTTGGCAAATGAAAAAAATTTAGTTTTTCTTATAACAGTTCTATGAAAATTTTCTTTCTAAAACCCACAGGTTTTAGAAACTTAATTTATTCTTCATAAATAGTTTGCTGCATCATGAGGGTTTAATGGGCCAACCCTCTCAATCCTTGTCCTGCTGTATTTCTTCTCATTTTCCTTTAGTTGAAGATATGAATTACCTTCGCAATTTTCTTTACAAAATGAAGACAAGTGTCCTCAGCTTTTTAAATATGAAAAGCCAGAGCAATAATTTATTATTTAAATTTATCTTGCGCAGGATATATTCAAAATATGCTATGTGATCCATAAATATGTTAATTTAATCAAAATATGCCATGTGATAAATAAATATGTTAATTTATTCAAAATATGCCATGTGATCCATAAATATGTTAATTATTCATAATATACCATGTGGTTTATAGTTATATTAATGTTTCTTAACCCTTTCTGTGCTAGATCAACTTTTGACGTCATAATTTGATGTCAAATGTTGATCGTGCACTGAAAGGGATAACTTATACTGGTCGTAAAAGGATAAAATAGGTATTCAAATAAAGGGGAAAGAGCTAATTCAGTAATTGAGACATATTGAAGATTTCAAATTGAATAACCCTTTAGTTTCTATAGTATGTATCATATATTCCAGCAGTGCAAGGATTTAAAGGGTTAAAACCACAGAGAATTTGACTGATATTCCAGGGATTGATGCGAACTACATGTATACAGCATGCGTCACCGCTCCATGCTAGTCTACCTGACTTGGCTGTTTGGCGGCTGCTTTCACTGCCGCGGGCACGACTTGCGGCACTGGCACAACTTGTGGTGCCGGTACGGCTTGCGCCCCTGGCACTACGAGCGCTGCTGGTACGACGAGCGCTGCTGCGATGCCAAATAGTGACGGAGATGTGCCGGGTGACAAGTCTTGTGACTGTGATGACATGCTGCGTAACTAGCACAACATAATACATTGTCAACTCAGAAGTCAAGTGTGTTCTCAACCAAACTGTAAACCTGGTTAACCCTTTTCATGCTAGGCCCGTATATATACGGTTTCAAGCATGTTTTAGATCAATAGAAATATCACTTGATTTGATAAAAGAATTTTAGGGGATTTTTAGTCAATCCGATACTTCAATATTTTAGATAATCATAATAATAATAATAATAATAATAAAACTTCTATAGCGCTAGTATTTGGTCAGTCCATTCACTGCGCTGATGTTTATTTCTCATAAATATATTTCGTCATTTGAAGCTGCAATTGCGTTAACAATTCCGGCATCAAATAAATCAAAAATACAAGCAAAAAATTCAGCAGCACAAGAGTTACCACTCTTAACGCATATTTTTTTTTCTCAAGGTATGAATTGTGCAACAATTGACACCTTAAGGTGAATGATAGGTCTGATAAATAGCCACGTGAAGTATGTCAAATGAAAGCTCTTACTGTGAAAGCTTATACCACATTCCATATGACACATTTTCTTTCTTTAAAGCTTGCAATTGCGTTAGTATTATGAAAGAAAAAATAGGGAAACTCTCACACGGGGGGGGGGGGGGGGGGGGTGGTGGGTGGCTGGGCGAGACATTTAAAGCTACAATCTGACCCAAAGCTTAACAAAACTGAAATATGTTCAAAACAGCTCTGAAAGAGTTAAAAAAAGCCTTTTATGACCTTTTAATTATCTCTAAAATTGTATCTGTAAAAGGGTTAAAGCTATTGTTAAACACACACTTCAAATCCAAGATGACAATACATTGGCAAACTCAAACATATTGTGATATCTAAACTAGTCACACAACTGATAAACTGACACAAATTATACAAAAAACACATTATCTACTGGTACGTTTGAGCAATACTATTTATTACAAAATCAAGGGGAGTTATAAAACTGTTTTAGGAATAAACAAAGTTAACTGCATGACTTAAAAAACATATTCTCATTTAATGTCATAGCAATATAAAATTAAAATGAAGGACTTTCAATACACGCTGGAAAAAACTAAATTGTTTCAAAAACACTCTAGTAATGAGCACAGCATCAAACAAACAAACAAGTCATATTCTAACTAATATATATTTGTGAATGCTTGAGAATAGCCTCATCTTATGTGTAACATCTGTGTATTCAATTTCATGACATAACTTTACCTTTCAGACGTTTTTTTTACCTTTGACTTTTAGTGGCTTAATCCCAGGTAACACTGCTGATTGTCTCAAAATATCAATTAAAAATGCTGCCGAATCTACTTCAATGATTCTTAGTACAGTGAATATCCTACTAAATTCCCATTTTCCAATAAACACCTACTCCCTTGATTTAAAAATAAAATCCACGATCATGGGATATTAAAAAAACAACTCTAATAAGTGCTCCCCAACCCCAACCCCGTGTAGCCTCAGGAGATATTCTAACTAAATGCTTGGGCATTTATTGGAAAAAATATGGTGAAACAAAATTCAACTACTACCTCCTTAAACTCTTGCAGCATGTCAGTTTGCCCACTGAGCAATTTCTGACACATTTTTTCATTATAGACCATTGGACCAATAACAGATATAAAACCCTTATTTAAAATAAATATTTTAACCTGTCCATCAGCCACCTGGAAGTAACCCACATACCAAAAATTGTTATCCTAGCTTATTTTCTTACAAAGTTATAGGCAAAAGAAGAGGCAAAAAAAAACGGAGGTAGAATCCATAGCTCCCTCCGTCTCACCTACGGTGACGGCGGGAGCTAAAAATAGTATCAGCTAGTCTAATAAGGTTAAAACACAAATAAATGAAAAATTAAATTCACTAAATGGGCAGTTATGGGTGGTTTTTGGGAGATAGCAGTGAAAATTCACCAGTTAAATTTAGAGAGATAAATCAATTTATGGGAGGGTGCCAGCAGCAGCCGGCTAACAAATATTATAAGAATCCCATTAAAAATGGGATTTACTTCAGTGCGGGGATCGACTTTAGACATGAGGAGCTGATGTTTATAGTCGATACCCACACTGAATGAGTAAAACATTATAATAACATACTTATTCATTATGATGATTTCAAATTGTAAAAACCCTTTTGTCTCTTTATGTTTTGCATTAGCGTTGTAACGGTTGAAAAAGAAATGAGCAATTTTAAGAGGAAATAAAAATAAACTTATAAATAAAATGAGCCCACAATTAGAAGAAGAGATCAGATATAAAGCAGAAGATAAGACACATTTACAAAATATATTAAAACATAAAAATTAACTGAGCGAAGTAGACCTCCAGCGATTTTTTTCGAACAATGAAGAAAATGAGATAATTTTACTGTAGACATTAAAAAAAATAATAAACAGTGTTCAAAGCAGACTTCCAGTAATATTTTTTGTACCTCAAACATTAAGCCACATATCAAGAAAGAAGTAAAAAACAAGGCAAAGCTGAGTATTAAAAACTAGATTTTCTACTGACATTGATACAAGAGATCGTGGCAGCACAAATGACATTGACACAATGCTGTTATAATGCTGCGCCACCATCCACGACGCTGGCCCAGCATCATAGCAGGACAGGGTCAATGTGTTGTGTCGACTGGGTGCGGCAGTGAATTGGTGCTGAGCCGTCGACACTGAGTGAGATGCTGGTGGTAGAAACACTTAGGTATCAGGCACAACAAACAATATAACGAGAGTGAGAGACCCACTCACCCCTCGCAGCAGACGCCGGCTGCGGTCCACCACGTACAGGGAGAAGTTGGGATTGGTGATTCCGGGGATACTGAGACCTTTCATCTTAATGCAGCGTGGGGTAAAATAGTAAGAATAAAACAAACCGCCCCCACTAAGTGTGCCGTGCTTTTTATGTGAAATGCAAAAAATATAGTGTGTTCAGAATATTTATTTACATCACTCTGAATTAATGTGGGACATAATTGTGAGCTTGGATATAAAAGGTTGTATCTGCCACTTTACAAAGTGGCAGATACACCCTTTCAGATCTGAAAGGGTGTATCTGCCACTTTACAAAGTGGCAGATACACCCTTTCAGATCTGAAAAGGTGTATCTGCCACTCTACAAAGTGGCAGATACACCCTTTCAAATCTAAAAGGGTGTATCTGCCACTCTACAAAGTGACAGATACACCCTTCTATACCGAAGTGGACATATTGTAATATGGAAAAACTTTTCTTACATATTATACTGTATATTGAATACAGAAATTAAAAAAAAAATTGTGACAAAGTGCAATACAAGTTGGTACCCATCTATATCACATGTCGATACCATCACTGATGGTGCAAACCTCGCCAATAAAATTATATATACATAATATACAAATAAAAAGTCCAAAACTGGTGATTTTAATTTTAAAACGGAAAGAATGGAATTTGAATTGCTATAGCAGCAGTTATTTTGTAATTGCAAAATGTAACATGTCAATTGATCCTTTCTTTACAGTCTTAATAATTAAAAGTAATTATGATTAAGGTATAATTAAAAGTTATTGTTTTTTACCAATATCTAATCATTTATCTGAGTGAAAAGCAATAAATGCCCTCTCAGAGACAGCCCTCTCCCTCCATTATGTCATCAAATTATGCAAAATGCAGGATGTTTTTTTCAGAGAAAGCACTGTATGTGAAAGTAAATGTGTGTAAGGCACACAAAGGATATAAACTACTATAATATATATTGCATATGGATACATAACATCAGAATTAAGGTAACCTGACAGAGATGTTATTCAAAAGAAAGAATGTATTTTTGAGGGTAAAATGTTGTAGGTGCACTTACGCTAATACAGCCCCGGAGAGGAGGAGGGGTGCATTTAAAGATGGCTGCTTCATATGCAGTTGAAAGATGTTAAAACAGTTTTTATGTATGTGTATCTCTTGGATAATTTTTACCCCTTAAGTGCTGAGTTATCAAACTTAAATTTGTATCCACTTGAAGTTGTGTTTCGCTGCAACGACCCACAACTTCAAGTGGCTCGAATATACTTACATAAATAGGTAAAATTTGAATAATAAAAAATGGCAGTCAGGATGGAAAAAACAACAGGCTGGAAACAGGTGGTGATTAGCCACCAAAATGTCTAATTTAAATTTTCATCAACTTGAAGTTGTGTCTCGGTGAAAAATACTCATATTTGTTTAATTTCAGTCCAAATAAGGCAAACGTTGAAAGACACATAATCTTTCCGATAAGAGTGGTTTAATCTGCTAATAAAATGGACTAAAAATGACTACAGCCACGCTTAGTACTTTAAAGGTTAAAAATACACAGCCCAGAACAACACCATTCTGAAGTAGTTCATCATGTAAAACGATTTATGTGCAGAGCTTTTATCAGTATGTTACATCCATTCTAGGCTGGAATTGCTGGATTGAATTTTGATTTGACTTGAGTCATTTGTAATGTTTATCACTTCTATTGAACGTGAGATATGTCTTTCTTTCATCAACAGGATTCAAAAAGAGTTGAGCTCCTTTATAACAAATCTAGCTATTTTAACCCACTTCAAATTGTGAATTATGTTATTGAGACACAACTTCAATTGACTAAACTACTAAACAAAATATTCTTTGATATCATTGCTTATTTTTATAGATTATACTACGATAACATTGCCCACTTTATTATCAGTTATATTACAGAATTCAATTTGAGGCAGCAGTTCCAGAATAAATAGATGCAAAATACCAATGTGTGCACATAAGGAAAAAAACATTGAATGAGCCATGAATATCCCCAACATAAACATTTAACCCTTTCAATCCAGATTTCACCATTGTCATCTTCATCCACTACAAGCTGCGAATTGCTGTCGCAATTCTCGACTTGTAGTGAATGAAGATGACTTGAAGTGGGCGGCAAATGGAAAAAAATATGTTGTTATCATTAAAACAGTTCCATGAGAAAAATCGTTCTAAACCTGCTAGGTGTAGGAAATTAGGCCATTCTCCAGAGATGTGAAATTATGCTTTGGTGCATCGTGGGGGTTTAAAGGGTTATTATATTGTGAGATATACTGACCACGCTGCCTCCTCTGCCGCTTTGTGCCATCGGGATGGAAGGCGTCGGGATCACTCCAGGTGCTGACGGTGTACTGGCATTCAGCAGCTGTCTGTCTGACGGCGTTTGTACGACCAGAAACTCTTCAGGTGTCAGCTGTGACGGTCCCGGACTGAACAAACAACATAGTAAAGGTTTAGCTCCCATAGCACTGATGTCGATTATAATAATTTTTTCAATAATTTTATTAGTTGCAGATCGCGATAGAGAAAACTATTTGAATTTCCAAATTAATATTCAATAGCCAGATTTCTAAGGATTCAGTGTGCATGATTGGCACTCGCCCGCTCGCCAATGCGAGTAAGAAAAAAATGGGCGAGTCCATATATGTCCAAATATCCTGTTTTTATTATATAAGTCATAGTCTTTTGTCGAATTGGCGAGTGATACAATCAGTTAGTTATTCACACTGGGATTAGAGATAAAAACATATGAAATATTTTTAGATGCTTAGGTTAAAGACTTACTTATTGATGGTTTCTATATCGTACTCTGTGACATCGTCGAGCCAGGCGGGAGGATTCAGTATTCCCCCGATGTCCATCTCTACCAAATCTTTCTGAGTAGACACGGATATACAGTTCAGGTTGCCCTGAAATACAGAAAAAACATCATCAAATATCAATGATATGCAAAAGAATAAATATGTAAAAATACATTTCAAAAAGACGTCTGTACATGCCAGATTTTGAAAGAGTAAAAATAGTTTTATTGGCAGTAGACCCACAACATAGGTATGCATTCAAGTGAAGTGGAAAGAGTTAACTAAGACATGATGATTTCAAATTAAAAATTCTTTGGTCTCTTGGTTAAATATATAAAAAAAATTCATTGTTTAAGCGCTGAAATATTTTCTTAAATATCTTGGAGACCAAAGCGTTTTAATAATTGAAAATCATCATGACTGTCTTAGTTAGCTCTTCCCGATTAATTTGAATACATATTATGGGTCCACTTCCATTATAATTTTTTTCACTCTTACAGGATCGACTTTAGAATCAGATGTCTAAAGTCTACAGTCGTCAGATTCTGACATTAAAGTCGTTCCCCACGCTGTAAGGGTTAAGCCATTAGCTACAGTCACTATGATTTCTCATCAAGCATCAAGCCACATTTCGAGACAAGCAAATACAAGAGGTAAATAAATAATCAAGATATATCAATATAGCTAAGTGTGACTATGCTACCTTTCAACTCTATTGAACAACACACATTCTATGAAAAGATTAGAAGTCCAAAAACAAGAAGCAAGAGGCCTACAGCAGCAATGGTTGAGTTCAGAGCTCTCAGCTCCAAGGGAGAGATTGGAAACAGCAGCACAAGAAAATTCACATAAAATTAATATTCTTTTTCATAATTAACCCAAAAATCGTTGACCTTCATTTTGTAGAATCTGAATAATTTTCACCCACATTAAGTTGTGGATCGCATCAGTGAGGCACAACTTAATGTGGGCGATAAATCCATGCCTCGCTAAAATTGATCCCCGCACTGAAAGAGTAAAATATTTATAATAGGGCCGAAAAAAATATATGTTTGTTTCCGATTTGTTGTCATTTTAACCAGTGGGTAGGTAGGAAATTTATTTTATTTTATTTTTTATTTTATTTTTTGTCACTTCAACCAATCGGTAGGTAAGAATTATTTTTTATTTTATTTGGCGCCAAATTCACTTCCATGCATGTCTTATCTGTACATTATGTAGCGGTTTTTTGTATGTTTTTTGACCCCTCCTCTCCTTTTCGTAACGTTTTTTAGTTACTTTGACTACAGCCAGTAACTCATCCCTTAACTTATTAATTTCCTAAAAAAAAAAAAAAAAAAAAATTTTTTTTTTTTTTTTTTTTTTTTAGGAAATCCATAAAATAAATTTGGGTCGCACATGTTTTGATAGGGTCGGTCGGAAATCGGAAACAAACAATATTTTTTTTTAGGCCTAGACGCAGACCCATAACATAGGTATTCAAATGAAGCAGAAAAAACTAACCAAGACATTTGAGAAAAATACAAATTGAAATTGTTCTCCTGTTTCATGTAAAAGTATTTCTGTGCTCTAACATTTTTACGTGACAAATCATAAGCATTAAGTTATAGAATTTAATTTTGTAATGATATAGAATAGAGGGTTGCGGTAAAAACGTATGTCAGTGTGGCAAATCGAACTCATTTTCTCCTTCAAATTTTCTTGTTTGACAAATAAAAAGTTATTTTTGGTGCATTGCCGGGGGGGGGGGGGAAGGGGGAACATGCTGGATGGAAAAAGTGATTCCCTCAACCCTAACCATGTTAGTAAAAACATAATACTACAATTCATATGGAATCTGAGACATACTTCTTCTATATGGTAACCCTTTCAGTGCGCTGACCGTCTTTATACGAAAAAAATTGACGTATAAAGACTTCACACTCATATATGGACCTAGAAGGGTTTAGATTTTCTGTAAAGGACTGACTTTTGACATAACAAAAAGATAATATATTATAACGGTTGTAGATCCATAACATAGTATGTAGATATTCAAACAAAGCACATCAAACACACTAATCATTTATGACATTGTCGAAGTTGAAGCTTTAGAAATATTTCAGCAGAATAGGTTAGAGGAAAAGTGTATACAAGGCCAACATCATTCAGCAGAAATAGGCTACAGAGGTTAGTAAGATCCCCAAAAACAAAAGACGTAGATGCAATGTTGGACCAATGTCGGACCGACGTCTTCGACGCCGCACTGATATTGGTCCAAGATAGGGTCACTGCATTGCTTTAGCTGGGAAAGCTATTACTCCCACCACCAATAAGAAGACAACCTGTAGATACCCGCCCGGGGGGTGCTGCGCGGGATTGTTGAAAGCCTTCAGCATACTGCTCATATCTGCGCTCTATATAACACAATACTCACGATACTTAAAACAAAATTTAGAAGAAAATAAAAATCAATCAATCAAACATTAATTAAAATATGTTTTTTTTGTGGATGCAGTTGCTGTAGGCTTAAGAGACATAAAGCGCTAAGTTAAATAATTTCAAATAATGATGAAACGATTCCGTTTGGATTTCCAGAGATTAATCTGCTGTGTTAAAACCGTTGAGAATATGACTCAAAGAGAAACAGGAGTTATTAGAAGATGCCAAAATTCAGGTAATAAAAAAACATAATTCTACAGCTAAAAAGCTATCGGTGATAATTTGAAGAGTCTGGTTCACTGTAGAGAAATCAAATTAGAATGAAATCTTTTAGCCTCAATGTTGTGCAATATTTAGAATATATAAAAAAAAGTTACAATGTAAATAGTAGCATACTGTAAGTAGAATACAGACAAGAGACACCAAAAAGTAAACACATTATTTAAATTAAAATTAGCTTAATTAAGGAGAGGTGACACCAAACACTGCATTAACAAAGAAATATATACCACACACAAACAAAACGTTGACAGTGTCATGAATGTTTTCAGATCAGTTAATGTTTAAAGATTATTTTTATCAACCCTTTCAAGTCTGAATTTACCAATTGTCATTCTCGACTAATAGTTGTGGTGGATGAATATGATGGGAAATGGGTAGGAGATGAAAAAAAGATAAATAGAGAGTTCCATGAATTTTTTTGTTTCAAAATCCCAGGTTTTAGGAATTAGGGTCGTTTTTCAGATTTACAAAATTATGTTTGATGTATCATGTTATGTAGTCATGGTAATGGAAGTACATTAATGAAAAAGATCATTTCTCCACACATGCAGCATGATTATGGACCACAGGTAGGGGGCCTATTTGTGAAAAAATTGTGAAAATGGAGAACAGGCACAATAACTTAACTTTCCTATATTCCTATAAATTATCTCTATTACTAGCATTCAAATATGAACATCTAACGGTAACTTTTAGGGTTAAAAAATACAATGAAAACGTGTCTCTAGACGTCAGATTTATATCGCTTTGAATTTCCTTGAAGAATTGAAAAGTGCTTTAAATCTGTGACAAAAACATATGTTAAATTTCACAATTTAGTCACTTGAAGTTGTGGATCACGTTGGTTAGTTAGTTATTAATGCAGCGATTTAAAAGTGAACGGGTTAACCCTTATCCTGCTAAGGTAATTTATTACAATTTTCAGCTACATGAGGTTGTGCCCTGCTACCGCGATCTACAACCTCAAGTGGTTGAAAGAGATCAAACCTTTGTAAATCTTGATGTTTATATGCATATTTCGTTCTCTAATATCAGTGATTTGATAAGACAAATAAAACCCTGATAGACATATTAACCCAAGTTACAACACTGAGCTGTTCAATCTACATTTTCAGTCACTTGAAGTTGTGTCTCGCTACCGCGATACACAACTTCAAGTGACTGAAAATTCATGTTATTTGTGAAATTTAGGATCCAATATATATCAGTGTTTCAAGAAGGCATATTTTACTGTGAACAGCTTGTTATCAGGGGTTAGACAGTGCTAATAACAACACAGGATGTCTACTGCAGTCGACATTAGTGCTGTAAGGGTTAAAACCAACAGTGGTCATGATCAGCAGGAGTTAATGAGATATTATAAATCAGCAAGTGAAGGATAGGTGGCCTTACCTGGTTGATACAGAAGGCTGTGATGCCGTCTTGATCTTTGTGAATCACTTTCATGGGATCGTCTACAGGAGCCTCCTCTGTATCAGGGCTACCCGTCCTCAAGCCGTCACCCTGACAAATAAAAATAACATTTACAATTCTTTCCTGGAGTTTGATTCTGATTCTAAAATCGATCCCCGCACTGAAAGAGTAAAAATATTTGTAATGGCCACTCATAACATAGGTATTCAAATGAAGCGTAAAGAGATAACTAAGACATTTATGATGACATGCTGTGGTTCATTGGAGTGCAGTAACGTAACCAAACTCAATTATACAGTGTTTGTAGGGAATAAATGATAAAGCATGTTCACCTTTGTAACAGAAGGTCCACGTTTAAATACATAGCGGATAAAGACATCTTGTAAATATTCTTGGTTTGTTAAGTAGTGCCATAGTCGCTTGGCTGGAAGAGCTGCATAGTGGTTAGACCTGTTAGGAAAAAAAATTATTGTAAAATTACTCTCTTCAAACCGACTAAATTAGTGGATGATCTGTGTTTCATAAATATTTTTTGCTAGAAATTACATTAGCAATCATCCACTAATCTTCATCCACTACAAGCCGCAAATTGCTGTCGTAATTCTCGACTTGTAGTGGATGAAGATTATTTGAAGTGGTTGAGAAATTAAAGAAAATTGCAATGTACTGGTAAGCCAGTTTCTTGGAAATTTTCATTCTAAAGCCTCTAGTTGTAGGAAAATTAAGTCGTTTTCAGGGAAGTAAAATAATGCTTTAATGCATCGCTATGGCTTAACCCTTTCAAGCCTGAATTTGTCATTGTCATCTTCATCCACTACAAGCCGCGAATTGCTGTCACAATTCTCGACTTGTAGTGAATGAAGATGATTTTAAGTGGGTGGGAAATTGAAGAAAATTGCCATGTATTGGTGACACAGTTTCATGGAAATCTTCATTCTAAAACCCCTAGTTGTAGGAGAATTAAGTCTGTTTTCAGCGATGTAAAATGATGCTTTAATGCATCTTAAGGGCTTAAAGGGTTAAAGGAATGAAACAGTTAAGGGGCCATATTCTCGTACAATAATGGTTAAGATAAGATCTTATCTTAAATCAAGTTAAGATTGTCGTAGCTAAGTAAGATCTTAATTTGCTATTCTCGAACGAGTTACACTTAACCTTAGCTAAGATCTTAACTCCCTGTGTTTTACTAAAAATCGGCTACATTCCCATGTGACGGAAACGTGTACTATAATTAGGGCCTAATGTGCCTTGTCATATCGCATGATGTCGCCCAATAAATAAATTATGATTTTTTCTGTTTTTGACATAGTCTATAGTCTAATTGCTGTAGTCTACAAAAAATAAAAAAAATGAGGAAAAAATTGAGCCCTGACGGGACTCGAACCTTGTACCTCGTGACTTATCAGTCAACAACTCTACCATTAGACCACATCGTCATATAACTAAAAATGGGCCTACTAATGAGTGTGTAGACTACCAGACAAAAAATGCAACATCACATAGGCTACATTATGGATAGTCTATGGATATAGGGGGGGGGGGGGTTGGATTCGATCAACACGGAAGCATGATGTTGTCCCTACGCCCATTTCTCATGATAATATTAATAAATAATCCATAGACTATGGAAAACATTCCGCAAGTCAACTTGGCATAAAGTATGATGTCACAAGCATAAATGCCATTGTACATGTTGTAGGGTAGGCTGGTATAGTTCGTCGTAGGAGTTACGACAGGTCGGGAGCTGTTGTAACTTTAAGAGGAAAGTTACGCTCAGTCGCATCTTAAATATTTCGAGAATAGCACTTACACTTAATCTTAAACTTAAGATCCTAATATTTGAGATAATCGTAAATACTACGATTCTCTCAAATATTAGGATCTTAACTCTTTCGAGAATACGGCCCCAGCATCACAATGGTTTATTAAAAAGGAAATTGGCACATTTAAAGTATGCGCTATGAAGAACTGCTTATTCATAAGTATGGTGTAATCAATTTCCTATGAACAAATAAATAATAAAAACATCAATGAATATTAGGAGTTTGTTGGATTATATGTCAAAAATTGGCCCAGTTTAAATATCCACAATAACTTGTCAAGAATAGATTTAAAAAAACTTAAAAAACCTTAACTCAGTTAAAGTGGTGTAAATAGCCCAATAAACACAATGACTCAAGGCCTTTTTCTCCCTCTATTATTAAAACTTGGCCAGCATCATAATTTGATCAGCATCTACGGTGCAACCATGTGCATTTTTTTGTCAAACTGGATTTCCTACTTCTTCCTAGCTGTAATGGATTGTTACTCACAAGAATGGTGTGTTCATTGGTTCTTGTAGGGCTTTGTATTTGGTGGCAGGAGGTCCCTCTGTCATCGTGTCGACGAAGCAGCCAGGTATATAATCAGGGGGCGGCCCCGAGAACATCTCTAATCGCTTCTGTAGTAAGTCTTCCCACTGACTCATCACTTTCAACACGGCTTGTAGAAGAGGTGAAATCACAGGTAGCTCTGTCAAAGCACAACAAGTATAATAAAACATGCTAATTATCAGATCATATGGATGGCATCATGCACAAGTGGTCTAACCCACATTTTGACGATTTTGAGAAAAAATCGCGCTGCAACATGAAGTACAGGATAAGACGAATAAATACAAATGAACACAAAAAGGTAACAAAATCAGTGACCAAATGGTCTAACCCTGAATGTGAAACACGTATATTGATCGAGTTGTTGCTATCAAAAACATTTATTTTCACTGTTTTTTTAATGTGGGTTAGCCCACTTGTGCATGATGCCATCCATATACAAGTCATAATTCAAAGTGGATAGTACATATTTCTTAAATTATGTCACACATTCTTAGCATAAATCAAAAAGCCCAAATAGTAGATTTCTGGATCTGCACAGAAACACAAACCTTGCAGCTCCAGTCCTATTTGAGGGAGAAATGTCAGCAGGCTGTTGTTGATAAGGCGGAACAGAGCGTAGCGCATGAGGCACCAGCTGTAAGAGTTAGGATCCAAGTGCTCCTCCATGGCCGCATCATTCCTGGACAAAATAAACAGCAAAAGATTTTATTTTGTGCAATGATTAAATTGTTCGTTATAGATGCTCAGTTCATAAAATAACTCAATTTGATAAACCGTATAGATATGAAGGGTATTCCCCCTGCCCTGGACCAGGGGGAATACCCTTCCTATCTATATGGTTTATCATTTATTGTTTGTAATAGATGCTCAGTTCATCAAATAATTTCATTTTTGTGATAACTGCTAACATTGGCAAAAATGGAAAAATACAACTTGCTTGAGCATAGACAAATGAAAATATGATTCTAAAATTGTAAACAAATCCAACACAAAAAAAAATACAGAAATTACTTTGTTCATGAAAATATAAAAGAATCTATTACTAAAAATGAGCATAATATCAGGACTGTTACCTGCGAGCGCCTATCATTTCCTCCTCTTCTTCTTCCTCGTCGCTGCTTATAGACTCTGTGGAGTCGTAGTCCACCCCCTCATCCTGCGGGTTCACATACGGCTGCAAACAAATACAGATATTTATCTCTTAAGGTGCTAATCACATCTAAAACAGTTTTCAGCCTCTTTAATTTGTCCTTCAAGGCAGAAAACTTTGAAGGAGAAAAGCATTATACTTGCAAAATTAGCATATATTTTCATTCTCATTACAAACAATTAAGTAATTTTTACCCACTTGAAATTTTAGGTTGCAGTAGGAAGATGCAATTTCACGTGAGTAAAAATTTAAATTCTCTACCGCAATTCCATTGGAGAACTTCTCTGCTTCTATATACAGTAGCTAACTGCTTAACTCTCCGGCACTCAGATATTTACTCTCATTTTATTTATCTTTAGGTGAGAATTGCTACCGTAATTCCAAATTTAGAATGAATAAAAATGTCCTCATTTAATGAAATACAGAACTTGAAGTAAATATCTCATGCGAACGGCTTTATTGTAATCACAGAGATTTTTATTCAAATAATTTTGTTAAAGGGCTAAATTAATTTGTAAAAAAACATCTCAACCAAACGAGTTTTTTCAATTTGAAATCATCATAAATGTCTTAGTTAACTCTTTCCGATTCATTTGAATACATATGTTATGAACCTTTACAGTGCAGGGATCGACTTTAAGACGTCAGAATCTGACGTCTACAGACGTCAGATTCTGACGTCTAAAGTCCATCCCAGCACTGTGAGAGTTAAATAAGCCATAGGCTGCATGACTGAGACAAGGGAGCTCACTGGTCAACCTTTAAAACGCTAGAATATGCAAACCAATATTTCTGTATAAACCATGGAGTTTTTTTTTCAATTTCAAATCATCATAAATGTCTTAGTTAGCTTTTTCAGCTTCATTTGAATACCTATGTTATGGGTCTACGGTCATTATAAATATTTCACTCTTTCAGTGCAGTGAGTCTTTATACGTCAGAATATGACATCTATAGACCTGACATCTAAAGTCAGTCCCCTTTCTGAAAGGGTCAATAAGTAGAGTAACAGCAATGATAGAGCATCAGATTGGAGAACTTACTTTGGCCATGAAGTAGCTGAGCATAGAAGTGACCGGTGGAGAGAATTTTTCCTTATACGTGGGTCTGTCATCTTTCAGCTGCTGTTGACTGGGAGGCTGCCTCAACACACGCATGTGGAACTTCATTCGATGTTTGGCTGTCTCGTCGCTGCCACACGCTACATCTGAACATAGTCAGAAATATTTGTAATGAACTCTACATAATGGGAGTCTAATCACCTGAATTTAAGTAAGTTTTGAATGGAAAACACTTTGATTCTTTACCAAACTTGAAACCAAAAATGCTGAAATTTTTAGCAGTAGTTTGAAAATGTGCTTTGGCAGTTAGCTGTTGTTAAGAATCAGTGCAAACTACAAAACACACCACTTTTTACCTGTTAGAATAGGTTTCTAATTATTAAGCTGTGATTGTAAGAATGCGATGAGATCTCAAAAATTAATTAAATAAATAAATTTACTAAAAGAGGCAACATTCAACAAATTTGACACATGTTATTACTAAAAATTACGACATTTCTAGTCGTTAGAAAATGCAACCATGTTAAAAAGCAGTCTCTTGTAAGTTTAACTTACATGAATAATCAGATTACTAAATGAAAAAATATTTATTATAATTTTCCATATCCAGTTGCATGCTTGTATAGCATAAAAGTGGATGAATACTTGCTTAGGTCCATGCAAAAAAATAAATTATATTATCTTCACATGCTAGAAGATTACTACAAAATTTTTAAAAGCTTGTTATTAAGAAAAATAACAAATAATAATGTTTTTAATCATTGGTGTGATTTTCATTGGTGTTATTAGTGTTTTTATGGCGATGTTGCACAGTGTGGAAGGTGCATAAAGGAACATATTTTAATACAGATAATAGATAACAAATATTTTTTTGAATCCTTGTGCACAAAAATATTTTTTTGAATCCTTATGCACAAAATTTCTAGTTAAGTTCAGGTATATGTAGTTGTGGATACAGCAATGGGAACTAGTCTAGAATTTTTATGTGATGCATAAACTACTGTGAAATGTAGTCATAAAAGGAGTAAAAAAATATTTACATTATTTAGCATTTTACCATCATCAATGATGCCTAATATATACAGTAAAAGGTGAACATGCATATTTTTTCAATAAATAGCGGTAAAGTGTTGGTATTTAAGGACAAAATTTGGCAAAATCAATCAATGTAAATACATGTAATTGTTACCACAACCAAAGCTTGCATTTGCTCCTCGCTCCCCAGGCAGCTTAAAAATATTAGTAACAAACTTGTTCTTACTTCTGTACCCATCTTGTGATGGAGGGCCTAAAACAAGGTGTTGCTTACTTCTATGAACATCGGGTGAAGGCGGCAGCTTCACCAGTTTACGCACACCTCCCCCAAACAGCGTCGGCCACATTGTGTGGGTGAAGGTGTGACCGGCGAGGCGGTATAAGATGTTGGCGTCGTACATGGATAAGGCGTGGATAAGCAGACTCATGTAGACTGCCACGAGGGACTCACACAGCAGCACGTTAAGACGCGGGCAATCCTCATCCTTCTCACGTGCCAAGAGAGCCCGTAAAGATGAAACACCTGAAGCAAAATAACAACACTTCAAGATATAGACTTCTTTATCTTTATCATTTACAGCATTGCCAAGTATAGAATGACTTATAGTCAACCAAGTTTTAAAGAATTAAATTGAAAGGGCATATAAAAATTGATACAGAATACATTTAAAAAGCAAAAAATATATTACCTGGCCATTTGCTGGGTTGAGAGTTTGGTGGCTCGTCTCCGGCACTGCTACACTTGCGTCTCCGTTGAGCTCCAGCCATCAAATAACTGTCTTTGTACACAACCATAGTGCTGAAAACAATAAAATAATACAAATATTGCAGCACATTGTAATGGTTTTATTTATCACACATAACACTGTATTATTGAGTAGTTCTACGCTTAACCCTTTCAGTTCAAAATATTTATAACGGCCTTAGATCGATAACTTATGTATTCAATTAAAAATTAGGTGTATTTGTGAAAATATAGTCACAATATATAGTATAGTCTACTTTACACAAAAATAAACAAAGAATTATCGCTGTAGTAAACACCAGTACTTTAAGGGTTACGGTAAGGCAACATGGGTTCTACTTTTCTAGTTAGCCGGGTTATGTCAGTAAATCAACTAAAACACAGAACACGAGGGTACAATGAATGAGAGTGAGGAGGTACATTACATTACTAAAATATACAAGGATAAACCATGGATACCAAAGGTTTTTTTCAAATTCAAATCATCAATTATGTATTAGTTAGCTCTTTCAGCTTCTTTATGAATACCTATGTTATGGGTCTACAACTAATACTTCTTTCAGCGCTGGCATCGACTTTAGACGTCAGATTCTGATGTCTAAAGGCAATGCCCGCGCTGTAAGGGTTACACACAGACCTGGCAAAGCCTTCCATGCCGATGCTTACGGCATCTGACATTAATATATATATATTATATATTAAAATGTTACTTCTTTCAGCAAGAGGATCGCCTTCAGATGTCAGATTCTGACGTCTAAAGGCGACCCCCCAGCTGTAAGGGTTAGACACAAACCTGGCAAAGCCTTCCATGCCGATGCTGACGGCATCTGACATCTGTACCACAAAGTTATCACTGTCACACAGACACTGGTATATACAGGCTGACAGTGCGGCACTCAGGTTCCTGAGAGGGATCACCTTATTCAGCTGCCCAGTGAATGTAGGCGGCACCTTGAACTCTATCACAGTGTGCAGAAGATCCTGTACAACACTCTGTGTGAAAAACAAACACTTGTTAGTCTGATATCAAAATCAATTTCGTGCCTTACTTTTGGCACAGATACATACAATATATTTAAATAGATATAAAATAGCCACATACAACGGTGTTTCATCTAGCCCTTTCTAACATGGCGCAGCGCCATGTTGCCTTTTGTGAGCGCCGTGGTGCCCTTCATGAGCGCCATGTTGTCCTTTATGTGCGCCATGTTGCCCTTCTAATATCCAGACAGTGAAATGCCTGAACTTTGAACTGTTGTTACGTCATATTCAACCGTCCCAGGCCATTGTCACATTGAAAAACACTCAGTCACTGATGTCACGCGTTCACACTTATGACGCAATACCTGATAACGGTCTGTGTACATAGTGGTAATGACCCGCAATGTTTACATACTTAACTGATTCTTAATTGGGTACCCGGCATGCATGATAAGGTGCCCCTAATGATAGGTGGCGCCATGCCCCTTTTGAATCCTAGATGAAACTCTGTACAAGATATTAAAATAGATATAAAAAAAAGCATCACATTTACTAAAGGTACTTAAATTAGTGTCATATATACATATACTACACTACAGTGTGTCAGGAAGATATATTTAAGTAGATTTCATTGGACATTGAAGATGAAGATATCTAATGATATGAAAGCATTTATTTAGTGTCTTTAAGATAAGATATAAAATTGAAACATTCTTGGTCTATTGGAGACAATCTATGTACAGAAATGAAAGCATTCAGTCCCTTGAAGCTGGATAATTGAAAATATAGAAGCGCTTAGTGCCTAAAATAATAATAATAAAATAGCATGCCTTTGGGACAGTATTGCTAAATTGAAGCATTCAGTGATCTTGCCTAGTGTCAATAGTTAGTTTGTTTATTCAATGATGATAAATATTTGACTTATGATAAATAAACCTATCCTAAAATAAATTAATAGATTAACTGGGTATCCACCATTACTATTTTGATCAATTTAATTTAATAATGCTGAATTTTTTTTATATAAACCATGGAGAGCAAAGGTCTCCAGATATAGACGGTCCCTGAGCTGAAAGGGTTAATTGATTTGAAACCATATATATATAAAGCGCTAGCAGGACGAGGGTTTAAATATGTTTTTGATAATCATGGGTACTGTATGTGTATGCAAATACAGACCTGCAGTTGTTGTATAGGATCGGATACGACTGTTTTGGCTGAAGCTATGCTAGCAGACAGTAATGGTAAGCTGGTGGGGATACAGACCTGTAGTTGTTGTATAGGATCTGATACGACTGTTTTGGCTGAGGCTATACTAGCAGACAGTAATGGTAAGCTGGTGGGGAATGGTAACGGTGACAATAGCTGCTGCTGTGGGCGCTCTTGTTGTAATTCCTGTAGTAAAAGTAATAACTCCATGCGAACGGATGCGAGGCCTCCACCGCCCGACCCGTGGAGGACGGCGTAGCTCAGCAGTGTGCGCAGTAAATGCTGGTTCTCACGTAGCCACTGCTTACGCTTCTGTAACATAAGAAATGAGAACAAACTCAAAAATAACCCGCCGAAAACACACTCAACAATAGCCTGCTGCCATTGTTGAACTTATCTGAGAACTGTGATAAAATGGAAAAAATCGCGATAAATCTGGCATTTTGATTTTTTTTATCCATTATTCAACTTGTCCAAGAACTGGTTATTAGCAGCATGCTAATTTTAGCAAGATACATTGAAAACTTTGCAAGTTATCGTGCCCACATAAAAACGTTGACACTGATGCCAACGCCCGAACTATAATTGCAATAGCACACCTCATTGAAAAAATTAAACTCTGGCAAAAAAGGGATTCATTCAAATATAATATAAGATTGTCCTTATTTGGAGAAAATGCAAAATCCAAAGATTTCTTGTTCACTGCTTGTTAAGCAAAATCACAAAACACAATATTACAAAAACTACTACACAGCTTAAAACCTTTCGGCATAATTGAAAAAAACAAAATTGTAGACATAATATTTTTAAAAATCTTGCGTTTTAAAAATTATATAAAATATTTAAAACTGTAAATATCGGATTTACCCAAAACTTCTATAATTTTCTCATCAAGCTACATCCCACATAATATAAATGAATTCAATAACAACAGCATTTTTTCTACCCTTGGGGTTAACTAATCCCAGATATGTCCACATAAATTATCATATTGAAAAGTTATGTTTATAAGAAAAATCCTATAAAATTTATAAGTAACCTGTAGTCTTTGAAGCTTGGCATCAAAATCCATTTTTTCAGCCAGTAGGATCTCATGTAGCGTTGGTTTATCGGGGACCTCCGTACTGGACGAATTCTTCTGAGAAGTCATTGATGAATGCTCTTCTATTGTAAATAAAACAAAATTGCCCTTTAAAATTAATTCAGTATGTTTACAATTTATAATTGTTTACAACTATAAAACTGCCAAGCATGATACTGTTTCGCTAAAAATTGTTATATCATGAAAAATCCCAACATTATTTTGAAACAGATTATTTGACAATCATTATCATTTGAAATTAAGTAAAACAAGGTCTAATATAATAATCTATGGAAAATAAGGGCTCTCTTATGCAGATTAAAGTGGAATAAATCCATATTATAAAGGATTCAGATCTGTATGCCACATAAGCAAAGCTTTGATTATAATTCTGCAACGATGAATCAACCCAGGTAATACAAGGTGCATAGTTACGTTAACCCTTTAACCACAGGTCCCTGTCCTTGTTTTTTTTCACTTTTATATTAGCACATTATATAGAAGCTTCAAAACATGTCAAAGATAAAATGTGACATCAATCAGCAAAGTTTGAAAATAGTTCACCTCCCTTTTTGTCAAATTTGAATAATTTTCAGTTGTGGATGGCGTCAACGAGATATACCTTCAGGTCAGAAGTGGGTTAAAATTCCAATTGAACAATTTGGCAGTTACCCCTTTCAAGCCTGAATTTACCATTGTCATCTTCATCCACTACAATCCGCGAATTGCTTTATCAATTCTCGTCTTGTAGTGGATTAAGATGACTTGAATCGGGTGGCAAACTAAAGAAAATTGTGATGTATTGGTAAAACAGTTTCATGGAAATTTCCTTTCTAAAACCCCTAGTCAAAGGAAAATTAAGTCTGTTTTCAGGGATGTAAAGTGATGTTTCGATACATCGTGAAGGTTCAAAGGGTTGAGGGTTAAGCTGTCAAGCTCCCCCGATTCAGTTATGCCCTATACAATACATTTTGATTGTATTACTTACCATTTTCAGACTGTTCAGCCATATCTTCTGCCGTTTGTCCATAATTGCATAGTATCTTCAGCACGTCCACTTCTCTCTCCAGCCAGAGGAAAAGCTGATAACGAAGCTGTCCCCCGTCAACCTCAAACCCCGTGGCTAATGTGGCTAACTCCTCCATCATCAGCCTCAGACACGCCATAAACTTCAGCTGTTGTGCCATGATGTCTCCAACCGGCTAAAATTAAATCAAATAAAGTACAAGTAATTCAATTGGACTATTTCATACCCAATGTATATCTAAAAGTTTTTGAATACCTATATTCTGGGTCTACAGTCATTATAAATATTTTAATTCTTTCAGTGTGGGGATCGTCTAAAGACGGTTCCCACATTAAAGGGTTAATGTCTCAAAGTCAATAAAAACAACAAAAACACCCTGGTACTTAAAGTGTTGTACTTACGGGATCGTCCTTGGGTTGAGTCGCCTCTTTTTCAGCTTCCACGCTGTCGGTCGATCCCAGTTTTTCCCTGGATTCTATCTCACTGTCTGACTTTGTGTCTGAATCGTCAGCGTCATCATCGCTAAATCCCAGGTCTAGCTTCTCCTCCTCAAACTTACTGACGGGCGACCCCCAATCTAATCCCCCGCTCAGCTGCAGACCGCCGTTAGCCAGTGGACGGCTCCAATCTGTATCAGGCAGCTTGTCAGATATACAGGGGGCACTCCAGTCCTGTGATTTAACGGGCTCCGTCACTGCATCAAGGGTACCTGTGTTCAGCCCTGCTTTACTACACACACTGTCAGCACTACGACTCTTAGTAATGTCACTGTTCATATCGACCACAGCTGGTAGCTTACTTAACACCTCCAGGGCCAGCGCAGGACACCCGTTCTTAAAATGAGCGTGAGCGGTGGTGAAATAGAGGCGTCTCTCTATCGGTGTTATCCGGTCGACGTAGGTGACGTTTTTCTCGCTGGCAACGACTTGTGATCCGTGTGAGAAACCAGACAGGAGCACAGTCTGACAGCTATCAGCCGCGGTGGATGCCAGGTGCTGCCGTACAAGTAACGGGTGTGTACGCAGGTAATTATAGAAGTTAAACACGCTGGGATTGATGGCATAGTCCTCCATCTCACCAGATGGGGTTGTAGGATGGTTGGCTGCCGTGTCAAGCAGTGTGCCCAGAGAGGCAGAGTAGTCCTTCAGCATCCAGTATGACATGCTACGTAGGAACGGGTCTGGATGCTGCCGAGCGGGATCTATATCGAGGCCCAGACCCAGCCCTTTCTGCTGGAGAAGCTGACATACAGACGGAGGGAGGTCTCCTGACGGCACGCTGGATGGAGCGAGACTCTCATCAAGTCCTCCTGCATACAGACGACAAACAACAAGGCCAAGCTGCACATCTTCCAAGTTCCTGACACAAACCTGAATAATTACAACAAACATATTTATAAGTATTATATATATAAATAATAGCTACATCTGCTTCATTGAATATCTGTTTTATTGGTCTACAACAACTATAAATTTTTGAAATCCCATTCTGACGTCAAAAGTTTATCCCAGTGTTTTCTACATGTATGAGTATTTGATACATATATACTAATGCAGTATAACTCATGCTTCATTCTTACAACAAATAAAAATAATTGGATCAACAATAAATAAGAAAAATTCAATCAATTATTCAAGCAATAAAATCTCCTAATCATAAAAGAGATCAAATTGAGATAAATTTATCAAGCTGATGTGCTTAAACCAATTTCAAAGACATTCCATGATTTTTCAAGCATGGAAATAATCATTTTAAATTTAATGACTTTCTGTGACAAAGAGTATTATATAGAGATAAATTTGGTAAACACATTTACTATTACCTGAATTAACTGTTCACTTTAATAAAGTAAATGTAACCTATATTCATTTGAATACCTATTGTAAATATGACTACTATAAATATTTCACTGTGTCAATGCGGTGACAGACATTTGACTTATTATTCTGATGTCAGATGTTGGTCTCAGCACAAAAAAGTTAAAGTTCCTCAGACACACCAAAAAAATTAGAGTACCATTATAAAGAATTTGAAGAATTAAAATAGCTTTTCAAAAAAATTGGTATCCGGAGTTCATAAATAAAATATTATTAAAAAGGAATGTATATTATGCATTGTATCCTGTAAATGGAAAAAATACTGAATAAACTTTCTTGTTCAAAGTGATAACAAAAATTACTCACCTCCACAGCATCTTTAAGTGATCCCGCCAGCAAGAAGAAAGCAGCAGCATGAATAAATCGTTGTCTTCCCAGCAGAGCAAAGGCATTCTTCAAAGCTGCCTTCCTCCAACGATCTTGATCAAAGTTGTTTCGAAAAAATTTAGCCATTTTGTCATCATTTACTGATCTGTAAAATCAAAGTTTCACAGCTTAAATTTACATAAATATAAAAGAAATTCCAACATCAAAAAAATTCAGTAGTTAGATAATTTTTTTACAATGCAGAAAATTATCTGAATTATATTCTAACCATGTTACTCATTAAAAAGATAACTCAGTGAAATAGGAACATACTACTAACATTTGTAATGTAATACAAATTTACATCAATATAGTATAAATTAAAGTGAGGGAGGGAAGTTCAAATCAATTCAGTAGATATTATCGCAATATAGAAACACAAAATACAATAGAAAATTAGAATTTCACATATCAAATTTAAACAAAATGAAGATAATGATGGAGCGTATATCTATTATGTTCATCTTGCGAAATAAACATGATGACTGAGTTAGAAACAGACACCCAACTTGTTATATTGGACAAAGTGCCATCAAAATTTAGTAGTTAATCCCAAAGTGACATTGTAAATTTTGCATATTTTCATTGGACTTACAAGCTATAACTTATAAAATTATCTATTATCATTTAACAAAAGGCAAAAAATGAAAACAAATTACAAAAAACTTGTTGGCGTCGGCGAGAGAAAATAGCTGGTTTTAACCTGTTGAATTGATTTTATTGTACTTTTCGTTATTTGACACAATTTCCAGCTTCAAATGACAAAATATAAGTATTTTTTGAAAATATACCTTCCTCAAATTGAATTATATGACTAACTGAACATCTACCACAAACTAGATAATCCTTTTCAGCGACAGATTATTTGCATGAAACCACATAGGGCCTACTGTAGATCTGGTAATTTTCACCCGTTTAAATTTTCGCGAGTTTGTGATTTGGGGACTATTTGTGAGGTCTATAATTCAGAAATTACCGATTTCAATGATAGGTAGCGCTATAATTATAAATATTTTTCAAATTCATAAATTCTCGAATTTGACCTCCTAGCGAATATTAAAATATCATGAATTTTAGCAGATACGCAGTATATAGGGTCATAGCAGGACAAAGGCTAGATCAAGTTTCTGCCTGAGAATTAAAGGGTCAAATCTGACACACAGTACAACAGTTTATTTTTCAGGTGTATACATTTATTCTTTAACCCTTTCAGTGTGGAAACCGTCTTTATACGTCAGAATCTCACGTCTGTAGACGTCAGATTGTCAGATTCTGACGTCCAGAGTTAAAATATCTATAATAACCTTATACCCATAACATAAGTATTCAAGTGAACCGAAAAGATCTGACTAAGACATTCGTGATGATTTCAAATTGAAAGAAACGCTTTGGTCTCCATGGTTTATATAAACATATATATAAACAGTACAACAGTTTATTTTTCAGGTGTATACATTTATTCTTTAACCCTTTCAGTGTGGAAACCGTCTTTATACGTCAGAATCTCACGTCTGTAGACGTCAGATTGTCAGATTCTGACGTCCAGAGTTAAAATATCTATAATAACCTTATACCCATAACATAAGTATTCAAGTGAACCGAAAAGATCTGACTAAGACATTCGTGATGATTTCAAATTGAAAGAAACGCTTTGGTCTCCATGGTTTATATAAACATATTTCAGCATTGTAAGAGTTAAATTAGGGACAATTCTCCCAGGCAAGGGACATACCTGAACAGACCCCAGAGAACATTTTTCTTCTTCATTGCCATGTAGAATAGAGCAGCATCGAGTGGGTCTTTCCTTGCTTGAAATGCTGACTTGGCCAACTGCATAAGAATAAGTATATATATAAATATATATGATGCACATAATTATAATAATTATAATCTAACATCAGCTTTACATAATCTTTCTTTCCTTCCAAAATATAATTTATCTTAGAGACATTTAAGGTCATTTGCAGAAATGTAGAAGTGCTTGCTAAAATAATGGTTATGTCAAAAAATTGAAGCCATAGCACCAAACAAAAGGCAAATACCGTGTTTGCTTTTCTAGTGAGAATTTAATTGGACAATTATTTGTCAACGATCAAATGTTAAATTTTATAAACAAAAAGTTAAATATTCACAAGCAGAATATTGTGTGATCTCAAGCACATTTGTATATTTGCACAGTTGTCTGATAAGGAGCAAAAAATATCTATGTCACCTTTTCAATACACCTTCTGAGATTGTTAATGTTGCGTAGCCACCAGCCGACACCAAACTGACGTAAGTCTGTCCAGCGCGGTTCTCCTTTCTGAACACTGGGTATGGCTTGCAAAAGTTCCTGAATAACAATTTGATAATATGTGAATGATAAACAGTGTTGTTAATTTATTCAAAGTGAAAGATTATAAAATATAAAGGGAAGCATTCCAGCATGTAATTAACTAAAAAACACACATCAGATAAATCTCACCCATTATATATAAAAAATTGATATAATTTACAATCGGTGCTTTATTTAACCTTTCTGCTGCCGAATTGTTTGCTTCCATTTTCCACTCTTTTGAAGTTGGAATTGCTAACACAATATCCTGGATATCCTGGATAATCCAGCTTCAATAGTCTATATATGACAAATAGACATCTCCCCATTCCTGAGGCATCTATAATGGCTTTTTTTTTTACAATTTTAGTGGAATTATGTTTGGCTTGAAATTTCCTAAACCATCTATATACTATCTGAATGACACTATTAATAACCCTTTGTCTGCCAATCACGACTATAGTCATTTAACCTTTACAGTGCAGGGATAGACTTTAGCCGACAGAATTTGACGTCGTCAGATTCTGACGACTAAAGTCTATCCCTGCACTGTAAGAGTAAAAATATTTCTAATGGCCGTAGACCCATAACATAGGTATTCAAATAAATCGGAGAGAGCTCAATAAGACATTTATGATGATATCAAATTAAAACAAGACTACATAAGTCCAGGAGCTCCCGCGACGAATTAGAATTTGATTTTAGCAATTTTGTATAGGGTTATTAATGTAGTCCTAGTCTAGGTCAAAAATCAAGACGCAAGACAACTAGGTCTAAGAAGCCCAGTCTAAGAGTAAGATAAGAACTAGACAGTCTGTCAGAGATTGCAAACCTCCATTGAAATTAATGATCCTAATCAGTATCCCAGTAATGGTCTACCTATCTGGCATGGTTTACCCGATATCAGGCCAATCGAGTTAGCTAATAGCTGATTTACGGTCATTTTGAATTCGATATAAATTAGTTAAAAACATAGGGTGCATCCTCCCCAGAAACCTCAAATTTTGTTTTATAGTAATGGACTAACATCTAACACAGTTTGCAAAATATTGGGCATGTGAAAGTAAATAATGGCCGATAGGGGGCCATTTTGAATTTGAACGAGTCAGAATTTTTCAAGATGCATCCTCAGCTGAAATCTCACATTTCATTCTATAGTAATCGTCTAGCTATCTAGCACGGTTTACCAAATATCGGCCATGTGAAAGTGAATAATGGCCTAAAGGCGGCCATTTTGAATTTGATCAAGTCAAAATTTTTCAAGATGCATCCTCAGCTGAAATCTCACATTTCATTCTATAGTAATGGTCTAGCCATCTAGCACGGTTTACCAAATATCGCCCATGTGAAAGTGAATAATGGCCGATAGGAGGCCATTTTGAATTTGATCAAGTCAAAATTTTTCAAGATGCATCCTCTCCTGAAATCTCACATTTTGTTTTATAGTAATGGTCTAGCCATCTAGTACAGTTACTAAAAACCGGCTATGTGAAAGTGAATAATGGCCGATAGGCGGCCATTTTGAATTTGATCTAGTCAATTTTTTTCAAGATGCATCCTCTCTTGTAATCTCACATTTTGTTTTATAGTAATGGTCCAGCTATCTAACACGGTTTACCAAATATCAGCAATGTGCAAGTAAATAGTGGCCGATAGGCGGCCATTTTGAATTCGATTGAGTCGAAAGTTTTTAAAAGGCATCCTCTCTCGAAACGTCACATTTTGTTTTTTAGTAATGGTCTAGCTATCTAGCACGGTTTACCTGATATCAGGCCTATCGAGGTAAATAATGCTGATTGTCGGCCATTTTAAATTCATAAGTTAAAAATATTCAGGGTGCATCCTACCCCGAAAACTCACACTTTGTTTTATAGTAATCAGGTAATGGTCTGGCCATCTAGCACGGTTTACCAAATATCAGCCATGTGAAAATGAATGATGGCCGAAAAGGCGGCCATTTTAAATTTGATCAAGTCAATTTTTTTCAAGATGCATCCTCATCTGAAATCTCACATTTCGTTTTACAGTAATGGTCTAGCCATCTAGCACGGTTGACCAAATAACGGCCATGTGAAAGTGAATAATGGCCGATAAGCGGCCATTTTGAATTTTATCGAGACGAATTTTTCCAAGATGCATCCTCTCCTGAAATCACACATTTTGTTTTATAGTAATGGTCTAGCCACGGTTACTAAAAACCGGCTATGTGAAAGTGAATAATGGCCAATAGGCGGCCATTTTGAATTTGATCGAGTCAATTTTTTTCAAGATGCATCCTCTCTTGTAATCTCACATTTTGTTTTATAGTAATGGTCCAGCTATCTAACACGGTTTACCAAATATCAGCAATGTGCAAGTAAATAGTGGCCGATAGGCGGCCATTTTGAATTCGATTGAGTCGAAAGTTTTTAAAAGGCATATTCTCTCGAAACGTCACATTTTGTTTTATAGTAATGGTCTAGCTATCTAGCACGGTTTACCTGATATCAGGCCTATCGAGGTAAATAATGCTGATTGTCGGCCATTTTGAATTCATAAGTTAAAAATTTTCAGGGTGCATCCTACCCCGAAAACTCACACTTTGTTTTATAGTAATCAGGTAATGGTCTAGCCATCTAGCACGGTTTACCAAATATCAGCCATGTGAAAATGAATGATGGCCGAAAAGGCGGCCATTTTAAATTTGATCAAGTCAATTTTTTTCAAGATGCATCCTCATCTGAAATCTCACATTTCGTTTTACAGTAATGGTCTAGCCATCTAGCACGGTTGACCAAATAACGGCCATGTGAAAGTGAATAATGGCCGATAAGCGGCCATTTTGAATTTTATCGAGTCGAATTTTTCCAAGATGCATCCTCTCCTGAAATCACACATTTTGTTTTATAGTAATGGTCTAACCATCTAGCACGGTTTACCAAATAACGGCCATGTGAAAGTGAATAATGGCTGATTGGCGGCCATTTTGAACTTTGACAAAATGATTTTTTTCAAAATACATCCTCTCCTGAAACCTTACAATTTAATTTATAGTAATGGTGTAGATATCTTGAGCAGTTTTCATGATATTCCACAATATCAGGCCTGTCGAGGTGAATAATGGCTGATAGGCGGCCATTTTGAATTTTATCAACTTCAATTTTTTCAGGATGCATCCTCTCCTGAAACCTTACAATTTATTTGATATTAATGGTGTAGCTATCTTGAGCGGTTTTCATGATATTCCGCAATATCAGGCCTGTCGAGGTGAATAATGGCCGATAGGCGGCCATTTTTAATTTTATCGACTTGAAATTTTTCAAGATGCATCCTCTCCTGAAACCTCACAATTTGTTTTATAGTAATGGTGTAGCTATCTTGAGCGGTTTTCATGATATTCCGCAAAATCTTTCAGTCGGATTTACCGATGTTATAAATTAGGTCAAAGTGCTGGGTCAACTTCAAGGTCAAGGTCCAAAAACCTGAAAAGGCACAACTAGGGACCTTAGAGAACATGTATGTGCAATATGACTGTCATCGGCCCAGTACTTTTCGAGATCCGCTCCGGAAACGAAGTGCGCGTCAAAACGTCTAAATAGGTCATAGTTCTGAACCAGAAGTAGGTCAAAGTTCAAATACCCCAAAAGGCACAACTAGACCCCCTAGGGGTGTTGTGTGTAAAATTTGAAGACAATCGGACAAGTACTTTCAGAGATATGCTCCGGAAACGAATTGTTTACGGACGGCCCAACGGCCCAACGGCCCAACGCCGTCACATCATCATTTTCTCCTCTGCAACCTTGCGTATTGAATTCAGATTAAAAATATTTTACCCCGTCCAATAGCCACCTGGAAGTAACCCACATACCAAAAATTATTATCCTAGCTTATTTTCTCACAAAGTTATAGGCAAAAGAAGAGGCCGAAAAAAAACGGAGGTAGAATCCATAGCTCCCTTCGCTCACCTACGGTGACGGCGGGAGCTAATAAACCCTTTGATCTGTAAGGTTTTTTTTTAAAAAATCAGCGCTTTAAGGGTTAATCGGTTTTATCAGCAGATTAAATCACTATTACTGGGAATGAAATAATTGTTTAAACATCAATATTTCTTGTCACCCGCAAAGTTATACCTCCTCAGCCTCGGAATGAAAAGCCCAGACATAGTAAGCGGGACTGAGTCCACAGTTTTGTAGTTGAGCTCTCTGTCTGATTGGCAGGGTATTCATCAGGTAGACATGATGTCGGGCAGCGAGCAGGAAACGGAGGCCACAGTCATCTACAGCTTCTGTGGAGAGAGGAGCGGGCTGACCTGGTTCACGGGTTGCAGCTGAAAGAAAGAAAAAAAATGAGTAAAAGTAAACTATGCCATCATTTTGGGTGGTTAACACCATCGATCTTCAAGCTTAAGCCTTTCAAGCCTGAATTTACCATTGTCATCTTCATCCACTACAAGCCGCGAATTGCTGTCGCAATTCTCCACTTGCAGTGGATGAAGATGATTTGATGTGGTTTAAAAATTTAAGAAAATTGCTATATATTGGTAAACCAGTTATATGAAAATTTTCGTTCTAAAACCCCTAGTTGTAGGAAAATTAAGTCTGTTTTCAGGGATGTAAAATAATTATTTAATGCGTCATGAGGGCTTGAAGGGTTGAGCTCTGAACTGAGCAATTTTTATTTTCAGTCACTTGAGTTTAAAACTCGCCATAAATATAATAATTCATTGGATCTGAACTGGTGTACCTGCAACTTTGTGAAGTGGCAGATACACCCTTCAATATCAAAGGGGACAAAATATCCACATCTCTAAATGACTGAAAATTACTTGGATTGACTAAATTAAGGTCAGAAAATTTCCCAATGTCACATATCTAAGACATTAAGTAGAACCCCTCATGTTCACTCACCTAAAATTGAGTCTCGCAACCGCAATCCACAACTTCAAGTGGGTGAAAATTACTCAAACTTATTTAATTTGAGACTAAACATTTGCAATTCTTGATGACTAAACTCACATTTCATTCCCAATAACAGGGATTTGATTGCCTTATAAAACAAAATAAAAATGACTATAGTCGTGCTAACGGCTCTAGGGCTTAATCTTGCTAGATGCAATTGTGAACCAATATTAGGATTATAAGTGGTGTTTATGTTGTGATCATTGTTATGAAAATGGGTCGATCTGTGTTTTACAAAAAAAGAGACAAAAATTGTATGTGCTTCTCCCTTGTGAATGAATATGCTTATGACTGGTGTAGAGAACAGTCGTTTACATTCCAAGAAAAATAAGAAACAGCAGTAAAAATGTTACAGTTAGACTGGGTATATACCAGTACAATTTGTATTAAATGTAAACAACAAAAACAAATACATCATTTTCAAAATCAATAAAATAAACAACTTCTGAAACCTACTTGACTGTGCGGCGGGATCAGCTGTTTCTTTTTCAGTGAAATCCACCTTTGTATTGGCCACAGTGTCACCGAGTGCGAGCAGGTACATTTGGTCGAGTGATGACAGGCCGGGCAGATGTGTGTGTGTTAAATGCCTGGCAAGCTGACGGGACTGATTCAGACCAAAATGGTTGAGGTTGCTAAATGGAGTAGCGTTCCTACGATCAGCAGCACAGCGAACCTGTAAGTAAAATGTATTAGAAAAAATATATACACTTCATAATTAAATATATTAAAGCCCATTGACATCTGTTATAAGCCTAACCCTTAGATCACTGAGCTATTCAATTTAAATTTTCAGTAACTTGAAGTGTGTCTCACTACCGCGATCCACAACTTCAAGTGACTGAAAATCTGTGTTATTTGTGAAGTTTAAGTCCCAACATATATCTGTGTTTCAAGATTGAAAGCATATTTTATTTTTAACAACTGATCATATGGGTGCTAACAAAAACACAGAACTTTACTGTAGTTGACATCAGTGTGCTAAGGGTTAATATTATAACATTTGAAAATAGAAATGTGTTGCAAAAAGGAATATATCCTCTCCATATGAACATAACCCTTTAAGCCATCACGATACATTGAAGCATCATTTTACATCCCTAAAACACACTTATTTTTCCTACAACGCTTTTAGAATGAAAATTTCCATGAAACTGGTTAACCAATACATGGCAATTTTCGTTAATTTTTAAACCACATCAAGTCATCTTCATCCACTACAAGTCGAGAATTGCAACAGCAATTTGCGGGTTGTAGTGGATGAAGATGACAATGGGATTCAGAATTGAAAGGGTTAATGATTCCCATATTTTTTTAAAGCAATGAACAGCGACCAAAACCTTTTTATTTCATGGCCCGGAAGGTAAGTGCTTACATACAAATAAAATTAAAGTGTTAATGGTGATAAGACTAATTTAAACTTACCTTTGGACTTGTAGAGAGCTCGTCTTCTGCATCAAAAGGATCCATCAAGTCACTGTCCACGTTGTCGGGATCAAACAACGAGCTGTAATCTGGTGCGGCCCCGTCATGTGTGTTAGTGGCCGTCTCCCCCTGTGTGAACGTGCTGGTATCATGGTCAGCAGCAAGCAGTGCATACAGCGGCAGGGGTGGAATGGAGGATATCTCTATATAGTCTAGCTGCATCTCTTCAGGTATAGTCTGGGGTCCCTCGTGAGGGCTCTGTGGGGTAGCCACGCTGAGGGGTCGTACCCGCTGGTGACCCTGATGTACCTCTTCTACACCCATCGTGTTAGCCTCGCTACCAGAGATACAGCGCAGTAAGTGAGCAAGTATGGCCTTCACACGACGAATCCTACCAAAGTTGAGCAGCTCTATCAGTTGTTTAGGGTGGTACTGCGGTAGCACTGGACTCGCCAACCGGGACGCCTCAAACAAACCAGAGTCCTGTATCAGCTGTATGCTACTCAAACTATCTACCTTGGTCAGCTCACCTTTACCGTGGTGGTCATCGCGACGTCTCTCCCGCTCTTTACGATCCATCAGCAGAGAAAGATTAGAAATAGAAGGTGTGATTTTGAGGGAGGATACGGAGGGGGACAGCTTGAATCCCTTCCCGGCGGCCATCACATTGAGGCTGGCAGTGGAGGAGACAGAGTGTAGTTTATGCTCAGTCAATGTTCTGGAATCTCCTGCGTCTTCCGTGTCTTGACTTCCACTTGACACGCTTCCTACGTCCAGACCCTCTCCGGGTCCTCGCCACTGTGAGTACACGTGCATCTCATTGTCCATGCCCACCACCAGGAGGCCTTCACGTACCCAGGATAAATGCATAGGGAGCGGCGGCAGACAATCAGCAGTGCTCAGCTCCAGGCTTCTGAGCTTCATCCAGCGAATCTCCTCCACCGCGCTTCCGACGGTCATTGTCTTACTCTTCTGTAGGATGCCTTGTCTGGGTCTCATCTTGGCACGGTTGTCTCGCTGTGTGGCGTGTACTATCTCGCTGGACACGGCAGCGTACAGCAGCACCCTCGGCCCCACGGCTACTGTCAGTAAGTGACTCCCGTCCTCGGCTGACACCCAGTCCAGCTGTACGAGGTGCTTCTGACGCAGCATGCTGTTCACCAGGTGGTTCTGTGAGATGGTGCGGCGTACACTCTGTACGGTGGCAGCAGAGGGGATGGGTGTACGCACGATGGCAGGCGTACTGGGGGTGGACGTCATTAACACCTGACTCTCTACATTCGGCAGCGTATGTATGTCATTACTGTAAATATGTGTCAGGTCAACCTCCAGCTTGGGGTCAGTTAAAGAAATGTTCTTCAGCTCTATTGTATCTTCTAAAGTCCATTCTGAGCCACCTGAAAAGATAAATTAAAAATAGACATATGCCCTTTCCCTCTTCAACTCTTTCAAGCCTGACTTTACAAATGTCATCTTCATGCACTGCAAGCCGCGAATTGCTGTCGCAATTCTCGACTTGTAGTGCATGAAGATGATTTGATGTGGTTTAAAAATTAAAGAAAATTGCCATGTATTGGTAAACCAGTTTCATGGAAATTTTCGTTCTAAAACCCTTTGTTGTAGGAAAATGAAGTCTGTTTTCAGGGATGTAAAATGATGCTTTAATGTATGGTGAGGGCTTAAACCTTACAGCACGGGGATTGACTTTAGTCGTCAGAATCTGACGTCTGTAGACATCAGATTCTGACGTCTAAAATAGATCCCCACGCTGTAAGAGAAAAAATATTTCTATTGGCCGTAGACCCATAAAATAGGTATTCAAATGAATCGGAAAGAGCTGAATAAGACATTTATGATGATATCAAATAGAAATAAACCATTTAATCTCAAAGGTTTTTATTTGAAAAAATCACGCTTTAAGGGTTTAAGGGTTAAGCTGCCTTATTGCATTTATGCACTACATGCCAAAAATATTGAATAAAAAATGGTATAATCCATAGCAAATGACGTTTCATTCAAGATATTATACTTGTTTTTTTCATAGAATCAGTATATTTTTATTCACCTAGAGACAAGTAAAAATAAAAAAAATTCAAAATGCTCTGATGGTTATATATGGATTCCACCTGAACAGTAGAAAGATAGATGGTACACAGTTGGCCTATTGTTGGTCAGAGACTTACATGTGTTAATGATAAATCTTGAAAATAATTGTTTACTATACATAGAAACCAAAGAATAGTAATGTTGATTCTGACCTGTGGATTCACATTCATATATGGAGACACAGAGGTTGACAAACTTGTTGTTAGGGTTGTCATTCTGTGTATGAACATGACCAGTTCTGTGAGCGACAGCGACGCGACCACTGTAAGAACAGCTGACACTGATTGGTTTTCCTGAAAAAAATGAGTTAGCACTGTATTAAATACAGATTTCATTTACTGCTAGTTGATAAACTCGATATTGATTTTTACTCTACCATGTCTTTTCATTTAGTTTGTCCTATTTTGTTTAAAAAACATATTTTCCCACCAGGTTATTAAGTCAATTTTATTTTATATCCACACTAGTATCCAACATCACTTTCACAAACACAGAATCAGGTGTGATTCAGTTTAGCAGTTCTGGAGATTGGGTTCACAAGAAAGCAAAACGTTAATTTAAAAATGGCATGACTTCTCTTCCAAAAAACTATCTCAGTCAGGATTGATTCATGAGATATTAACAGCTCTTGAGAAATTCAAAAACATTCTGATGAGTGGCAATGGAGGCCGATATCTACTGAACAAATACATGCAAAATCAGGTTTACCAGATATCTTTATAGCACTTGTGTCCTCCGTCCGAATCATCATCTCCCATTCCACCCACTCGTATTTCTGTGTGCTTGCGTCTCCTGTGACCTTACAGCGCCAGAAGTGTACCTGACTATCACTGCAGGCGGTGGAGAGGAGATACGGAGAGAAGCAAGCGGGATAGATAGAGGAAGAGCTCAGGTGGCCTGCTGCCACGGTGGCATGCACAACATGCACATTTTCTGGCAGCTCTAAGGGCTGTGTGCATACCTGAAAAATACATTACACGTGTGCTTATGTCAGAATTATATTACCCCTTTCAGCACCGAGACCTACATTAGACTTCAAAATCTGACCTCTAAAGTCGATCCCCGCACAGAAAGAGTAAAATATTCATAATGGATGTAGACCCATAACATAGGTATTCAAATGAATCAGAAAGAGCTAACTAAGATATTTATGATTTCAAATTAAAAACCCACTTTGGTCTCCACGATTTATACAAACATATTACAGCGCAGTAAAGGTTAACCCTCAAAGCGCTGATTTTTTTGCATAAACCATGGAAATCAGTGTGTTTTTTTTTCATTTGAAATCATCATAAATGTCTTTCTGATTCATTCGAATACCTATGTTATAGGTCTACAGTTACTTTTAACATTTTCACTCTTACATTTTCAATCTTACAGTGCCGGGATAGACTTTAGACTTGTGAATCTGACGTCTACAGACTGTAAGAGTTAAGGTTGGCTCTCTAAGATAGAGGCGACCGGGTTACACCCAAATTTTTTAGGGGGCATATAACTAATATCTATGCAAAACAAAAGGCAATAGCAGCTTAGAAAAACAGGTTCTTCCTTTGAGCATGGAGTACTCACTTTGTTTGTAGAGATGTGTAGTTTAGGTGGTGGTTTTGGCGTACGGTCTCTCACTGGTTCGGGGGTCTGACTACGTGAGGAGCAGGGGGAATCCCCCATTTCCTGGAAGTAGTTGACATCAGGACTGTACATCTCAGGAACCTCAACAGAACCTACTCAAACAAAAAAACACAAGCACGATTCAGGCATGAGGCATTGCATAAACTTAAAAAAGTGGGAAAGAAACAAGTGCCAGAAAACAATGGCAGTGTAGCGTATAAAAAAATGCAATTTGGGACAAGGATAATTAGTCGTTTTAATCTGTTTTTCTGATCCAATCACTGTTATTGGGAACGAAATGTGTTTAAACCTGAACATTTGCAAATGTTTGGTCTCAAATTAACCATTGTGGTGCTGTAAACGTATATATACTTTGATAAAATTATTATTTTAGTACTGCAATTAAACCAAGATACAGGTGAACATAGTTATAACACGATCAATGGGGTCCAATGAGTCAAATCGTGTTATAAGTGGATCGTGTTATACAAAAAAATCAACCAGAAAACGATTCCAAAAACGGATGAGTAATAAAAGGTAGACGATTGTAATTATAAGTGGTCTTGTCTGCACAGGTGTAACGTGTTATGTTTGCTATAACTTATAATAATAACAACAATATTATAAAAAATTGTAATTGTAACGTTTTACAACTATTCTATCGTACAAATGTATACAGAATAAACTCAATAAATAACAATAAATTACACATCTTTATGCAGCAGAGGAGTAGCGAATTTGCTATATTTTAGTTCTATATTACATACTTATACATATCATTGTGCGCAGTTTGTAACACAATGTATTAAATGCCTTGATTATCATTTGCATGTAATACACCGCAAGCATTATTATTTTTTATTGGACACAGTATAATAAATGTGTATTATATATTGGCAGTGGCCGTGTCTGTCACTGCTATCACCTCTGCAGTTGATGATTGACATCACTGTCCTTACGCTGATTGGTTCAGATACCCCCTCTCTTTCTGACTCCTCCTACGTCAAGAGGTTGATCTCCCAGGTCAGGTGCGGTGATTGACAGCTTGCGCACTCTCACAGAATCTCATCTGAAAATACTTCACGAGAACTTGTGAGATTTGCTCCAGTCGATAGGCGCGAGTCTTGACAACTCTGGCGGTGTCAACACTTAATCAGGTGACGTTTGTACAACATTCAGTACGTAGTCTCTGTGGAGGGATTAACCCTTCCCTTCGATTTGTAGGCCTAACAAGACGTATTAAGTCCACAAACTTATATATAAATATAATAAGATTTTCCTTAGATATATAATACGATACCATCGTTATTATTAAATATATAGCCTGATCTACAGATGGATTATTTTTCGTGCTATAATCTGTATCTGTAAGCATAATATATCATGATCTTATCACGATCCTAAATACATAACATTCTTAACTTTGTGTACATAGCACGATTTAAATTGTATACAAAACTATAATAATTTTTTGTGCTATAATCTGAGTTAATTATAACACGATCTTCAATAAATTTATAACATGATCTTCAGGAATTTATAACACGATCTTTAGACTAATAAATATCTGTTCAATACAATACGTTCTTTACAAATTTAGAAAAAGGATTTCTATGAGATATTATTATGCCGCATTATAATATACAAAGATATCAAAGCGTCTGCCCCGAGCCAATTATTCTAGCCTCACTGCCCGGCATTATGACATAATAAAAACAAGATCTTCATTAAATTTATAACACCATCTTCAGAAATTTAAAAATGATCTACAGGAATTTATACCACGATCTCTAGACTAATTATAATCTGTTCAATTACAATACTTTCTTTACAAATTTCCTGTAATCTGAATTAATTATAACAATATCTTCAACAAATTTATAACACGATCTTCAGAAATTTAAAACACGATCTACAGAAATTTATAACACGATCATTAGACTAATAATTATCTATTCGAATACAATACGGTCTTTACAATTTTATAACATGCGCCTCACTGCCCGGCATTATCACATAACACGGCACACTGCTCCGCGTTCACATGTGTAGACCCAGCGTTGGCCAAACATTGTTTCAATGCTGGGCGTAACGTTTAGCATTAGATGAGTTAACATGATGCGTGTTGGCGTTGTCGGCGATAGCGATTAGTGTACGCGATGCACATACTGTTTACTCTTTCAATAAATCTTGTAGATTTGGAGATTATAACAGGTATACTGGAAAAAAGCTAGAAAAGGGATCAAATTTTAGGGTCCATGACCTTACCGTGTTATAATCGATCCGTGTTGTAACGATTCGTGTTATATCGATGTTCACCTGTATTGGGAAATAATAACAGCAGCTATCTCAAATAACGTCAAGAAATTTCAGTTAATGGCACGCACTAACTATAGGCACTGGGAACATGTACCTCAGCTTGCTCACAATGCCGTTACCCTTTTGCCCAAAGGACCATCAGAGGGAGTACCATATGTCCCAACAACAGCAGTACTCTAAGTCAGTCATACCCCATGTTACTCACCTTGTGAGGCAATAACTATTTGCCACATGTGAAGTACACTTCCTCCTTGAACCAGTTTCTCCACAACAACCAAGTAGAAGTATTCCTCAAACACTGCGGTATCCTGTAGATCTACCATGGGTTCTACGTTAGCTTGTTTCCCTGTACGGTGTTGACCCGTGATTAGCTGCTCTTGAAAAATATGGATCAACTGGATGTGCTGCCAGTCCTATAATTAAAAAATATAAATGTCACATAGGCTGGATATGGAGAAAGTTTTATAATTAAAAAATAGAAACATGTTTGAGGTAATAGATGGGCTGCCACTCCAGGTAAAAATTAACTGATGTGCTTCAAAAAATATATAATTGTGATAGGCTGGAAGTCTTACTAAACTGAAAATATAAAACTTAACAGAAGCAAGACAAACACGCAAAAAACACACACTTTTATGAACATAGAAATCTACGAACACAAAATGACAGAGGATTTAGACAACATACACAAAGAGATTTTGATGTGAGAAGAGCTGGACAATTTAAATTTTAAACACTTCAAATTGATTTTCTACCATAATCAACATCAAGTGGGAAATGATAGTATCTAAGAATGTTTTCAAATATTTAGAGAGAAGGTGGTAAAACTCCCTGCCTAGAGCTTAGCTCTTAAACTCAATACCGTTTTGAGTAGGCACTCCGCAAAGACGGTTTATATATTATTTTACCTTTAAAGCGCTGAAATATTTTTGTATACCGTGGAGACTAAAGGGTCTTAGCTCTTCAATTCAATACCGCTTTGCAAAGGCTGTTTACTTATTACTGTAGATCTGGTAATATTCGCCAGGTTCTAATTTTCTTGAATTTCTCGAGGACAAATTCGCATATTCAAAAATATCGCAAAAAATATTTTTATAATAGCACAATTAAAAAAAAAAAAAAATTGCGAATTCTAAACTTCGTAAAAAGTTCCAGAATCATCAAACACGCAAATTTAAACACACAAAAATTACCAGATCTACACTATTTAATCTGAAAAGCGCAGAAATAATTTGAATAAAACTATGGAGAACAAAGGGTCATTTTTAATTTGAAATCATCATAAATGTCTTAGCTAGTTCTTACCACTTCATTTAAATACCTATGGTATGGGTTTAGTGTCATTATAAATATTTTATTCTTTCAGCACGGGAATCAACATTATAATCTGACCTCCATAGACGTCGTAATCTTACGTCCATAGATGTCAGAATTCTGACATCTGAGAGGGGTAACTAAGCAGTTACTGTTGTCTGCATGCTTCTACAATATAACTTGCCTGTTTGGCATCAGCGATGGGGTCTCTCTCTATAATACACCCTGGTCTGGCTGTGGACTGTAAGCTGACTATGTTAATGCCATCCTGGGGCTCGCCTCTCGGTGTGCTGGCACTCTGCATCACCCAACCTGAGCTGGCGCTGCTGTTAGACCCTGACATGGCCAGACGCTACAATAAAACACACTGAATTAAAGACAGATCATTACCCAGCCTGAACTAGCACTGCTGTTAGACCCCAACATAGCCAAGCCAGAAACAAATAATTGAATTAAGCCTTGTTCGGCTGAATTGTTTGTTCCTATTCTTTCATTCATTTAAAGCTGGAATTGTTTAAGCAAATTCCAGCTTCGAATGACAAAATGTGTCACAAATTGAATGCAGGATTGATGAAGCATTTACCACAGAGTATATCACTGCCAGATTTGATAATATCATAACAAATGTGGAGTCAATTGGAAAACTCATCAATTTGATGAGATTGATTGGTACATACCTCTCGTTGTTTGGTGGTTTGGTTGTCAGCCAGTAGGGTGCGTGCATCTATTACAGCTTGGTATACACGCAGACTGTCTCCGTCTGATGCAATAAACAAAGCGCTGGGCGAGTTACCACTAGATCCTAGTGTGGAACTGTAAAAAGATACATCATTCAAAATCACTCTCTTTCTCCACAAAAGTCTTTCCCCGCCCTGTATTAAATAACAGTTAGTGGTAATAGCATGAGTATTTAATCATCAAGAAATGCTTAAACAAGTATGACTAATTTTTACCCACTTGAAGTAGGTGGGTTGTGCTACAAAACTTCAAGTGGATGATTTTTTTAAATGTCGAGCTTTTAGGGTTAATAAACCCTTTAAGCCCTCACGATGCATTAAAACATCATCAAACAGATTTAATTTTCCTACAACTAAGGGTTTCAGAATGAAAATTTCCATGAAACTGGTTTACCAATACCCTGAATACATGGCAATTTTATTTAATTTTTCACCCATATCAAATCATCTTCATCCACTAAAAGTCGAAAATTGCGGCAGCAATTCGCAGCTTGTAGTGGATGAAGATGACAATGGTAAATTCAGGCCTGAAAGGGTTAAAGCATCATTTAACATCCCTGAAAACACACTTAATTTTCCTACAACTAGGGGTTTTGGAAGGAACATTCCATGAAACTGGTTTGCTAAAACAGGGTAATCTTCTTTAGCCCTTTAAGCCCTCATGATGCATTAAAGCATCATTTCGCATCTCGGAAGAATGACCTAAATTCCTAAAAATTAGGGGTTTTAGAACGATTTTTTTATGATACTGGTCAATAATAACACTAGTTTTTTTCCATTTGTCACCCACTTCATATCATCTTCATTCAATACAAGTCGAGAATTGCGACAGCAATTCGCGGCTTCTATTGAATGAAGATTACAATGGTAAATTCAGGCTTCAAAGGGTTAATTTTCACCCACTTCAAATCATTTTCATCCACTACAAGTCGTGAATTGCGACAGCAATTCGCGGCTTGTAGTGGATGAAGAAGACAATGGTAAATTCAGACTTGAAAGGGTTGAAAAAGATTAAAATTTACATTTTCGTATAAACTGATAAAGCAAAATAAAACAAAACAAACTGGCTTTACCTGGGTAGAAGGGTTGGTAGCCAGGCCACATTAGCAAAGGCAGAAATATCAGGCGAGTTGATCCGAGCTAATTCAGCAATGCCTCCAGACTTAGACAAGGGGCCTATAGGGTCAACACGCCACAGAATCAGCTCGCTGCAGAAACTGTCCGGTCCAGGCTTGTGCGCTCCTACAGTCTTTGATGATTTTGGCGGTGGTGGTTCATCGAGTTCGTTGGTGTCCTCTGGCAGGTTGTGGTGAGATGTTGTGAGCAGTAGGGGTAACACGGGATGACAAGTGGCGCTGTTTGTCTGGAAACGATGACCACAGGCGCGGGAGACGTGTGCAACACTCAGAACAGTGGAAAACTTGGAAGATTCAGCGAAACTCACCTGAGAAAAGGAAATAAAATAAGCTTTGAACAACTACCAAAAATATATTAAAAAGAAATAATTTTTTTACTGTGCTTATTTTCGATCATAAGAACATTTTCGATGTTATTCAGGTTTTTCTGCCATTATGGCAATAATTCAAGATAAATAACTTATTTTGGTTCATTCTTCAATGTCTACCTAAATAGATGAGATGCATGGGGAGGATGTTAGTATGTGAAGCAATTCAAAACAGATTTTTTGTGTTAATAATCCTTACGCTGCAGGTTTCAAGCATGCATTAGATCAATATATATAGAAAAATATCACTAAAATTGATAAGATAGTTCTCTTTTGATGCTTAGTTAATCTTAGTAAATTTATTATTGGATATGTCTATTTTCATAAATATAAATATTTTTCATCCTTCTAAGCTTGAAACAATGTTCAAAGAATGAAAAACAGAAGCAAATAATTCACCAGCACAAGGGGTAAAAATAATTTTAATTATTTCATGCTGGAAATATTGTTTGAAATAAAAATATAAAAGAAATGATTAAGAGACCTGAGTTGAAGATTAAAGGGGTATGTTTTACCTGCCAGACATTGAGACTGCCGTCTTCATGTCTTGAGAGCATAAGGGCATTAGGTGTCAGAGTGTTATCGCTCTGTCCGGGGGAGCTCTTGCCCATCACGTTGGCAGAGTATTGCGGGTTGTCTGGCTTCTCGCTGTCATCAAACAGCTTACTCTCGGATTCCTTCATCACAGTTTTGAGGTCAGGCCTGCCGTAGTTACAGTACATGGCTAGACGAGCAGACATGGTGGTGGCGTCGGCGAGAGGTAAGGCATGAGGGATGCGAGAGGAGAAGCTGATCTGTGCCTGACGGAATGCCCCCGGTGATGCCTCATCCAGCCAGTCCACCAACCTACAAATAAACAACTGATGCGTTAACCCCGAGAGTAGCTGTATCAACCACAGCATAGTAGAGTAGTTAACCCTTACAGCGCAGGGACTGACTTTAGCCGTCAGAATCTGACGTCTGTAGACGTCAGATTCTGACGTCTAAAGTCGATCCCCGCACTGTAAGAATAAAAATATTTCTAATAGCCGTAGACCCATAACATAGGTATTCAAATGAATCAGAAAGAGCTAACGAAGGCATTTATGATGATTTCAAATTGAAAAAACTCATTTGGTTGCAATTTTTTTACAAATTACTTCAGCGCTTTAAGGGTTAAACCGCTAAGCATGACAATAGTCAATATCAACATTACTGTTTGTTCCTCAAAAAATTGATTTGACAGATAAATGAGGATTAAAGGGCAACTTTAACCTCTACAATGCCAAATTATTTTTGTATAAACCATGATCAAAGGTTTTTTTATTCAATATAAAATCATTATAAATGTTTTAGTTCTTCCCACTTCATTTGAATACCTATGTTATGGTTCTACGGCCATTACACATTTTTAATTCTTTCAGTGCGTGACTGTCTTTAGACTTCAAAATCTGCCATCTGTAGACGATGTTTCAAGACGGTCCCTGCGCTGAAAGGGTTAATCATTGTTTTTTATTAGCTGCCATACTAACACACTGTGACACATGTCTTTCTTAAACCCTGCCGATTACTGACCAGACAAGGTAGCTGCCATCCGTGGGATGAATACTGAACAGCATGTCAGAGCTCTGGTGCCAGTCTCGGAGCAAAACTTCAATTTCACGATCCAGTGTATCTGAAGTGGTGGTGGCGCCGGAATGTGCCTAAAATGTACAACAGATAATGAAAGCTTATACATTCACATAGTTTGACAAAACGCTGGTTTTTTGCATATACTGACAGCATACAATGTGTGGCAGTTGCTTAGCATTAAGAAAAGTTGTTTGGCATTTAATATTAACAGCACATTTCAACACAAGTTTCATTTCATTCGGTGACACAAAAAATCAGATTATGGTATTTGTGTATAATAATTTTACATTGTTTGCAGTAGAAAAACATTAAAAAAAATATCATCATATACTATTCATGGATACATATATATATATCATTTTTCAGGAAACAGTTATTCACTGTTATTCTCTGCTGAATGAATTAATTAGTTGCACAAATAAACTCACACACTGCCGTTATCAGGTCATGTCCTACGGTGAAGCTGCACTGCTTTTAAGCAAGTGATAAAACGCTGGCAAATAACAAGAGCGTCAAAATCTTCAGCCATAATTTACCTGTGGTTGTTCGGCAATCACTGTAGTCTCGGTGGCGTTAGACGCGAACGAGCCCATGGAATGACTGGAAGCGATGGAGCGTTCACTCTCTGTGCTTATCTGAAGGCTGCGATGACGATGTAATAATCCGCGCCGCTTCTTTGCTGATTTGTCTGTAAATAAAATATCAGAAATCAAACAATGCTATGCATAAGAATATATGGAAACAATCTTGTGTTCAACCAAATAACATGCCACTTAGCCCTTTAAATCCGCACGATGCATTAAAGCATCATTTTACATCCCTGAAAACAGACTTAATTTTCCAACAACCAAAGGTTTTAGAACGAAAATTTCCAAAAAACTGGTTTGCCAATACATGACAATTTTCTTTAATTTTTCACTCACTTCAAATCATCTTCATCCACTACAAGTCGAGAATTGCGACAGCAATTCGCGGCTTGTAGTGGCTGAAGATCAGTATGGTAAATTCAGGATTGAAAGGGTTAAACCTTGATAAACCATTGATAAAAGCTGTTATTTGCACGAGAGCCAGGGTTATACATTAGATTTGCTGTGACAACAACCAGGGTTACCACAGTCATTTGCAGCTGGGAATTGCATTCATTTTTCTGATTTTACATGCTTCACACACCTTTCTTGCTGTGTTTAGGACTGTCAGTAGCGCTAGCGTTTGGCTCCATGTCACATACCTTTCTTGCTGTGTTTAGGACTGTCAGTAGTGCTAGCGTTCGACTCCATGTCACATACCTTTCTTGCTGTGCCTAGGACTGTTAGTAGGGCTAGTGTTCAGCTCCACATACCTTTCTCGCTGTGTTTAGGACTGTTAGTAGCGCTAGCGTTCAGCTCCATGCCACATACCTTTCTTGCTGTGTTTAGGACTGTTAGTAGCACTAGCGTTCGGCTCCATGTCGCTGCCTGTAGCCTCTTCTCTATCACTGTCTTCCTCCACGTCTGACACAGTGGGTGAGTGACGGTCAGGTGAGTGTCCTTGTGACTTCACATGCTGTGATATCGTGGCCATCAGTTGTTCGGCCTGAGATGTAAACTGTAGCTCCTTGTTGTTAAGCCAGTGAACAGAAAATCCGTGGCGATGCTCAGAGTCTGGTGCCATAGCAGGTAGCAGGGGAATGTCTAAAAACAAAAAGAACAGACAGGTATAAGCGGACTTGACAAGATGAAAAAACTTCTAGGAATCTAAGATCAATTCAGATAGGATATAACATTGAATACACATTCAATACACATTTTACCATCAGTTTACATGAGGCAAACCCAGGAAGCTATCACCCCTAAGTCAGTGCTGCATTAAGTATTTAAGAAAATAGATGGTGAACAGAAAGTTTGTTGATATATATGGGAGACAATGTGAACAGTCTGGTTTAATGCGGATTTCTTCACATTGAATCAGATATGCCCTTCATATACATACACTATTTCTAATATTGATTAAAAATCGTATGGAAGCTAAAAACTGTATCCTTTACACCCAAATCGTGGATGTTTGTATTTCTCAATTCCCACGTGAACTGTTGACCCTTGAAGCGACTAAAGTTATATTAAATTTGAAATCATCAGAAATATCGTAGTTAGCTCTTTCCGCTTCATTTGAATACGTATGTCATGGGTTTAGAACCATTATATATATTGAGACTTGAGACATCAGATTCTGACGTCTAAAGTCGATCCCCGCAAAGAGTAAACCTTTGTTATACGTTTCAAGTAAACTGTAAAAAATACAAAATGCCAATAAAATTGATAAAATTGATTGGGATAGATGCTCAGCTCAGGAAATAATTCTATTTGGAGATATGTCTATTTTTCATGAATGAACATGAATGAATTTTTCGTCATTTGAAGCTGAAAATTGCGTTAGCAATTCCAGCTTCAAATGATGAAAAATAGAAACAAACGATTCAGCAGCATAATGGTTAATATTATGAATGAAAACTTAACCCTTACAGTGCGGGGATCGACTTTAGTCATCGAAATCTGACGTCCGTAGACGTCAAATTCTGACGTCTTCCCCGCATTGTGAGAGTGTAAATATTTATAATAACATAACAAAGGTATTCAAATGAATCGGAAATAGCTGACCAAGACATTTATGATGATTTCAAATTGAAATAAAACATTTGGCCTCTAGGATTTACACAAAAGTACAGCGCCTTGAGGGTTAAAAATCTTTGAGAACTGGCCGTACCTGTGTCAGGGTTAATACTGGCGGCGAGGTGGAAATGGAATCCTGGTGCCACGCTGTTAGGATGAACACCAAACTTGTGGAAATCATGGACACTCAGAGTGCTGGGTAGAGATGGGACGGTGAGAGATGCTCCGCCCAAACCAGGAGACGGCCGTTTCCGTTTGTGCATCACCTGTCTGTGAACGACAAGCTTCAGAAATAAAAACTAGCAATCACTCAACAGATAAGATAGTTATCTGTGTAAAAAAAATTCCATTCATCTTCATTGACATTTTCTGATTTATTCAACAGCAGAGGTAAGAGATTTGATGTATTTTAGGGCATTATTTGTTAAAAAAGCTATTGCGGGAGAGCTTTAATTTTAATCTATAATCTTAGAAAATTCAATTAACAACCCGAAAGATTAATAATTACAAATTCTAACCAACTGTAAATGAAAATTAATTTAGGGACTTTTTTAATCCACTTTAACCAATTTAAGTGTACAAGAAATTATTCCAAATTAGCATATATGAAATTCATTATAGTAGCAACCTTTAAGACAGCTGTTAAATTAACAAATTAACGTCAGTTATTCAGTGCTCAGTTAATTAGATAACTAAGGTAGTCTTAAAATTACAACTCTCAACATTTCCAGGGCACGAAATAAGGATTGTTGGCCGGGTTGTCCGCCAGGTCAACTTTTTCAGGTTGTCCGCAAGATTTTTTACTTGTCCGAATTTTGGAACATAAAAAAAAAATATTCAAAATAAATTAATTTTCAAACAATAGCCGGTGATTCCCTGCAAATCTCCCATTATTTCGTGTGTTAGATGAATAATGCGCCATGCACAAAAACAATTTGCATATTTTTGTAAATCCCTATCAATTTTGACTGGTTGTCCGACGGAAACCCTGAGATTGATACTGGGTTGTCCGCCGGCAAAATTGGTTGTCTCGGACGTCCGGAATGCCCTTAATTTGTGCCCTGATTTCTGAGAATTGACATACAATATTCATGGCGAGCTTAATTAGTGATTTGTTTCATATTTATATGTTTTTTTCACTATATCAAAGTGATCATTTCATGTATATGCCAAATTGTCAGAAAATGAAATACTCAAGCATCACAAAATTCTGATTATAAAACTGCACTACAATCTTTCTCACTGTAGTCATCATTTATATGATAAGATTTCTACCTTTTCACATATCATTCAGATTAAAAAAAATAATTAATCTTTCTCAACTGCAAATTACTGGTGATTGAAATGAATTGGTTTTTAATAAAAAAAATGGAAATCAAGCAAAGTCTACAGCGAGGAATAATGGAATAATTTACAGCGATCCTCACATAATACCTTGGGAGTATTTTCCGGGACAATGTCAGATAACAGGCTGTTCAACAACTCAAGAAAATTTTGATCCAATGTTGATTAATTGTTGGCACAGTTGGACCCAATATTAAACCAATATTGATTCAACGTCTCAGAATATTAGTCTTATGGCAAAATATTATCCAAATACGCATTATCTAGCACCTACACTGATGTGACATATATTAAAATAAAAACAGGAGTAGTTGGATAAACCAGCATGTAACTTTTATGAGGTAATTAAGATAAATTTCAAAATGTCATTGTTGAAGAGCACAAAATGTACATTTTAAAAAGAGGAATTCTTCACAAATATGATGGAATACACCTTAAATACCAGTCCACTGATCATTTCTAAATTGCAGAGTAGATCACTTGAACCTATCTGGGAAGAGAAACTTATCAGACATATAATATGAAAATCATCACAGATTATATTATATGATAGAAATATAATCAGATAGGCCTTAAGGCTGATTCACCTCACTACTATAAAACAGTCAATTATTAGAGCTATTCAAATTTGCAGTTTTATTAACCCTCTCTGTATGCTGATCAACAAATATGAATAATTTTCACCCACTTGATGTTGTGTCTCAGTGGGTCAAAATTCAAATTTTATAATGTAGAGCTTTAACGGTTAATGGAAATCTACATTTGAAAAGTACTTAGATAAAATATAAATAACAACAAAGAATAATGTTCAACCATAATTAGGTTTTAAAGTCCATGGATAATTTGCAAGAACATACATATAATTGCATATGTGAATTTTTTAAAACTCTGCGTAATGAAGTGAATCAGCCTGGTAGGGTTCATCCCAAAAGTTCACTAAGTCCCGAAAAATATCATATGATATGTGGCTACTTGCTTTTAAAATTGTGATGGTTTGCGATCTATTTTCTTATTTCACTAGCATTGATTACAAATGCTAAATCTATAGATCAAACAATTAACTTTCACAGCTCTGAGCTAATCAGTTTAAATTTTTAGCCACAAAATCAAGTGGGTAAAAAGTAGTTGAATTTGCTCATTATAAGTTGAAATGTAAGATTACTGCGAAGATAGATTTAATTTCTAAAAATTGGCTATATAAGGCCACTGAAACATATTAAAACAATATTAATTATAGGTTTTATTTTTTTTTCATTTGGAGCTGGAATTGCTGATGCAATTTCCAGAAAAAATATATCAATTTATAAAACAAATAGCATAATTTAATAAAAAAAAAACAATAAAGAGACAAAATATTTAACCAATTTTAGTGTCATTTCATTTTGTATAAAACTTGCTTGAACAGTTATATGTCTGCTGACTTTATAATTTTTTTAATTCTTTCAGCGGGGATCGACTTTTAGACATCAGAATCTGGCATCTACAAACGTTGGTCCCCGCGCTTTAAGACTTGCGAACTTTTGAGAAGACTCATCAGAGAGAGAGATAGAGGGGGGGGGTGCGTGACCTAATATGGTGGAGGCGAGCCATGAAGCGACGTTTAGTGCGCTGGGTGTGGAACAGAGGACTGGTAGAAGCCCCTTCCCGATCAAGTTGGTTTACGTCTACTAGCCCATCTTCCGGAATAAGTGTCTCCAGCCAGAGCCTGCACGTTCCGTCAATGCACGATGTCAGCAGCATGTTAGCAACAGAGCCTCTATCAACACAAACATATACAGTTTTTAACTATACATGTGGTAATTTACAATTGTCATCCATCCCTCAAAACCAATTGCATTGCAAATAGGCCCAATATAATATATGTTAAGGAGAACGATCGAGTTATTTCTGTAGAATTTTGAACAGTTCAATAAAAATTCATAATGTTATTTTTTCTTCTAAAACAAATTAAAGAAACAATAATATAACAATATGATCCATAAATTTATTTAAATTTTTTTTTTTTGCAACTTGTATTATTTACAGCATTTGCCATACAGCATCTACCACAGTAAAAGGGTTAGACACAGATATAAACAAGTACTGTCATAAAAAATAGCCGTACCTAGGCATGTATTTACTGGTGTTCCGCCATGAGAAACCAGTGACAGCCCGCGGATGAGCTATATACACAAAACCATAATTCAAATCCTCCTTCTTCGGGCTGACACTGTCATTTCTCACCAGTGGTAATTGAACTGAAAAATAAAACTCTAATATTAAACTTACTGATTTGCAGGATTTTCTGGTGATAAAGAAAATATTGCAGATTGTCAAGCTGAATTGTCATCTACCAAGTATTTTACATTTGAATCTAGAATTGCTGACACAATTTTTCAATCTAAAGTCATCATAAATGTCTTAATCAGCTCCTCCCGCTTCATTTAAATACCTATGTCACAGGTCTACAACCATATAAAATTGTTTTTCTTTCAGTGCAGGAATCGACTTTAGAATACATCAGCATCTGATGTCTACAGATGTCATATTCTGATGTCTAAGGTCGTTCGGTCTCCAGGCTGAAAAGGTTAAACCTGGTCAATAATCTAATAATTAAATATTTAACATAATTACTTACTAACATACTTACTAACATAATTAACATACAGTAGAACCTGCTATAAGCAGCCACTCTTATGAGCAGTCAACCTCCTATGGAAGGCCACTTCATCATTCCCCAAAATGACATATTGTATACAAATGAACCTCCTATGAGCAGCCACCTGCGTTAAAAGGCCACTTTTTTTGTGTCGCAAGGGTGGCTGCTCATAGCAGGCTCTACTGTACTACATAATTACGCATGCTGAGACTGCTATAATTTGAGATAAAAAAATCGTAATTAATTTTACCTTTTTTGTTTTCATACCAGATTTTCACCAAACGGTCAGCCTACAATAGAAAAATAAAAATAAAATTAACGTCTTTTTCGGTGTATAATCCACTACTTTTTACTCCTTGGAACGGCTGATGCGAGCTATATAACAAGTTCAGGCTATACATTGTTAAAGTCCAAAATTGCATGAGGACAGTTTTTTATGTGGTTGAAGTTCTAATGCTGCATATCTCGTCTAAATGCGATGTTTTTTCTGTACTTTATGGACGGGCAGTCATTGGGCCATGTGGAAACTAGCTGGCGGTGGATAGCCAGTATGCACATACCCCCACCCGCCAGACGGTCATCAGGTGATTGCATCATCGAAGGTGTGACATTTTACTGCCACAAGCCGCAATTAACCTGCAAATAATTTACCAGTGCATATCATCTTCGAATGTTTTTATGTGAGCACGACGATATATAAAATGAACGTAGTACTTAGATCTCACAAAGTAGCAACATTTTAAACGTGCAAGCCCCAAAAAGTCCTCTCTAACGAGAAAGTGCACAAGGGCTGGTCTATAACGTAACCTGCATGCTCCCGCTGTTGGCGCCACATTAACCCTTTCAGACCTGAATTTACCATTGTCATCTTCATCCACTACAAGCCGCGAATTTCTGTCGCAATTCTCGACTTGTAGTGGATAGAGATGATTTGAAGTGGGTGAGAAATTGAAAAAAATTGCAGAAAATTGCCATGTATTGGCAACAGTTTCATGGATTTTTCTTCTAAAACTCCTTAGTTGCAGGAAAATTTAATCTGCTTTCAGGGATGTAAAATGATGTTTTAATACATCGTTCGGAACTAAAGGGTTAAGCACGTGGTATCTGGTATCATCTCGTGTGGGGAATGCGTATAGGCTATGTGTACTATGATGACAGACAAAAGATAAATTGAGGCAAATTCATTACGTTGATGTGTTCAATGTCAGTTTCCACGACGAGTCACAAATTCCATGCTTTTCCAAGCATGGAAAAGGTAGTTCTAAATGCAATGGTTTGTTCTCGCCAAACACCACTTTTTGTGATATAAATTGATGTTCAATCAGTAGAAATTATAAATATTCGGTCTCAAATTAAAGAAAGATGAGTGATATTTATCCATATTGAAAAAAATAAACAAACCTTTCCTGCTGTGGCAAATAAAAGTCCATCGGGGGAGAAATGTAGCTCGTGGATAGGTGAAGCAGGCTGCGTTTGCCAAACACATGTCCAGTGTGGACCAGATGATGAGCTGCCTTCATCATCGTCAATGAAAAAGTTCACGTTTGCATCGTGAGGCGCTGGCTCAGACAGCTGCCACAGCTGAAGCATCACTCCACCAGTCAACAATCGAGTACCTGAGATAAACATAAGTGTCATAAAACGCTGGCTGACATTACACCACAATTCCCGCTGGGGGGGGGGGGGGGATAGGGCGACGGACACCCCCAATCGCTACCAATATCCCCTCTTGTTGGCAAAGAAAACAGATAGTATTTTCTATTTTTTTATTATTATGATGGAAAAAGGTTATCATTTCATTTAGAATAACAAATTCTAAGTGTTAAAATGTAAAATTCTAATCTATTTATTTGGCGGTAAGGGTCGCAATTCTCGACTTGTAGTGAATGAAGATGACATGATGTAGTTTAAAAATTAAAGAAAATTGTCATGTATTGGTAAACCAGTTTCATGGAAATTTTCGTTCTAAAACCTTTGGTTGTGGAAAAAATAAGTCTGTTTTCAGGGATGTAAAATGATGCTTTAATGCATCGTGAGGGCTTAAAGGGTTAATTTGCTAAGTATGTATCACAATCTATTTCATCAATTGCAGTTTTATTTTTTTATTTGGTTTGATAAAAACTATCATGTCTTTTTACAATTTGTTTTGTCACTTACCATCCTGGTTCCATGATAAAGCAAGCACAGCTGAATCAGTCTGCACCGTGCCTGTATGATACCACTGATAATCCAATTTCTGCAAAGCCAAATAACGTAAAAATAACAGAGATAGAAATTCACAAAGAAAAAGTTATTGAAAAACATATATATAATTCTAAATACTCATTACAAAGTAGGAGAACTACAAACATATTTACTGTATATAAAACTGACCCATGATGTGCCAAATTATACATGTATATGAAAATTTCATCCAACCCCAAGCATCTAGCAGTTGAAAATTACTTAAAGGTGATCTATCACCCCTCTTATGGTATGAATAATTATATCCTTATATGGGGTGATTGGCTATCATGTGAACCTTTCAGAGGGTCACATTATAGGCAATCACCCCATATAAGGAAACACTTGTGCCCCATCTTGTGGCAACTTTGATTTATTTCTCACAAATGTATTCATACTATATAAGGGGTGGTAGATCACCTTTAATTGTTGACAATTAATTGTTATATGTCCAATTTGACAAAAAATTGTTGGTACTTCCTTATGTTATGTCATTATCTTCTCTCATGTGCAAATTTTCATATTTAAAAAAATGTATGCATTAGGTAGAGCATTTGCAGGAGAGTGTTTTAAATTGTTATGATAACTCATATATGCTAATAACCTGTTTTACAAAATGTTTATGTTTGAATATTGTGGAAAATATTTAAATATGATTTTTAGTCTGATTTGGAAAATACACAGGTTTATATATAAATGTTGTGAAACATTGATTTTAAAAATTAAGTAAACGTGGTATCACGGCTGCTTACACTGAGTCTGTTTTCATTCAAGCAGTTTAAAAAAATAAAATTCCAATAAACATGACAACAGTTTGTGTCAGGTTTACCGGAATATATAAATGTTGTGAAACATTGATTTTTTAAATTAAATAAATGTTGTTTCATAAAATTGACAACACTTTGTGTCAGGTTTATATATAAATGTTGTGAAACATTGATTTTGAAAATTCAAGAAACGTCAATTCATAAAATTGTTGTCGTCAATAGTTTGTGTCAGGCGAATAACCCTGAAACCGCTAAATTAAGGGACTTAAAATTTTGCCAACGTGAAGTTATGTCTCACTAGCCTACTGCGGCCCGTAACTTTCAAGTGGGTGAAAATTACCCATATTTGTTTAATTTTAAACCAAACATTTACAAATATTGATGTTTAAAAGCACATTTCAATAATAATTTACTGAAAAAAATATATATATCAGTTACTTACATGAGAACTATCATGATTGAGAAGTGGAGCAGGCTCAAATATGCAAACCTTCTTGCCATAAGACGCTGCAACCTAGAAAAAAAAGGGTTTTTTAGATAACACTGTGAGAAAATTAAAATTAGTAATCAGTAATATTATTTTCTGAAATTGCGAAAATCAAGTGGTTAACATATCATGGACTGTTTTCAGAAACATTTTCAACCCTTTCAAGCCTGAATTTACCACTGTCATCTTCATCCACTACGAGCCGCGAATTGCTGTCGCAATTCTCAGCTTATAGTGGATGAAAATGATTTGAAGTGGGTGAATTTTTTTTTTTAATTACCAGTTAACCCAATTAATTAAGCCAGTTTCATGGAAATTTCATTTAAAAAAACCCTGGTTGTAGGAAAATTAAGTATGTTTTCAGAGATTTAAAATGATGCTTTAATGCATCATGAGGGCTTAAAAGGTAAAAAGAAATTTAACAGCCTTAAGCTCACTGCAATGGTTGGTTGAAATTTGATCGAGTGTTGATATTTAGGACTTACATTTGGTGCTAGACACCATGCGAGGTGAATAAGGTTGACTTACCTTTCCAGCATCTGTACAGCAATCAATGCCTGTCACTTGTACATTGCTGTAAGCAGCACCTGGCAAGATCTGAACCCGCTGAAAATCACTGGCCAATATCACCACATCACAACCTGAGGCATACGCCTGGAATACAGAAAATAAACATTGTTTGTACTAAAATCACTGGCCAATATCACCACATCACAACCTGAGGCATACGCCTGGAATACACAAAATGAACATTGATTGTACTAAAATCACTGGCCAATATCACCACATCACAACCAGAGGCATAAGCCTGGAATACAAAATCAACATTGAATGTACTCTGAATGTATATTACTAACACAATTTCCGGCTCCAAATGACGAAAAATAATTATATTTATTCAAAAATATATGCTTCAAAATGAAATAATCAGATTTACTAAGCATCTACCACAAAACATTTTAGCAACTTGAGTTGAATCTATTTGGTCTGAAATTTACTTGATACCGCATATATACGGTTTCGTCAGGAAAACATCGATAAACAACTCAGCAGGATAAGGCCATTAAGGGTCAAAATCAGGGTCAAACTATACATTTAACTCTTAATTATTCTGCTGACCACGACTATTGTCATTTTTAATCTGTTTTATTAGAATTATTAGATAATTTGCTTAGTATTTTTTATTAGTAGTCATATATATATGTTTTTTTATTATACAATTTTCCTAATTTTTTTTAAGGGCTCTATTGAGAATTGACTGAGAAATCAGCAAATAACAAGCGATCCTGCACTTTTAATGTGCTTTGGGTATATAGTCACGAATAGTCTATAGTAAATTCGGATTCACATTACCCGTGGTGAAAAATTTCGTCGATTTCCAAGTCAATTCTCAACCAATTTTCATGAAATTTTACAAACATTTTTTGTCGATTTCTCCGTCAATTATCAACCGATTCTCATAAAGTTTTGTACAGGATATTTCCAGGTCATAGACTATAAGAAGTTAGACCATTTGACAGGTAGTAAATAAATAAATATTCCCCTCTATAAGTATAAACCCATCACTGCATTAGCTTCGTCTCAGAATTTTATTACATGACAAATGTTCAAACTTGTAAAATACTTGAAATCCGCGAAATTCAATAATTCTGGTTGATGAATTTAATGTGAATCTGACTAGGATCTATAGTCCTAGCCTAAAGACTAGTGGTCACCAGGCTACTATAGTCCCACAAATATAATTATAAACAAGTTTACAACAAAACTTTAGAATTTATCTAAAGTCAATGGAAAGCTGTGAAATCTCTGGGTTTTACTAAATTAGAGAGCAGTGCAAAATGTACAGGTTTAATATCTGAAGACAAACTTACTTTTGATAAAAAGACTGTTGCAAATATTTTTAACACTCTTTTCACTAAGTACTGTGGCAGCTGGTCTCCCTGGCAAACTACCAAACATAACTGGTCGTTATGCTGGAAATTTTGCCTATAAATATTACCAGGATAAAGGTGCTAAACAAAACTCTTTTAAATTTTCTCCTGTCGTAGAGGAAGACATTCTAAAATCTTCACTTAGCTTGAATGACATTAGTAAAGCTACTGGTCTGGATGTGCTGTCAGCTAGGTTTCTCAAGGATGGGGCAAATCAAATATCTCAAATCAAATATCTAGTGCAAATTTATCTTTATATTCAGGCCGTAGAAGCGATGATATGAAAACAGCAAGGGTTGTTCCTCTTTATAAGAAAAATTCAAAGTCCGAACATGGAAATTACAGGCCTGTTTCTATTTTAACTGTAATGTCAAAAATTCTAGAAAAAACTGTACATAAACAGTTAGAAAATTATTTAAGATCTGAAAAATTACTGTATGCTTATCAATCAGGATTTAGTAATTATTATTCTACCGATTCTTGTTTAGCACACCTGACACACCAAATCAGATTTGACATGGACAAAGTAAACTATACTGGCATGATCATGATCGACCTTCAAAAAGCTTTTGATACTGTTGATCATGACATATTGTTAAATAAACTGAAAGCTATTGGTTTGGATGATCCTTCAACATCTTCAGAAAACTGAAGTTGATGGTATTTTTTCTGATCCCACGGTGGTTCCCTGCAGAGTACCGCAGGGATCCATCTTGAGACCATTAGTGCATATTCTCCTAATTTACGTAAGCAATATGGAGGCAGCTGTATCATGCAGATTAACTCTTTATGCTGATGATTCAGCATTATTGATCTCAGGTCCATCAGTTTCTGTCATAGAGGAAACTCTTGGACATGTACTGACTTTCCTAAGTGGATGGCTAGTGGATAATAAGCTATCCATTCACTGGCATGTCCCCAGCCCTCCTATTACCGGATGGTCGACCTGTAACCCACCCCCTTTGTTTTAGCATGTTTAGTCTGGATACAGGCCCTGATATTAAATGAGCTGGATAAACATAAACAGCTGTCGACCCAATGTTGTGTCAATGTTGAGCCAGCGTCGCAGACGGTGGACCAATAATGTTAAGCAAACGTTGGGTCACCCTAATTGTGATAATAACAATGCCACCTTGTTTGTGGAATGCCGATTATACATTTATGTAATTATGTTAATTTTGCAACAATCATCTATTAAACGTGATAACATGTCATTGAAAAAAGTTGTGGACCATTAAAATGCTTACAATGTTTACTAATGATCACTTAAAATTCCTGAGATATTTATTTTTATTTTATTTTTATTAATTTGCCACCTTCCCCTATAACAGAATAATTTTTAATGCAAATATTATCTTCAAGTTCATCATCAGTTGGGCCTATATCAGAGTTCTTGTTAGTATTGGTTGTTCTAACACATTGTTAAAACAACTTTTTTTGCCCATTTCGAATTATTAGCCTTGATTTAGTCTCTAATAAAATATAAACTGTTGAGTCCCAGCTGTATCTGAATTATTTCATGTGAGTGGCTATACTGAGTACTATAGCACTTAATAGGATACCGGCTTAGACCGGTCCTGATTATTGAGATGGAAAATTACCACTCTGGAAATTAAGGGGGGTGCTCGAGCACCCTGAGCACTCCCCTGGATACGCCCCTGCTAGCCCATGCAGTTTCTGCCTGTATTTTTGTGAAAATGCTATGACTTTCCTAGTAAAACAGTTGTGGGAGTTGCACCACATATTTGAGTGAATACTCCAGCAGCCCTCCATTGTGGAGTATCAGGCTGGAGGGGGAAAAGAGGCTGGCAGATCTAGTCGACCAGCTGACTCTTGCATGCTGCCACAGTTTTCGATTCTATGGCAGGTAGAATATTAACAGTTGAATAAATTATTTTACTTGCTCGCCTATTTGATAAAATTTGTTGCATTGTATATGTAGAGTTGCATCCAGATTACAGGGTTGGTATGAATAGCGAGGGAGACCTATAAAGCGAGAGAGGATCGATAAGAGGCCGAATGTCTGTATATGAGATGGCAATTTATCACTAAATATACAAATATATGTTATAAACATCATAATATACATATAACTGTATCGAAACCGGCTAAAATTATTAAAACAGTTGAGAAAATGAATGATAACAACAACGAGGGAGACAATTATAAGATCTCTGGCGGCCGGCCGCCATTTTGTCAGATTGCCCAGTCGGCTAACAGTGGAGCCATCTGGTGAATAGAGCGGGTTGTCACAAGTGACAGGTACAGAGTACAGAGTACTGAAGCAATCAGGATAGATTTTGATAGCAGCATGGTATATTATTGGTATATTATTTTAATTAAAAAAACACAATAACACACAATAACACACAATTATTATGCGTAAATATAATATATATTTTATTGACATACAACATTCATACAACAATCATTCAACATAGGTAATGTACACAAATGCATAATATACAATATAATACAAAATTTGAAGCCGTAGCTATAGTCCCAAGGCACAAAATGTCTGGTATCGCATCGCATTTTGCGATGCAAGAAATGCCCACTGCTAGCCAAATTGCCTTATGCATCGCAGCAGGTGCTAATCAGTTTGCGGTACACAAATACTGGGACTTGTCATCATCCCATTTTTTTATCAGTGGGCCTGTAGAGCGCATCGAGATTTTGTTGACAAATACCAGGAAGCAGGTGTGTTGTCTTGAGCAATGCTCACTAGAGGGTGTATTCATCAATTGGCCTCTGCCTAGCCAATAAAACATGTGGTCGGCACCGCTGGTGTTGCGTGTTGTCATACATCTTGAGCAATGTCCACTAGAGGGGGTATGCATCAATTGGCCTATGCCTAGGCTCTGCCTAGCCTATAACGCACGTGGCACCGCTAGCCTTGCTGTATACAAAAAATGTGGATTCCATGCGGGATGGGATGGTAGCCCGGGGGTTGTAGTTGTACACACCTCATTTGTAATAGAACTCTTAATGATTTAGATCTAATTTTTAAGAACAACAAATTAAAACATTCATAACGACATGTCTTTGTCAAAAAGTAGACAAAATGCGCCCAGCAGACAGTGGTGTGAAGATTGACACAGTGAAATCGTGGATTTGTTTGCTAGACCCACGTGAAAAGTGGCTGAATGATTGTGACAAAAATCACATGTGGACTAGGCCCGTATGTAACAAATTTGAGTACAGAAAACTGGCCCTTCGTAATTTCAGCAAGGCTTTCATATCTGGAATATCAGGTTCAGCCTCGAAGAAAGACAATGTCAAAAAACATGTCTTACTTGGTCAGCACAAAAGGGCAGAAGCTATATCTGCATCGCCGTCATCTATTAATGACATAGATATACTATAGCATGGAGTTACTAACTCCATGCATATAGTACGAAACCACCCCAATAGGCAGGGCAGTCACAACATTACAAAAGAGAGATAGGTGACGAGTAGGAAGGCTCATTGACATAAACTATCAGGCTATTTGTCACGTTTGATTGATTTCCTCAATTGAATTTTAGATATAACGATGCACAGAAAATGTGTGGAAATGCGAATCAAAAACAGGCGATTGCTAATCAAATCCTATTTTGCATAGCAGTAACCGCTATTCAATTTTGTCTCAACAATTTGTCCCTTGAGTCCTGTGTAATTTATGTAGATGGCGATCTCTTTGTTCTTTAGTTTTATTAATCCATGGCTTACTCAAGCTGTCGTGATTTGAGTGATGACATCAAAACACCTTGAGTGTCACGTAGGCCTACATATATCACACATTTACCGGCGAATGCAAGAAGCTGTCGTGATCTCAAGTGGACTACAATTGAAGATCAAACTCGATCAAATCACCGCTGGATAGGGTTGGCGTTAATATCATTTAAAAGAAAGTAACGTTAAAAAATCAAATAATTACACTATACAATAAGGCCTATGTAGGCTATCATTTATATTAAGTTTTAGTACTGTAGATATAGGCCTAACCTGTTACTTACAAATGTATCGAGATTATTAAAAGGGTTTTCAGTAATTGATTGTTCTCTTAAATATGATCTGTTTAGGAATTTGGAAGTTTATGTTATTGTTCTACTATTAATGTTTCTTTCAATCGCGGTAGGCCTACTCGTATACGTAGGCAACGCGGTATACCTATAGCTACCTATCTATCAGATAATAAATTAACCAAAAATATCTAGCCTATATGCATTTGTTAAATTTTATTAGTGTGACATTTATTGAATACGTATGTGAAAGTGGTCTTTAGGATAAGGACGGTTAATTGGTCTCACCTGGGGGGATTAGGCTTATGAGTTGATCACGAACGGAGACTGTGTGAAATGCAGCTGGTATTCTACCCACTGTTATGTTGTGTCTACTGGTGGTGTTTTATCTACTGTTAAGTTTATTGTGTTTTAGGTGGTATTCTTTTCATTTGCATTTCACCTAGACCGACTCTTATATACAAAGAGATCTTTGATGTATATATATCTGAATGACATACTAATTAATAACAATTCGTGTAGATGAGCCAGTGGTAACGTTAGATACATGTACATACATCTTTTATATTCGTGTATTAGCAGGCACGGGAGCGGCTAAGTGATTACCGGGTACACACCAGGTGTCGCTCACAGCCACCTGTCAAAGCTAAAGAGACTTTCAAACGAAGCGAAGTCTCTTTCGATCACATAACTGGACCTGTATTGTCTCCCAAATAAAAAAAATATAAAATCATAATTGTATACGAACAATACAATCATATATTTTATGGTGACATCGATAAATATATCATATACATGCATTACACTGCCATATGAAGCCTCTTATTGATCCTCTCTCGCTTTATAGGTCTCCCTCGCTTTTCATACCTACCGAGATTACAACGATTTAGAGTGTTTTTTTCACTTTACAATAAAAAACGACTGAAAAGTTATTGGAATAAGCCTTAAAGGCGTAATAATAAAATTTTGGGCAGGTGAATTTGTTTGCGGGCAGGTGGAGATATTTTAACTGGCTTCAAGAGAAAAAATGCATTTTCCAACCCTGGGCTACATAACTAATGTATTTATTGAAAGTATAAAAATAACTTGCTCTTGTCGCCGCCACTCTGGAACAGCATATAGGGACCACTGTGGTAATAAGTGTCCTGCACGAGGATACTTCTCAGTGTTCCCTGGTGTTCCAGAATGGTGGTCGCATTGTATTTTGAATGCATAATGTATTTATCATACTGATTGTTATACCTATTTTATGTGAATACTGAATAAATCTATCAATATATATAAGAACTGTCACTCACAGTCACAGTGTCAATGAACTAGTGAGACTGAAAAATGTGTTACAGTTTCAATGAACTTGTAAAGACTGTCTGAAGAGTGAAGTTGGTGAAGACGGTTGAAACTGAAATGTTCAGACGTCACTTGACTTCAATGCTTCAAGTTCAGTGAAACTGAAAGTCTGAGAGTGAGAAGTGAATAACATTAATTTAGGCTCTAATTAAGTTAACTTTACTGGTTTAACTATTTTGTTCTTCTTTTTGTTACGTCGTTCTGACTATACTATGAAGTAAAGTGGTGACAATGGAGAGTGACTGTCACTCAGTGAGATTAGAGATGTCAAAATGTTACTGAGTCTGACAAGCTGAGACTGAGTGACAGAATTCATGGAATGAGACGGTCAGCTGGTCGCGGCGACGGACTGCTGCGAGAAACGCCCACTCACTTACCGTAAAATAAATGCCTTCTACGCTTCCAACAGCATAGCATTGATCACTACAGTTAACAGATCCAGTCAGAACTTGGTGTCGATTCATCTTTAGCGTCGTATCTTTTCAAGTATACGAAAAAAACACAAGTTCGTTGGCTTCAGTCTGAAAATCTGTCATCTGACGGAAGCCATGTTGAATCTTTGACATATCTCATTGACGTCCGATAGTACAGCGAGATTTTTCTGAATCCATAAATAACGTTAATTTTAACATCTCATACATTTTATTGCTTTTCTTTATGTGCAATTTTGTTCAGGGTTTATTACATTTATCAAATAAAACATTCATCAGAAAAAATATATCGATTTAGCTGGTTAAAACTAGGGTCCAGCTAATAGTCGAATCAAACATGTACCACACACAAAGCTAGGTCCAGTAGAAGGTGTAGGTTAATCGACCGGAGCAGGCCCTGCGACAGGGGTAAACAATGGATCGACACACCAATCGAATCGAATGGACTCTAGCTAAACCGTGGCATTTTTGGCCAAATGTATTATTTAAATTAGAACACAGTTTGCAACACAATTGGATGTAAGCCTAAGCTACATAATAATATGTTTGTGGGGCCATCTAGTGAAAAGAACGGGCTGTCGAGATTGATAGTCACAGTCAGTAGTAGGCTACTGAAAAGCAACGTTATTGAAATTATAATCGACTAATATGGTATCAGCGTGCTATATGATTCCAAGCAAAAAATAAAATAACACATCTAGGCTATATTGTAGGCCTACATAAATAGAATATATATTTTATTGACATATCCATCCAATGATCATAACAATAAGAGACTTCAAAGCCATAATTAAAAGTTTGCAACACAATTGGATGTAAGCCTAAGCTACATAATAATATGTTGGTGGGGGGGGGGGGCATCTAGTGAAAAGAACGGGCTGTCAAGATTGATAGTCACAGTAGTAGCTAGGCTACTGAAAAGAAGCGTTGTTGAAATTATAATCGACTAATATGGTATCAGCGTGCTATATGATTTCAAATAAAAAAATAAATAACACGTAGGCTATATTGTAGGCCTACATAAAAATAATATATTTTATTGACATATCCATTCTATGATCATAACAATAAGAGACTTAAAGTCTTTGGTCAATGATCAAAGCCATAATTAAAAACGGGACTCCTCTGTACGTGTTTCTCCTCGCAAAGAAAATGGTAAATTCTTAACCGAGACATCCGAAAAAGCAAATGCATTACATAGACAGTTCCAGTCATGCTTTACTTCTAACTTATCAAAATTACCGCCAAATTCTTTAGAAAACAAATTTCATCCAACTATATATGCCCGACATCCACATTACTCAAAAGGGAGTTGACAAATTATAACGAATTTAAACCTGATTAAAGCAATCCCAGCACACATGAGGCGTTGGCCCAATGTTGGGCTGATGTTGGGCCAGCGTCAAAGACGCTGGGCCAACGTCAGCCCAACATTGGGCCAACGCTGCGTGTTTGCTGGGATAGGACCCGACTGCCTCTCACCTTGAATAGTAAAGGAATTGTCATCGCAAATTGCACCCATCTTAACCGGAAATTTTCAAATGTCCCTGGAAACTGATGAGATTACGGACGATTGGCGTAGCTAGCCTACAGCCAAAGTTTCTCCAATCTTCAAGAAAGGAGAAAAATACAATCCCACACATTTTAGACCCGTATCGCTGACATGTATATGCTCCAAACTAATGAAACATATATATATACTTATCAGCAACATTATGACATACTTAGAAGAACACGATATCCTGTATCAGTGGAAGCATTGTTTCCGATCTAAAAGATCAACGAAAACACAACTTTTGACTTTTATACATGAATTATCCCAGAATCTTGATCGGAAGAAACAAACCGACATTGCTATACTAGACTTCAATAAAGCTTTTGACAAAGTCCCCCACAGTCATTTAGCACTAAAATTGGACCATTACAGTGTCCGCGGAAATGCCCGGAACTGGATATCAGCTTTTCCTTCAAACCGCTCACAGCGTGTAGTGCTTGAGGGAGAAGCTTCTGACACAGTACAAGTGAAATCTGGTGTGCCTCAGGGCTCTGTCTTGAGACCAATCCTCTTTCTAATCTACATTAATGACTTACCAAATTGAATTTTATCTGGAGTGCTTCTTTTTGCTGACGATATGCCATTGTTTATCGTACCATTTCGGATCCTTCAGACTCTCCACGAAGACCTAGATGAATTATTCAAATTGGGAAAATACTTGGCCAATGGAATTCAATGCTAGCAAATGTGAAGTGTTTGATAGTTACAAACAAACATTCTCTAATAGTAACCAATATATATTCATCATGGACAAGCTTTAAAAAACGTAAAGTCTGCAAAATATTTAGGAATTACAATTAGGCCTACCAACGATCTAAAATAGGACACTCACTTTCACAACATCAGAGCCAAAGCCAATAAAACCCTTGGTTTTGTAAAGAGGAATGTTCGCACAAGACAGACCCCTATAAAAACAAAGGCATACCAGGGACTTGTTATAGGCCAACCCTTGAATACTGCACCTGTGTATGGGATCCATAGACTTGGGGGGGGGGGGGGAGTACGGAAGCTTGAATCTGTCCAACGCAGAGCAGCCAGATAGGCCTACTGTCTCTACAGATATCATAACAACAGCAGCGTGACAGATATGCTAAATTTTCTAAATTGAAAAACCTTAGAAGAAAGAAGAACCATTTCGAGACTAATTATGCTATATCTCTAACCAAAACTAAGACTCTCCCGTACTCACCCCCTGGGCTACCAACCATATCAAACCGATATCAATGCTTTTAAATACAGTTTTTTCCACAGAACAATCTTAACATGGAACAGTTAATTACCTGCACCAGAAACACATGATTGCACCTGTATGATTATGTTACATTTAATTATTTTTTCACACACAATCACTAATGTTAGCCTATATTGACTCGATATTTGAATCAAGAGGGCCTATTTGCACTGTTTTAGAAACACCTAATGGCAATGATAGCATTACCTGTACAATGTATTTTTCACTGATTTCAAAGAAAATTAGAAAAACAAAAGAAAAACTAGTTATTATTCACACGCATGCCTGGCCCCCGTCTTCATTATTGGAGTTTGGCCAGTATTGGAAGAAGAAGAAGAAGAATATAATTAAATAGTCTAGCTATTACAAGCTATAGGCCCACAATTAGACTACCGGAGACCCTACTTGACAATAGACAATATTTTTGTTGCAATAAACTGTTGCCAATCAAGTACATTTTGCTGTTTCTCATGTATGCAATCTGAAAAACTACTTTAAAAACATTAAATTTGAAAGTTAGGCAGGCATGATAGTTGACGGAGTGCGATCAGGCGAAATGAATTAAAAACAATAAATCCCATGAAATGAGTGTCGGTTCTTTAGTGCTGTAGGAGCCTACAGATTATTTGACAATAAGGCACGGAATAGACAATGATGTGAAATATATGCACTCGCTATGGCATTATCAAATTAAGCGTGGTGATGCATGATGATTCCATGAATTCAGTAATGTGAGATGATGATGGTGGAACCCTAGCGCCGAGGCGCTGCAGAGAATTATGACAATCGGGGCTTACTATAAATAGTAGTCCCCATATAGCCAACCATTAGGCCTACACGTTCTAGTTTAATTACATAACTCTTTAACTTTTACTTAGATATCGTTGTCACATATGGTGTCGTCTGTGTCCGTATTATTAAAAGGGTTTTCGGTAATTGATAGTTTTCTTAAATATTAATAGTTTAAATGTGATCGTTCTATTCAGGTCTCTCGTTATATTTATAAATGTTTCTTTTACTCGCATTACTCGTATAAGTGCCCGGTGAAATTCACCTTATAACAGTAGTTTCTAGCGATAAAAATGTAAATGTGTGGTGAATTATTCATTAGGGTGTTGCGGTTTGTATTGTATCAACGTGTTTTAAACTCAGGTGATAGCGTTAATTTATATCTCGGTCGTTGATTATGTCGTGTGTTTTTTTGATTTATCAATCATGTTATCATCTAATTGCCGCTGAGTATTGCAGTCAACTGGTAATTGATGTTTAAGACATTACGTTCTACTACATTTATTTCTTCCTTTGGCATACCTGAGTTCTCATGATGTGATAAACAATAACAAAAAATATTAGAATTAATTTTATTATATAATAGGTATTTTAATAATAACATTAGGCTACATCTATATACCACGACAGAGTACATTGCTGTTGACCAGTTAGAATTATTTCGTCATTTTTCACATTCCATCGCCCTCATTGGGTATGAAAGGGTGTGATTGCCACTATATAAAATTAGTCGCAGATACACCTTTCGTATACAAGGTGACGAAGTGTCGAGATTTCAAAACTGGAGCTTGGGCCACTTATGGTTATGCAAACCCAAGTTTAAAATACAGATTAATGTTAACCCCTTCTCTACTATTCGATTCTTTTGTTAAAACGTTCACGGTCCCTATAGACCATAGACTATAAATACTGGCTGCTGTCGAAAACTGTATATAATTATTGACAGAATGTACAATTATTTTTTATGAATATATATTTCATGTTATTTCATTAGCCTCAAAGGAATAAATATTAGGCTACTTGCTTGCAATTCGACTGGATATGGTTTAAGTAATACTATAGTTGTCAAAAGCTAACTGGTATATCACAGTACGTGGTAAATATGTGAAACTTTCAGATTCTGACGTCTAAAGTTGATCCTCACACTGAAATATATAACACTTCTTTCCTATTGCTGGATGATTCTCACTCTCTTTACACGTCAGAATCTGACGTCCGTGGGCGTCTGATTCTGACGTCCAAAGTTGGTCCCCACGCTAAAAGCTTAAAGTTTCTGCATATCATGGAACCTCTGTAATTCCGTCTCTGGTCATATCACATTTTTCTCACTTACTGTTTGCAAAGAAAATACTTATAACAATCAACTTATCACATCATTAATAATATCTTATAATGTTCCAAAGTTCACGGAGTCAATTTTGTATAGGCCTAGTATTTTTGTCACTGAAAATGTACAGTTAGAAAGAACCTATAGGTAATAACCCAGTAACTATACATAAAACTGTTGCTAACTATAACATCACTTGTTGACCAGAACTTAGAAAATACTTAATTACGAAAATGTGCAAAAGTAGAAAGAAAATCTTGGGAATCTGCAATCAGGGCTGGTGGTTTTACTTGCCAAGATTTATACCAATGCTTAATGAGCTCTTCTGTAGGTCTCTGGTGATTCCCATAGGTTACAGCTTGGTGGTGAAGACTAGACGTGTCTTGTGTCTTGTCACCTGTTGATTCCGGGAGATTGACTTTGTGTCCGTCATCAGCATGCTGTATTGTCTGCTGATAGGTTCCTTGGGGTGTGTGATATGGTGATATGATCTGGCTATTTGTATTCATTGCAGGTTTAGCCACTGGGTGTGCTATTTGTTGTTGTCTTTGTGGTGTGAGATATGGCGTCTTGACTTGGCTATTTGTATTTATCACAGGTTTCAGGACAGGATGTGCTATCTGTTGCTGTCCTTGGGGTGTCTGGTATGCTGTCTTGACTTGGCTATTTATGTTTATTGCAGGCTTTGCGGCATGCTGTGCTAACTGTTGTTGTGTGTAGAGTGGCGCATACGGTTCTGATTTAGTTTGATGAATGCTTAGCGATTGTGACTGTGGTTGCTGAAGGTTAACTGAAGCATGTGGTTGTGACTGTGGATAATATTGTGGGTATTGTTGAGGTTGGGCCAGTTGATTTAGTTGCTGGTGAGCCGGCAATTTAGGATTTACCTGCAGGCTTTGTTGTGCAGCTACTTGTTGTAGAGGTGCCGTTTGAGAATAAAGTTTCTGAAAAGTACCTGGTTGAATGTATGATTGCTGTGGCTGAGCATACAGTAATGACTGCTGTGGAGAATTCTGTGTTCCGTGATTTTTTGGATACAGCTGCTGTTGTGGTGCTTGTTGATTTTCAGGATAAATTATACTCGGTTGCTGCTGATATGGTGGTTGTGGATGAACCTGTGGATACAGCTGTGGCTGAGACTGATGTTGTACGTGTGTTTGCAGGTAGGAGTGTGGTTGCTGGTATGGTTGAAGCTGAGTTTGTAGACGTAGCTGAGGCTTTGATTTTTCCTGTGCTTGTGGTGGAGTGGTGTATGTTTGAGGTTGTTGATGGAGTGCATGTTGTGGTTTAGACAGTGATTGAATCTGAGGATCAACCTTTACTTGGTGTTGGAGATTTATTGCATGATGCATGTACGTCTGTGGCTGTACGTTTGGTGGTAGGTAAGACTTGGCCTGCTGTGATTTTGGTGGTAGGTAAGATATGGCCTGCAAGGTCTGCTGTGGAAGAAGTTGATTCGTAGTTAGTGATTGAGAATAATAACTGGGATATATCTGAGGGTGTATCTGGGGTTGTGACGCCTGTAGATGTGCTTGAGTTTGTAGTGGGGTATATGGCTGAATAAGAGGGTGTGTTCCAGGGTTTGATATACCATGGTTAGGTTGAGCACTCGGATATGCACCAGGAATAATTTGAGATTGTGGTATAGAATAATTGACGTCAGGTGAAATTGTTTGAGTCAATATTTGCTTTGCATCTGCAATTTGTTCACTCTGTGAGTAATGAGATCCATATTGGCCACCTGGGTGAATCTGTACCTGGGACGATGATGTATAAGCTGGTGTTATCAAAGACAAGTGCTGATTTTTGGGTGAGTTCGATTGCTGTTGCTGCTTAGAGCTCGTTGACTGAGATTGCAGATGAGGTTTTAACATCAGCTGTCCTTTATGGATATCTTGCTGCGTGTATGACGACTGCGGATATCTCGGTTGGTAATTGTATGATTTCTGGTGGTAATACCCCTGATCATAACGTGGTCGTGTCATGAAGCTATGTTGTGTCCACTCCCAGGGGTCTGAGTGCCTCTGATGCCGTAACATATGTAATGGCATCTGTTGCCCATACTCTACAAAGAATCATATGAACAGTTTGTTTGTCGTTTTTTTTTCACAAAAATATAGCTGTTAATAAAATACACTAAAAGGATTTATCAATTAGGTAGAATGTATCATTATATCAATGATGATAAAAATGGTTACATTGTACATGTAAAATAATTGTTGTCGCCTTGAATTAATCAGTTAAAAAAATTTACAAGGTTCTACAATTCCAACATCTACATCATTTTTATCGAATTATTGGCAACAATGACAACCACGAACGTTTCTTAATCTGTTTTATTAGCCCAGCGTTGTGGACAAAAAATGAAATTACATAAGCGTGTGATTTAGATCTAATATAAAAGAGGGATTATCTTACTTGGAAGGCATTTGAGTCCATTAAACCAGTTGTCTGACGGGCATGGTTTTTGTGTCCATCCCCCGTCCACACAGTATTGATAGTGCGTGGTCACTTTATCATACCTAGTGCTGCCCTCAGTACAGTAGTAGTTCATGTCATCTGGAGAGAAGATGTGGAAAATAAAAACAATATAGCAATATTTGTTATTTAATGATATTGAATTAGTTTTACTTGAATAATACGTGATTTATATTTGGAATTATAATGAAGAATAATAATTTAATACAATAAAAAAGAATGGAAAATGTATCTAGAAACACATGTAGGCTCTAAATTATTAAACGTCATACAATGATATGCACATATTCGATGCAATGTTATACATGTATAGGCTTACCCGGCATGACCTGGCTACATGCCTAACTGACTCCGCGGCAGACCCGGTCACACTGACCACCATTATATTTTTTAAACTCAGCAAGCTGTGTAAAACGACTCACGTGCCGCCTACCGAGAAAACTCGAGTGCTATGAAACTGCGATTTATATTTATTTTAACATTTTCAGCTGGTGAAATCTATTGATCGTAAAACAACTATTAAATCTCAAAATTGAGGTATCTGTGTCAGAGCCTTGCCATGTCATCAGGGTAATATAGGCTACGATTTCAAGCAAGATAAACCTTATAGATAGGAAGGGTATTCTCCCTGTCCTGGGCCAGGGGGAATACCCTTCCTATCTATATGAATTCTAACATGTCTAAAACCAAATGACATATATTACAAAAATATAGTGGTAGAGCAAATAGTTTGTGAAACAGATATTGGAATAATTCAATTTGAGAAATGCCAATTTTTCCTAAATAGAAATATTTTTTCTCATTTAACGCTGAAAATTACGTGAGCAACTTGAACTTCAAACGGCAAAAATACTGATTGATGTGCCAGCATTTTTCCTCATTTGATTCCAAAAGCTCTGGCGCAATTTACTATTCAGCTGAAGAATAATTAAGTTATGATCAATAAACATTCATAAAAATATTTCTAACATTTATAATATATAAATCTGAGCTTACTGTATGATCTACCGTAGGTCAGCATAAATGGTGAAGTCAATAACAACAAACAGCTAAACCGCCACATGGTGTGTGTTAAAGGTAATCCACAATGACCTCTACCTGGATGTCCTGCTGTCACTCTATGTGAATGTAGCTGTCACTTTATAGGCTTTAATAATGACTGCTGTATCTAGTAACCCTTTGAAACACTGATACTGACTACAGTACTGCCGTGAAAAGGCAAAATGCAGTATCTGCTTACTTGTAAAGTAAGCAGATACTGCATTTTGCCTTTGCAGAGCAGAGTAGACATTCTGTGTTTTTATTGGCACCTGTATAACCAGTTGTTAAAAGTAAAATATGCCTTCAATCTTGAAACACTGATATATGTTGGGATTTAAATTTTACAAATAGTATAAATTTTCAGTCACTTGAAGTTGTGGATCGCGGTAGCGAGACACAACTTCAAGTGACTGAAAACTAAAATTGAATAGGTCTGTGCTGTATGGGTTAATAATGACTGCTGTATCTAGGTAAACAACACGTAAACTTATCAGTGTCGGTTCAATGCTGGGCCGACGTCGTAGTCGGCGGGCCAGCATTGATTCGACACTGTATTGTGTTTGCTAGATTTGTAGGTGGGGCATATAATACATCACACATTCACCCAACGTTGGGTCAATGTTGTGTGAATGTGTGGTGTATGCTATCACGTTAACACACGTTCAGATTGTCGTGAATGTTAACCCTTTCAGTGCGAGGATCGACTTTAGTCGTCAGAATCAGGCGTCTGTAGACGTCAGATTCTGACGTTTAAATGCGATAATAGTCTATCCCCAAACTGAAAGAATGTAAAATCTATGAAGGCCGTAGACACATAACATAGTATTCAAATGAAGCGGAAAGAGCTAACGAAGACATTTATTATGATGATTTCAAGGTCTATATGTATGGTTTGTATAAACATATTTCAGCTTTTTAAATGTTAATGTTGCGTTAATGCTGAGCCAACGTTTCAGACGCTATCCCAACCTTAACCCAGCATTAGGTCAATATTGCACGTGTGTGCTGGCAGTTTCGCGTGCACGTCAGCTGACACGTGTAATTCATCCTCGGGCCTGGTTGATATAAAAGTCACGAACCCTAAAAATACAAAAATAAACAAATTAAATTACCCCTCTCAGCATTGCGACTCTATTCTGTTTGTATTCTTTTTTATTTGAACTCATTTAAACGTCCCTTAATCCAGCGAGCTTTAACTCTTTAACCACCGCTGACGATTATATTCGTGTTTTAGATTTCTTATTAGTACAATAAATATCAGCTTTCAGCCATGGTAATGTAAAACGTCACATACATCAGATTTGCATCACGAGGGCCTTACCCTTTAAGCGCGAGGATCGTCTTTAGACGACAGATTCTGATGACTAAAAACGAACCCAGACGTCAGATTCTGACGACTAAAAACGAACCCAGACGTCAGATTCTGACGACTAAAGCCAATCCCCACACTGTATGTGAGAGTAAACATATTTCTAATGGCCGTAGACCAATAACAAAGTATTCAAATGAATCAGAAAGAGCTGACTAAGACACTTATGATGATTTAAAAAACCCTGAAAAAACCCTTTGGTCTCCAAGGTTTTTTTTAAATTTGAATTCAGCGCTTTAAGGGTTCAAGGGTTATGGGTTAACAGGCTAATGGTCTATGAAGGATGAGACACGGGATGTTGTGGCTGTTTGACGGTCATGCTTGTAGGTGAGGCATATTACACATGGTGGAGAACGTGGGCGAGCACGACACTATTAAAACGGCTCAATCGTCAGACTTCACTTCCGTTAATTTGTTTGACTATGTGAAATATCGCTGACTGGAATGGCAAACTAACAACCGTAACACATTCAATTGCAATAAATATTTTTTTAAATCAATTATAACTATTGCTCACACGCACCACAATTGACAACATTTATGTATTTCTGATATCATTTCTCCGTAATCATGTATTATTTGTTTGCAACACGAGCTGATAAACAATATATCTGTATTAAATAAGAAGCATTGTTATAAATTGTCTGAAATCATATTTATAATGTATATATCGGCCTTTAGCGACCATAGATGCTAAAAGTCGATGCATTGCTTGTGAACGAGCTGAACAACTGACGCGTGATACACAGGGAAACACAGTTCATTTTAGTCCATGAGGTACCATTTCGAGGGGAAAATTCTACTTGGTAGCAAATTGTTCTGTCATCATGTGGGGTGTTATTCATGCATGATAGCAGTTTGTATTGTACAGCTTAACGGCTTGATAACGCTTTTAGTAGACCAGCCCTTATCGAAAAAATATTTTGTAATTTACCTTCTCTATATACATAATTGGCAATATCTTTGTCAGTACTAAATCTATTTTAAGGTTTCTGGTTCCAAAACGTAATGATTTAATGTGTTATATGTTTACTAAGAAACTGTATAATAATTTTTAGGTTATAAAGGTTAATAAAGGTCACAAACTTAGTCCACAATATAAGTGTTATATTGTCACACTATCTATACTTTAATGTCATTTGTTGAATAAAGAAACTGACCAAAAGTTCGACTTTTTGTAGTGAGACTCTACAGCCTCTAGAATAACCTCAGTAAAAAATACAGTCAAATGTTGTTATCAATATTTTTGTAAGACTTTTTTACCCTGGGGGTGTGCCACATGGCATACACTAAAACATACAATGTGTGTGACAGAATTGGCAATATATTTGTCAACAAGCTGTCAAATGCTAAGATTATGCCACCAAAAATTGAGTTATTTAATGAGCTGTATACAAAAAAAACACACAACAACTAAAGGGCTGCCAAGGTCAATAAAGGTTAAAATCATGCAAAACGGTTTTTACTCTCAGCTACTCCTGTCATCCCACTATTTGTGCTTATATAATATTTGGTAAAGCCAAAATTAAATCAGGTTTAACTTGATGATATGACGAAATAGGGCCTCTGAAAAAACACAACTCATGTGTATTGTCGAGCTAGAGATAAATAATGTTCAAAACCCTTTTTTCAACCCATTGGTATACCTGTTGACATGGTATGCAACACAGAAGAACAACATATTTGAAGATATATTTGCCAATATTTAATAAAATTAACTGGTTTGATACCAAAACGTACAGTTTTTAATGTAAAATATTGGAAGAGAGAAAAAATAAGAAAATACAAAACCATAAATGCCAGACAAGGTCAAAATTCCTTCTCACAGCGATCTAATTTGTCTTCATACAATGTATATTTGATAGAAACGACCTTCACATAGACACTAACGATATATTAAAATAGAGCATCTAGATAGAACAAGACATTCCATGTTGCGTGCACAGAAAAATTGAAGTATATACAATATGGTAAGCACATTATTTCCATCTAGAGTAATATCAGAGTAAAATCCCTATCTGAAACAGGGATTTGAATTGACAATATAGTGCCAATATTTAACCAATAATATTATTTACTTTCATGTAGATGCAAGGTTTACATAGCTTATAGAATTTGATCTGACACAGTTTTTTTTGACATTTTTTTAAGTAAGCAGTCACAGTTACGGTCTATATAAAATAGCACCAGCTCAGTTTGATTAATTGGTGCTGAGGACATTATGATAAGAAATCACTTGTTTACATGTAGGTGGATGTGGCATAATGTTTTGACTTTGCTGAACTCTACAAATTAAAAATTATTATTTCAATTAGTATTTTCGCACAAATATTCCCCATAAGAAGAAAGTACGTTCTGATACCGAAATAATTAAATTTAAATTAATATATGGCAAATATATTGCTACATCTGTTATTCAAGTGTGTGTTTCAGATGTGCAATCGGAAACAAATTCAAAGGAAAGGTATACTTTATAAAATATTTTGGCTATGCACACCTTCTAACTTTTTTACGGAGTTTCTATTGTATAAATCAATCAAGTCTAACCTTCGTAAGCTCAGGCGTCGAAGAAAGTATTACGGTACTTTCAATAGTAAAAAGACAAAAAAACATGTTTAGATCACTGTTGTTTAAGGCTTTGACCTTTGTAGATTTCTATTATTTAGAAATAAATATATATATTTTTTGTTGAAATATTAGCCTTCACACAATACCTCTAGATACCAAAAAAGTTCAATTTTATGTAGTATTATCCAATATATTATCAATTATGTAATTCTAGTCTGTATGGCAGAGTAGCCTATGCCATATGATATACCCACAGGTGGCAAAAACTACTTTAAAACGTTATCTGTACCCCAATTTGACCAGAGGTTACCTTTTTTGTCCCAGAACCTATATTGCATCATGTCATCAGGTCAAGCCTTGGTTAGCGCTGCCTTTGAACAAACAATATCGAAGTAGGACCTACAGACAATGTCATGAAAAAAATAACAAAAACAACTGCCCAAATTCTGTTCTGACTTCTACTGACCTTTATAATTCAGACGCTGTCAGTTTTTTCTTCTTGAAAAAAGACACATACAAGTGAGTGTCATCTGCGTATAAATGTGTTTTTTAGATTATATTTTGCTGCTATGGCTCGAATAGGTCTTGTATAGCCTACTAACTGAAAAGTAAAGATCCCAGTACCAAACCCTGAGGAACACCAGAATTAAATTGTGTATATTCAGAGGAATTGTCTTGATTATGTACAGATTTATATCGATCAGTGAGATAAGATTCTAACCAATCAAATGCTTTACCTTGATTGGTTGTTGTTATTGCACATAAATGATATTTGTAACGTGTCAAAACTGATTAAATGTACTTTATTTGCAGATGATACATTGTTATTTTTTAGTGAAAAATGTGTAAAACATATAGAGGCCTATGTAAGGTTATGAGTATGGAGGTAATTAAATTAGAGGTTTGCTTAAAATAAATTGTCACTAAAAAATTCAAAAACAAATTATATAGTTTTTAGTAAAGTTGAAGTCGTTAATGTCCAATTGATGAGTTCATTCTAACAAGAGTTTGTAGTACAAAGTTTCTGGGTGTTCAGATAGATGAAGGTTATAACTGGAGGAACATATAAAATTAGTAACTTCAAAACTTATCAAAGTCTCAGGTATCATTTTTAGAACAAAACGTGTGTTAAATTATGATAGTCTATTTACATTATACTGTTCATTATTTCTTCCATATATAAATTATGGTTCAGAAATATGAGGGAACACCCACAAAACTAAGTTAAATTCTATCATCTGAATCCAGAAAGTAAATTGAGCCATTTGTGGTATCAATGGTATGCGCACTAATACCAGTTCATTATTTTATATGGCATAGTGTGGTATATTGAAGTTTGCTGATTTGTTTGCTTATAAAACACTGATTTTTATGTTTAAGGTAAAAAAATAATGTATTGCCTATAGGTCTACAATCAATATTTACAATCAATTCCAATTCATAGAATACAAGGCAAAGTGGTAAATTAAATCAAAACTATGTTTGCACTACCATGAAATCTATGACAGTGAGTGTAGCGGGGGTTAAGTTACTGAATTCCTTCAAAAATAATATTACAACCATTAATACAATTTGTGTATTCAAGAAAATGTCTAAGTCCTTTTAATTAGGAAAATATACAAATAATACTTGATTCAATTACATATTATATTGTGATTACATTTACAAGATAACTGAGAAATTTAATAGATCTATCATACATTTATTTACCTAGTTTGAGTCAATCATTGATTACTTGATGTAAACGCGGTAAATCGGAAGTGCACTTAGTATAAGTCTTTGACTTCATTTCCCTTCTTTCAAACAATAATTTGTGCTAATATAATGAAAGGTGTCTTACTTTTATTTATTTTTATTATCACTGTATAAGTTGATATGTTTGTATTTTGTTTAAATAAAACATTTTTTTTACCACATTGTCTATAGTCATTTTGCATAATGATTTACAGAAATAGTATGATCAATTGTATCGAATGCAGCGGAAAGATCCCTACAACTAGTGATAATTTGTGATCGTCCATTGCCAACAACAAATCGCTCTGACTTTTCAAAAGTGCAGTCTCTCTGCCGTGATGGCGTCAATAAGCCGACTGTAGTGGTTCCCTAAGATTATTTGATTTAATGTGGTCTAACAGCCGCGATGATACAATTTTCTCAAGAATCTTTGAAATGTAAGACAGATTAGAAACGCGACGACAATTTTTTAAAA